>JAODKN010000046.1:7376900-7391025 GCA_026774425.1 Petrocephalus zakoni
GGCAGGAAGGGGGGTGGGGGGTGGGGGGTGGTAGTGTCTGCCATGGATGCTCAAGCATGCACTTAGTCATCTGCTGAGAATTTAGGGCTGTCCTTAGGCGGCCATGAGGAATCCGCTCTCAAGGGGAATCGGATGCCGTGTTCCTTGCTGTGTCCTGATTGCATGTGTCCACGCGTCGCCGTATAGGTCACCGTATCCCGTGATGAAGATGATGACCAGGGTGCCCTGCTCTTGCCTTATAAGTGTCCCCCATTTCGTCGTCTTCCCTTCCCTGCTGAAATGACAAATTCATAGTGACGAGCTGTTACAGAAGCCAATCATTTCTCAGAGATACTTAATCAGATTTATGAAATCGGGCTTGGTGCAAGATCTTTGTACTTCTTTTCAGACATAAATATTCATGGCCCGTTCATTAATTGGATAATTGTGTGCAAGTTAAAATCAAAGTTAGCCTTGTTGTTCCACGCAAACTCAGACACACGCGGTGAGAGGAGCCAGTGCGCACGCCGGGCTTTCAATTGTATTCCAGAATTTGGTTTTGCTTGATTATTTGTCTAGATAATTTTAGCTTTTCACCTGAAATGACCGCATTGCATTCATCAGATTTAACTTCCCATTGGTTCTGTTTCAGAAGGATCAGGAGGTCGTTTTCCATCATAAAGCAATTTTGGGAGCAATTGTGCTCTACCACCGCTGTATTTCAAATGGGTTTGTTTTCTGCCACAGAGCCACTGTTTTAATGCACTCGCAAGAGCCGTTGTTTTCCTTAGAAAGCCATAAATCATATAATTTTATTCCCTCTTTTCAGTTTTCGACATGCATTTAGCGCAAGTGTGCTGCCACCTTCTGTACGCGAGTGCGCTGGTACGTATACACACACGAACTCTGCGTGCGTTTATGAATACATTATGCAAATAAGTACACGCGGAGCGATATCTCAAAATAAAGCACGCCACAGTGCGCACAATTTCCCCAGCCTCGCTAAAACCAGTTTACCATCCGCACACCGGAAGCTGTAGGCCTAGTTAGCGTCCATCATGCGTCCTATAAAGGCACGAAACACTGTTACCACAGTTACCACCTATGCTGTGAATGATCAGACATTAGGAGGAGAATTCATACCGTTACCATGGACGACTGGAGGGCAAATTACATCTCGGATGGATTTTGCCTCGGTGAAAATGATCCTGATGTTCTTCAGGCACGTCTCGGTTTCTGTTTTTCCACGCAGACCGGCGGCCCCTGCAGGACGTGGCTGCGTGTTAAGCTTCCACCCTGTTTATTTGTGCTTTGTATAGCTTTGTATAATCAGATGGCAGAAAGCATCCCGGGGGAGTCCCCGGTGAGCATGGGTATTTGTGTGCTAAGCGACTGCTCTCCCAAAACAGACGGCAAAGCTGGAGCCCAGGTGTGCTGTGTGATCGTATGATTCTCTCAACCCAATTTGGATTGTTGTTTTTGGGTTGGGGGGGTGTGCAGGTTCGAATGTCTCTCCTGGAAAGCGGTCACAGTTGGTGGTTTATTCTAGAATGCGCAGCCTACCTGAGAGGGGTTGTGAACCTGTTCTCTCTCAGAGCATTTTTTGCTCTCTCTCTCTCCTGTTTTTTCCAACGTGTCAGTTAATGAGGCCTGGAGCGGGACGCCTCCGCTCGGGCCCATGGTGAGGGAGGTTCTTCTCGCGACCTAGTGTTGGTCTCGGGGCCCTTGGGTGGATTCGGTAACAGGATTCTCACCTCTGCTGTCGGTCCGCCAGACTCAAAAATAGCAGCAGGCTGGACGATTTCTTTGCACTAGACAAATGAGGTTTTTCAAAAAAAAAAAAAAAACTTCTCATTGCCTGCAGTGGCCGACATTGTTTCTTATCAGATGTCCCTTTGAAGACATCAAATGCTGGTCTGGCAGAAGTCTGCCAGCTGATATAGGAAACCTATTAGTGGCAACTTTGAGTGAACCACTTCAATAACATCATTGAAAGAAAACCAATATGAATTATCGTTTGCCTCAGTATGAAAACAATAGTGTTTCTTTTTCCAATTTATTTTGCTTGTAACAACAATTGAGTCCCAGCACAGGCAATGCTTTTGGTTGCCATGACAACGGCTAGTGGAAGCAGTGGCTAGTGTTTATGGTAGTGAAAGGAGAAAGTCCCTGTCTTTGAAAGAACACAGCTAAAGAGGGAAACTGTATCCCATCTTAAGGCACCAGCACACGACTGACACTTGTACGGTGCACCTCCGATGATAAAACGACACGGGGTGGGTTTGCAGAGCCTAAGTGTGTTTCAGTACAGTCGGCACCAAGATGGACGCTGGTCATTAAACCCCCTATTGCTGGTATCTGGCAGGTACCCGATAAAAGTAGCTTCTCGATGTGATCCTTTCATTTCTGGCCTGTCCAGTACACTCTTGAATAAAAAGAAAAAATGCTCTGGGTTTATTGTACGCCTCGTGTTCCATCCTCCTCCATCCCTGAAGGATCCCAAGCTACCTCCACTTCCTGCATCAATCACCGGCAAAAATTTTAAAGTCCCTGTTTGTCACTCCCCTGAAGGGCCTCTCAAAACAGGCCTCCTTTAAACCGCCTGTCACAGGGCACCTTGAAGTGGCCCCATCCAGGGATGTGCCATGAGCAAGATGGACAGAAATTGGTTCGGACACGAGCACAGAGTTGTAGACAAGAGTTGCTCCGAGCATTGCCAGCATCTCCTGGAGCTTTTACCCGTTGCCTTGGACTGTGAAATGCCCATCTCTTTGCAAATCGGCGCGAACCTCATAGACGTTTTCGGGTGCTGCTGTAGACTCAGATCAGCTCCTGTGTGTCACATGACCCGAGACTTGTCGAAACACAGATTCATATTATGCCGACATGGTTCTTTGAAGAAAGCGTAAAGGTAATTTGTTAAATGGAGGCAGTAACTGTTGTGATTTATTCAAACCGCGACTCCCGTAATGCTGTCGTAACATCTCCAGCCGCAGAGCAAAGTGCGGATGGCATGTTAAATAAATCAGAGGTCCTGGGTGCCTTTATGTGGCAGCACAGGGCAGGCTGTTTTCTCTCCTTCTTTTCTTTTTAATTGTAAACTCCTCTCTGTTTAGTCATTATCGTTCATTGGCAGGCTGCAATCTCCCACCAGCTCGGGGTTTCTAAGTAAACACTGAATCATGTAATTCAGATGGGTTATTCCATTCTTTAAACTGTACTAATCCAGCTCGCCCCTCACTGCGCTGCCCTTAGTAATAAAGAGGTTTGAGGACATTTATTATCTGCACAGAAACCCACTGTGAATCAGGGATTTTTTTTTTTCTGCCAGGAAGTGTCCATGTGCTGTGCTTTAATGTACGATTTCACACGTGGCCCCTTTTCTGAAACATTTCCTAGCTGTTGCTTCAGAAAGCGACCTCCCCTTCTGTACGTAATTCCAATTCACTTCTTAATAGTTCATATTACCTTTCCCCTCCGAACCCCGTTTCCTCCTGAAGTCGTCTCTTCTCCTTTCTCAATCTAGCCGAGTGCGGCTCGTCCGTGATGAACAACGAGGGCATCCTCCTGTCGCCGAACTACCCCATGAACTACGAGAACAACCACGAGTGTATCTACAGCATCCAGGTGCAGGCTGGGAAAGGCATCAACATCTCTGCCAGGACCTTTCACCTGGCGCAGGGAGACATGCTGAAGGTGGGCCATCCAGCCATCCCGGGGAGGGAAGGACCCAACGTGGCTCACAGAGGCGCTCGCCATGATTTTTAAAGATTTCAAACTGTTCAAACAAAGATATGGACAAAGTAACGGCGAAGGAGCCCCTGGGATTGTTTATACTGTGTTGTTTTATGTTTGGTTTCCTGGGGAGGGGGAAGGGGTATGTTCATTAATAGTAAACAGTGTAATCTATCGGCCTTGAGCAGCCTAAAACCTGAAGTGTCGTGTCCACGACCCATAGATCTATGACGGGAAGGACAACACAGCCCACGTGCTGGGGGCTTTCACCGGGTCGTCCATGCTGGGCCTGACGCTCATGAGCACCTCCAACCACCTCTGGCTGGAGTTCTACACGGACGCGGAGTTCACTGGAGAGGGTTTCAAGCTGGTCTACTCCAGTAAGTCGCAGAAGGATAATCCGTATTCGCCCAGTTACAGTGGGAAACGCTCATTTATCGAGCCAAGCCTCCATCTCTCACACAGACCGGTAAAAACTGAAAGGGGACTATTTCCGTTATGTTAGCATGTGCGGACTAAAACTAAGAATCCAAAGAAAATGACTGTACAATGTCAACACAGAGAATGTCTTATTGAGGGAATTGATGCACGGAAAGCCGTTAAGTATGATGTGTAAGGAGGGCACAGGGCGACTGGTGCTGACCTTGGCTCTGTGCAAACCGATGTGGCTTATATAGGCATGATTCCCTGCACCCCCCCCTCCCAATTTCCACTGCTCACACACTGAGAGCCACAGAGTTCTAGTTCCCAGGGCAAACCATTAAATTCACTCGGGGGGTATCTCGTTTGAAATCTAGTAAATCCCCACCTGCCCAAGATTGCATTTTACCTGGAGGATTAGCTATTCGATTGCATAATGGAGGTCGTACAGTGTACAGAGGGGAAGGTGAGGCCACCACCAGCCATGACAAGGCCTCGACCAGGGGATGAAGACGGGCCACCGAGGTGAATTTAAATACCCATTTGTGGAGCTGGTTCATTCTCGGGCCTAGGATTTGCTGATGGGTGATTTACTGCCGTGTGGTTAACCAGCTAAGTAAGGTTAATGGGGTAAATATCAGCTCGTCGGGGGGTAAAAAAAATAATAATAATTCGGGACGCAGTTTCGGACAATGTGGCAAATCAGGACGTGTCTAGACCCCATCGATTTAAACTAATTACTAACAAGTGTACACAGACGTTGCAAGAACTGGGCAAAGTCAAACCCATTTCCTTAAGCCTATAACCACTTTCCCTACAGTCTTATAGCCCAGAACACAGAGCAACTTTGACTCTGTCAGTGTTACATTGACAAAGGGACTTATTTTGTTGAAGTAATTAAGGATTATGTTCTTTGCTCAAGGGTATAACTTGTCCTTGTATTTGCAATTGCAAATTTGGTCACAAACTCAATGTAAACAAACACAAAGGCTTCGGCTAATGGAGAGAGAGTGGCGGCCGAGATTGGGAGCCGGGGGGAATTTCAGATCACATCGGAGTTTATGAAGTAAAAGCCCACTGTGACGAATCCGGGGAACAATGGCTTGAAACCGGAGAGCAGTTTCCAATATCAAAGGCCATTTTCCACAAGAGTTTTCAACAGAGCTGAATTCTGGGAGCCCAAGCTGCCTGGAAGCCTCTTTAAAGTGCCAATTACTCTCTTCCCCAGCATTTTTATGAAGACATAAGGGAGGAGGGAGAACCTGTTGCAAATGTGGTGCCACACAACACGTATGAGTCGCTGAATAAATAATGATCGTGATAATGTATCGCAGTGGAAAGATGCAGCAGAACGATTCCTATCCTGTGCCTCTCTCCTCAGCACGTAATTATGATACCGCGTGATGAGAGCAGTGATTTCGGATGATGATAATAGCATCTATCTCAGTAGGGCTGCCTGTGATGCTCTGCTAAGCACATTCTGAAATTAACTCAGCACTTAATCTTAATTGTTCTGCCTGCTCAGTAAGATGGACACTCCTGCCTGGTGGGATTTTAAAGTCAGATTTCCTGCTAATGAGTGCTTTTAAAGGGGCGACCTTCAACTCTGTGTCCAGCGAGAGAGCCGGGGGCGCGTGGGGGAGGGGGGGGACCGCAGATTCAAATGGCAGGCAAGTCAGCAGAAATAAAGGGCCCCGATTGGCTCACTCTGGTCACATGTCCGCTCTCTCCTTCCCCACCCCTTCAGGTTTTGAGCTGTCCCACTGCGAGGACCCTGGCGTGCCCCAGTTCGGCTTCAAGGTCAGCGACCAGGGGCATTTCTCCGGCAGCACCATCACCTACCGCTGCAACCCTGGCTACACCCTCCATGGCAGCAGTGTGCTGAAGTGCATGACTGGCGAGAGGAGGGCCTGGGATAACCCTCTCCCTTCCTGCATAGGTGAGGCAGGCACACCCTGCACCCATGGGGGTGGGCCATTCCGAAGGCCTTATTCTGCAATAATGAGACACTGTTAATTCAGCTGCATTCTTTTTCCGTTTGGCTGAGGAGGCCCCGTTATTGGAGCTCTTCCCAATTCCAGCTCAGCTCTTAATTACAGCTCAGAAAGAATATCGATCTCTGTTCCGACCCCAAAGTTGGACAGATATTCCGAATCCAGGTTTGGGAAGAAAAAGCAAGCAGCAGCTGTCCGGATTATTTATGCACTGCTCTGTATTTTCATAATAATATCAACGCTTCACTGCCTAACATTAATTTTCGGTAAAAAAAATAGAATATGCTGATGCCAAGCCGGAGCCTAAAACAGGAGCCTATCAGATGGGTAAAAGTGAAGCCGGGCGGTGGCTTGCTGAGATACACGCGCACTGATGAGTAGAGCACTCTGCTTGTATGTCACAGCGCTTACGCTGCCACCCACACCTTATCACCTCTCTGTCCCGTGAAGTGGCCTCCTCCTGGTGCTGTGATGGCTGTCAAATGCACGTTTAAAATCCAGGCATGAATTTATACCCTCATACATATTCCGCTTAGATACTTGCTTACTTTTCTCATTTATGGCATGGACTCTTAAACTGTTCAGCCGCCACCCCCCAAAATAACAGTGCCAGAGAATCACGACCCCCCCACTATGCAGCTGCAGCATGCTAAAGCTAGCACACACTAATAGGCCTATTCATACATGGACTCATCACTTGGATAACACAAAAGAACACAGTAGTGGTAACACTTTACTTAAGGGGACACAGATAATGTAGTAGTGCTCAGGCTCTTAATGAAACGTTAGATGTGATTAATTGTGTCCCGAGGAGCCGGGCTTGGGGATGGTACCATGCTCAGGGTACTTCAGTGGGACTTTCTGGTCAGGGACTCGAAGTGGCAACCTTCTGATTACACAGTTGTGTCCCTAACCATTACACCACCACTGCATGTTAGTTGTTTACTGATCCCATGTTCTTTCATCATTTATCAGTCATAATGATTCATGTATTTCATGCAGGAACTATACTAGTTAATGCAGTGTTTCCCAACCCAGTCCTCGAGGAACTCCAGTCCACATTTTTGCTTCCTCTCAGCTCTCAGCACACCTGTACCAGGTATTCGGTTTTCCTGATTGGCTGGGGGCTGGGAGGGAGCAAAAACGTGAACTAACCAAGTAACTAAGTCATTTTTTGTAAATATTCATAATAAAATTTAAGAGTTCAGTTGAAGCACGCACACTACGGCATATTCGAGATGAGTGTAGGTCGCTTGGTATGACCTTTGTGGGGGAAAGAAAACAGTGGGTAGGATTTCCTTGATGCTCCCATTTCATGGATTTTATTGCAGATGAAATATTTAGCTGGACTTTTTATTCGAGCTGACCGTCGGAGATGTGAGAGCGGCGGCGTGTGCAAGAGCCTAAGGAAACGTGTGTCATAAAACTGGGAAATTTTTATACGAAATCAGCAACTTATGTTCGCGTTTTCATTTCAGTCCCCCCGTTACGTAGAGGGAGGAGAAGGAAAAGACACGTTTTAAATATTCAGTCTGCTGGAGGAGAAAAAAAAAACATCAGTGCACCCGTGGAGACCTTTATATGTGTCTTCCTGACAGACAGGTGGAGAGATGTGCAGAAGTTATTTCAAGGGTAAACTTCTCCCTACCAAGCTGCCATGCTGTGGAACATCTGAAAGTAACACATCTGCTGGTGGAAAGCGAGTGCTGAAGAAACAGACAGCAGCCCATAATGAGCGGCTGGATACTGGCAATAGTAAAGAATGGGCATGGCGAGATGTTGGTGTAGGGGAACGTTAATGGGTGGAATTCTCCGGCACTGAAACTCCGTAATGCTCTGATTAATCAAACACTATCTGAACTTTGTTATTCAAGCATCACTGAACTGAGCATTGTTTGTCATGTAGATAGTTTATGCAAATGAGCAGAATGAATGCGACGGCCAAGCCCGGCGTCGTTAATTAGCGGGGCGACGTTCTGGCGCGGGTCCGGACCATACATTTCTGCAGACAGCTATTTAAAGTTAGATAACGGAGTGACTGGGAGGTAGAATAGCGACGAGCATGTTATGTAAGGTACAGTGGGCCTGCAGGGGCCAGGGAGGGGCCCCATTAGGCAGCTCGGGGCCGGGGATGAAGGGCTCAGGGGATGGCAGTACCACGAGATCGGCACCATGTGACGGGGAGCTGGGTCATGGCGACAACTGAAATCACTTTCAAACGGAGTACTACACTCATGCTGAAAATGTGGCCGCCAGGAGAGTGAATCGTGGAAAGATAGCTTATGGTGACTGCCCGTAAGCTGCTGTATCTCAAAGAAAAGAAACTGCCTTCCTGGAGAAAAAGAGAAACCGAAAGTGCCCAAACTTTTGTTTATTATCAGCTGTTTGTGGAGTCAAGGAGGAGTTCTAGGAGTCACATATTACGTTCACATGAGTGTGGACGTCCCAAGGAGAGAGTCCCAGGGGTAGATAGTTTGGGTCCAAAAAGTAAAATTCCAGACCAAGATTTAGTTTTAGCCAACCAGTTGAGCATGAAGAGTCACAGTCACAGGGCACTCAACAGGTTGGTGGAAATGAAATCTAGGTCTGAAATGTTACTTCCTGTACTTGAACTATCCACCTCTGATGAGTCCCCCCAACAAATTGTGTGTGTGAGTTATGTATATATTATATGGTGGGGACCCAATGTTATTTTGACATTATGGGGATGATTTTGCACGTACGGGAACTCAATTTTACAAAAATCTGTGACTGTGGTCTTCTGACACTCTTCCGTCTTTGCCAATGCAGCCGAATGCGGCGGGAGATTCAAAGGCGAGTCGACGGGCCGCATCCTGTCTCCCGGATACCCTTTCCCCTACGACAACAACTTGCGCTGCACCTGGATCATCGAGGTTGACTCAGGCAACATCGTCAGGTACCATGCAAGCATTTGACCCGGGGACTGTGAACGTTCGGGGGGGGGAGCAGTGCCACCTTTGCTTTGAATCTGATCAAGGGGGGGCATCGTTTCAGGGCGGCAGAACTGCAGAAGCCTTACATACTGATTGCAGAAGACTTATATCCTGAGACATCTACATATATATCAACTAAACATACAGTACCAGTCAAAAGTCTGGAAACACCTTTTGAAAATCATTTGTTTTTCAGCAAGATAATGATCTTAGGGACACCTGAAGGTTGTGAAAGTAAGTTCGTATTTTCGGATTATGGAAAAAAATGGAGTGCTGTGACAGTTGACCTGGCGCCCACACTCCACCGACCTAAACCCTGTGGTGCTTTTTTGGGATGAGTTGAATACACAGGTAACAGCAAGGTAGGCAGCTTGTGCCCAGAATTTGTGGAAACTCCTTCAGGACTGTTGGAGAAGCATTCTAGGTGGCTACATCTGGAAGCTAGTTGAAATAAGGCAGAGAGTCTGCTATTCTGTCATTGAAGCAAATGAGGACATTTTGAAGTGTCTGAAATCGGCGGAAATTTTGAGATGTTGAACACTTGGTCATCGCAATATTTCATATGTGTTACTTCATTGCTTCCAGGCCTGATACTATAAGGTGAATATCACATCTAAAATATAGAGAACTGCATTAAAAGCAGGTGTGTTCAGAATTTCGACTGGTACTGTAGCTAATAGCAACCAACGCCACACTGTCGAAGCCCACTAACCGCACAATACATTGTTTGGCCTCGCGATTCATGTTGCGATTTGGCTAATGCTACCGATGCATTAAATACAGTCTAAAAATGTAGCTGACTAGTAGATTTCAAATCGTAACACTCAGTGAGTAACAAGTATCATTCGCCTTTCACAAAAATATTTTTTAAATATTCAGGCTTTTATTAATAAAGATTTATCAGAAGGCATTGAATTATTAGCCTTAGATTGTTTAATCTTGCTCGTGATGGTTCATCGGGCGTGGGCCCAGGAGCCCCATTTTACATTCTATGTCTTTGGCTGTCCATCCAGTCGAGCTGGAAACTCACCCTATAGAACCACAAAAGAGAGAGATTTTCTAAAGGTACTTTCAATAAAAAAAGCATAAAAAATAAAACGAGACAGTTGGGAGTTTGACAGCATGTTCGGATGACAAAAGCTAGCTGGGATCTCAAGGTGATTGATTTGAGGAGGTGTTATCTCGCGTCGCCGGGGCGGCCGGCTTTGTTCTGCCACACGGAGCCCATCCAAAGCCCTGGGTAATGACGATATGAGACACAAATGCAGGTCATACATGCCCTTATTAGTATTTCACAGGGCTGATGTAGAGTAACCTTGAAGGCGTCCATCCGCTCTATACTTTATTGGTAATCATATTTACACTCATTACCGTTCTGAGGACCCCTGCTTCGTATTGCAATTTAGCAAAAACTTCAAACAATGATTTATCGAAATTCTGAAAATCGACGATACGTTAGTTCCGGTGTAATTATGTCGTTTTATCTTCTTTGGCTGGCCTGATTCATCTTACAACAAGCGGTACACAGACCACAGGGAATCGAAGCAGATTTCTCCGTAGGCTAGCTGCATTCTGATTTATCGTAACAGGCAGATATATTTTTAGGAAGGGCCTGCATTCCAGCAATCTGATGGAGCGTTACGCTCTTATCATGAGTATCGTGGACGAGAGATCTGCGGGAATTGAAATTACTGACTTAATATCGCCATCTTCATTCTTATTCTTTATCGCATTGGAGAAATTGAAGCTGAAATATATTACGAAAGGCTTCTTGTGAGGAATGAGTCTGTGTGGTACCTCCTAAATTGTTCTAGCAACAGATGTGGTCATTAAAGCAGTTATTGCATATTATTGCTGGCTAATGATGAAGGCAAGGTGGCGAATGGCTGTGCCATGAGAATGCGCGCTTGACTCTCTGAAAGATCCATTAGCTAATGTTGCTAATTATGCAAACACAGTGCTTTCTTGTTGCAGTTGTTCTAAATGGTGTAAACGAGCACCCGGCATTTGTGTTCTGTAACCCCGCCATGCCTCACCAGCTTGCAGTTCCTGGCATTCGACACCGAAGCCTCCCACGACATCCTGAAGGTCTGGGATGGGCCACCGGAGAATGAGATGTCCCTGAGGGAAGTTAGTGGGTCGCTGCTTCCCGAGAGCGTCCACAGCACACTCAACCAAGTCACCATCCAGTTCGAGACAGACTTTTATATCAGCAAGTCCGGGTTCGCCATTGAGTTTTCGAGTGAGTCTTTCATAACCCAGGCTTACGTAACCTTTAGAGGTCCTCCTCCTGAAATGGAACCTTTAACACCTCTGATGTGAAACACAATACTGTGCAAAAGTCATAAACAGTCAAAGAAAATGTGTTGTGTATTGTGTTGGTGTCAGCTTAGCCATTTTAAAACCAGTTTATGCAGCAACTATCCAACACACTCATGAATGTTTTACACGACCACTAGTACACCTTGTATGGATAATCAAAACCTCACTGAGTTTTTCAACTAATTGTTTAATTTAACTGAGCTGGTGCTGAAATTTAAGGCTTGGGAAGGTAAGTGATGATATTCTAGCCATTCAACAAAGTATCAGTTAGTTTATATTGTAGTTTCTGTTACTGTTGTGCTAAATAATGTGTTTTTTCTGAGCAAATATACCCTTAGTAGCCAGATGAACATTTTCTTTACCTGCCTAAGACTTTTGCACAGCACTTTTGCGTGTTTTGCAAGTTTAACTATTCTGCTCTAATCTGAAAGTTTACTAAACTTGGCCTTCATCTCTTTTTAACTCTGATGCCACTACCTGTAATTTCCAATAGAACTGGCTTCCTAGCTGAAAGAATCAAGTCAAGATTAATCTGTGGAACAATGAAAAGCAATTTTTTCCTGTCTGGATGGCTAATTAATTGTAAAGTGACTCATTAAGATTAGTCAGAGTTTTACCGCACTGGCCACCTTCTTCCAAGGCGCTCATATCATGTCCTTCAGTGTCGCTTGCATTAATTGGAAGAAATAACACAAATTAACGAATCTCAGATTTTTTTCGTCTTTAATCAAAGAAATCAGAGGTGACGTTCTAAAGAAATGACTGGCTGTTGGGTCAGTCTCATCAGGACATGACGGGTCCGGTTGGCTCCAGACCTTGGAAATATGTCTCTTCACTAAATCCAACCCCCCACCCCCCCCACCTCTTCCCTATATGGTCGCAGGTTCCGTGGCAACCGCATGCAGAGACCCCGGGGTGCCCATGAACGGCAGCCGTAACGGGGACGGCCGGGAGCCGGGGGACACGGTGACCTTCCAGTGCGACCCAGGCTATGAGCTGCAGGGCGAGATGCACATCACATGCATCCAAGTGGAGAACAGATACTACTGGCAGCCCAGTCCTCCTGTCTGCATAGGCGAGTATCCGGCGTGGAGGCATGGGGCGGGCAGCTGGCTTCAGGAAATTGCTAGAACACTAACACGCTTTCAACGCAGGGGCACTTTTAATGACGCTACTGCAGTTTAAAATATTTCTGGCCCCTGTCTCCCCTGTAAAATTACTACCATTCCCAGCAAGACACAGGACAGAGACTGAGAACCACTTAGCAATAGCTGTTAGCAACCTGGCAGACTTTGAGGCGGGTCCTGGCCAGCCTGGGGGGCACTTTATCCTCACATGTAGGACACTGCGCAGCCTCATGTACATGGGAGCCATAAATAACAGCATCAGGAAGAAAGCTATCTGGTCTGCTGCCAGTTAGCCAGCATGGACGAGAGGCCATCAGTAACGACACAAAATTCCCTGTAAGCCTCAATCATTAAAATCCTGCCTCGTCCTGCCGTTATTGAGTGAGATACAGGGGTCCGCCCGCGGCATCTCCTGTCTACGGGCGTCCTGTCCCGTCTCAGCCAATGTAGGGTATCGCAAGCCACATGTAAACCGCAGCTGACGGCGTCATTAAAATTCAGCACGTTACTCCCTGACAAATAGGTGTTAATGAAGGGTGCCCCAGAAACGTGTCATGAAGCACTCAGACTGACATGTGTCCTGTGATGTTAAGTAAGGCAGAAATAGACAGATTTTTTGGGGTGGGGGGCATTTCTTCAGTATGTCACTGTAATTGTGTACCATGTGACCCATTTGCTGAAAAAAAGCAGAATATGTCAAATTTTTTTGAACACACAACATATGTGTCCACATTTACCGAGCGTCTGACATGTTATCGTAATGGGACGTGTCATTTCGTTCATGCCAGACTGTGAACAAGCCGCCTGCCTTCTGAACCGATCAGTTCACGCCACATGTGATGTGACACGTGTTGCGCGCGCGTGTGTGTGTGTGTGTGTGTGCTGCTCTCCACAGCTCCCTGTGGGGGAAACCTGACCGGATCCTCAGGTTTCATCCTCTCGCCAGACTACCCCCATGCCTACCCCCACAGTAAGGACTGTGATTGGCTGATAGCTGTCAACCCAGACTACGTCCTGTCACTGGCGTTTATCAGGTAGGCCCCCTTCCTGGTTCAGGGTCGTGCTCTCTCCTAAACCTGCCTGCTGGCCTCAGGAGCCCTCGACGCGACCGCCCACACCAGCCGTAATCGCGCAGTGAGAAGGCTCTAATAGTGACGCCTGATAATTAGCTCGGCGGGCGCTCTGCTCGCTATCCGCTGTCCTTAACGAATCCGCCACCAGCCCTTCACTGCAGCCTCCCATCTAAGGTGTCCGTGGGTTTCTCTTTTTCGGTTGCGCAATTATGTGTCCAATTAAGATGAAAAAGAAATCTGATAAATATGCTTCATAGTTAAATAGTTCCGCTAATTGGGGCGGTTTGTCTTTCTCTTCTGTTTTATTTCTGTTTGACCTTTATGCGGCGTCATGTGACCGCCGTGAGGGCCCCAGGCCCCGTGACGGGTAGGATGGATGCTATGGCGCGTGGGCATGGTGAGGCCACTGCCTGCCAGCCCTCCGGGTTAGAGTTGACAATGGCTCAGCGCCGGGGGGGGGGGGGGGGGGGGGGGGGGGGGGGGGGGGGGGGGGGGGGGGGGGGGGGGGGGGGGGGGGGGGG
>JAODKN010000046.1:7391125-7412918 GCA_026774425.1 Petrocephalus zakoni
GGGCCCTCCCCCCCCCCCCCCCCCCCCCCCGCCCCGAACCTTCAATCTACGGTGACATTTCCTGCAGAATTTTAATGGAGACCCACGTTCTGCGTAGTGCCTGAGACGTCTCGGTTCACTCAGATCTGCTGTATGTCGCTGTATTTGTGTATCATGTGATCAATTTGTGGAAAAAAACAGGATATGTCTGGTTTCTTTAAACACACAATAACATTCAGCATATGTTCATATTTTCTGCACACGTCTACCTATTGCATGTGTTCTTGATCACTTTTGCTGCATGAGTGGGGGGGCGGTAGTGGAAGGGGTCGGGGTGCTTGAATGTTTTTCACAAACATGCCTTTGATGTGGGGAATGTCCTCGGCACAGAAAGACCGAGAGTGCCAAGGGCCAGAGAGTGACAAAGTGATTCCGCTATCATTCTCGTTCCTGATGCCCCAGACCAATCCGTTCCATATCAAATCCAATGCAGTTCTCATAGCCATGCAGGGGTGGGGCCTTCAAGAGCGCTTGCCCTAATATGCCTGGTTTTCTGATCAACAAACTGGGATGTTACCAGTTGAAAAACTTTTCCAACAGGTTGCCAGGAACAGACTTGCTCTTTTACACTGGGTTCCATTTCACAGTTCATTACAGGCACCGTTGTCAAGCAGGGGACTGTGATATGAAATATTCCTCTTACGATAATGTGAACACACAATGGGAAAAAAAAATGACCCCAGTGTTGGCAGTTCTGTGAAATTCACGTTTCATCATTACAAATTAGCGCTATCTGCGATTGTTCCCATTTCAATTAGCGCCAAGCTAATTGTTTGCTGAGTGACAGCTCCAGAGGCTAAGCTAAAAAAAAATCTTAAACATCTGGTTATCAAATATTAATTGCTTTTTTTTAATCCACTCGGTTGGAGAGCATTTCCCCGTGTTTTGATTCCCTTTATCTTGAAGTGAGCCGTTAGCTATAGATACCGGTCCAGCGAAGTGTGGCAGTCCCACTGAGCCTTTCGGTTCACCATAAACACCAGGCACTGTGGACTAGGCACATAGCCACATAGTAAAATAACAGGTTTGACACCCCCCCAGGAAATAATTTGTATTTGTACCTGGCGCGAAGCCAGGTAGTTAAATATATAGTTGCCAGGGAAGTTTGGGGTCCAAGCCTAGAATCAGGTGTTTATCTAGGACCGGTGTGACATGTGACTGTTCTGCCAAAGACGGGATTCAAACAGACAACCTTCCGATCACAGACACAGAGGCCGTATATGCACGTCTCACCACCCACCTCCCCAGACGATGCCTGCAATAACGCTGTCTCTTAATATTCACTTCTCTTTCGCGGTTTGCGTTTTTACTGCTGCATTCAATAACGACATATATACCAAATTAGAAAGTTATTACAAGAACAAGTACGGCGGGGATTGCCGCTGCTGTTTTAGCTTCTGACTGTTCGAAATAAATTTACGGCCCGTCTGAACAATATCGGCTCATTTGAAAAAATTCCAACAGACAGGCTAGCTCGAAATTCAATCACCTGTCATGTGACTTGTTTTGAAAAACTTTGTAATAGGAAAATTTGCAGATGCAAACAAGTAGTATGTCCTTTATTGTGTGCTTATTAAGGATGAATATTGTTTGTACTTCCATAGTTGCACATTTTAAAGTCTTTTCCTTCTGTGATATAATGTGTCAAACATATAGCCTCCATGTCTATATACGCTTTGTGTGTTTATGTTTACACATACAGCATGTGGCCCATATGAAAGTGCATATAATCATTGGCTTGCACTCGGGTGGGTCGCCCACGATCCCATATTCAGAGGCTTCAGCTTTACAAGAATGGCCTCTGGCTGCTATCGAAAATGTGGTAATGTTTATGAAGGCATCCACAGATCATTCATAAGCAACATGTAAGTATACCTTAGTATCTTAACATACCTTAACAACTTTAATATACATTAATAACAAACATCATATGATTATACAGTCAAAATGTTTGTTATTAATGTATATTAAAGCTGTTCAGGTATATTAGGATGCTAAGGTATACTTACATGTTGCTTATCAATGTTCTACAAATGTATTCTAAAGGCATTATGAAGGTGCAGTTAATGTGAAGCATTACCAGAAACGCTATATTATGAACATGCTTGAAAAGTGCACTAAATTTACACGTGCCCTTCTGTGTTCGCACTACATAAAGCTGACATGTGCCTGGCATGTCAGTGCCGGGAGAGCGTTACCTGCAATATGGATGGAATCCTGAGTTGTACTTCCTCTCTGAGAGAGATGCACCCCTCCATGCACCTCCATACATCGCAGAGCTTTTTTCTTTTCCACTATGCTTATAATAATGCTCTAGGTCGCTCCGAGGTGCTTAGTTCACAGTCTTCGGCCTCTTACACCCCCCCATCAGCTTCAACATCGAGCCCAACTATGACTTCTTGTACATCTACGACGGGCCGGACAGCAGCAGCCCGCTGATCGGCACCTTCCAGGATAGCAAACTGCCTGAGCGCATCGAGAGCAGCTCCAACACCATGCACCTGGCCTTCCGCAGCGATGGCTCCGTCAGCTACACCGGTTTCCACCTGGAGTACAAAGGTACCAGAACCATGCCTGAACCCCCAGGGGCCGCCCTAGGAGACTCAAGCATTTACAATAATTTGTGGAGAAGTTGTGAGAATTCTGCCATTTTGTACAGAATTAGGATATTTGCAAAACCATCGATTCTGTCCCAGATGCTCATGGGAGTTGTACTTACAGAAAAATGTTCTGAGGGCACAATGAAAAATGAATGGCTCAGAGAGATAACCAATCAGATCTTGTGTCATATGTCAGATCAACCAGTCAGATGTCTTGGTCTGATCCCCTCTAGCCTGCCTCCTCTGTAATCTGATTGGTTATCTCTCTGAACCAATCCTCTCTCATTTTGCCCTCAGAACATTTTTGTGTAAGTAAATATCCCAGGAATGTCCCAGCTGCTCCCAAACTACACACGTAGTTTATGAAAGGTGACTGCATATGAGAGAGAATTCTAACTTAAATGGTTATGGTCAGCACTGCTGTGATATTACATCGGCACAGAATCCCCACCTAACCGGCAGGTCCCCCCTCCCTGGCTGATGCACCTTAATCCTGTATTTCCTCTGAAGCCAAGCTCCGGGAGTCGTGCTTCGATCCCGGCAGTGTGATGAACGGCACGCGGGTGGGAAGCGACTACAAGCTGGGCTCCACGGTGACCTACTACTGCGAGCCCGGCTACATGCTGCAGGGATATTCCACACTCACCTGCATCATGGGTGACGACGGCCGGCCCGGCTGGAACAGGGTTCTGCCGAGCTGTCAAGGTACATCGCCGAGGGACGTGCCAAGGACTGTGTGGGCCTCTATCTTTAAGATAAACCCGAGCTTAATTATAAACTTCATTAATAATAAACATTGCTCTACAATACTTATTGTGGAAGGGCGAAACGCGTACGTTGTTGGATTGTACGAACGTTGGCTGAGTGTTTAAGCCTTTTTAAGCCATTCTCCCAAATGGTGCCCGATGATCTTCCAAATATACGTAAATGTAAGCTTTCCTTAACAGTGCTCAGCTTCCTAAGAGCCTCGCCGCCAGTGCGCCATGTTAGTGCCATGTACCCGGCCTCCATAGCCCGCAGATGCCAGACCTCCCAGCATATCAACAGCCCGTTGGCTGTGTTACTGCAGAAGGGGCAGGTACGCCGATAGAGGCTAGCCTGCCCGAGGATCCTCGCCAGAGGGTCCCTGCCAGAGGCTCTCGCCTTGTTCCCTGACTCCGGCGCCAAGCCTTTGATAAACGGCATTCGGCTCGTTCCCATGCCGCCCACCTGCGAAATGGCTCCCTGAGAAGGCGACTGTGCGTCACAAAGCAATCGACTGCACATTACTCTGCCCCTAGACCGCGGCAGCGCTGGTCAATGCAAACACAATCAGATATATACAGGAAGTAAGCAGCGGCTTGCACCAGCAAAAGGCACCATACAAGTGATAGATTCGGTGTACGTTTCATAAATATTACAGCGAGGCATACATGCTGTGGACGGAAACCAATCCCAGTATCTATGAGTCGTTGGTGGTTTCCATGCTTTATTTTGTTTGTTTGCTCCCTAATGGTGGTGCTGGAAGCTAAGAGGGCATATCCCTGCTAAATGTAGCTTTCATTCTGAATAATGACCCGGCCCGGCGGGCCCCGGCGTTTCCGTGGGCCGGCAAGCTGATCGGCGGCTCACAGAGAACGAGCGCCTTCGTCCTCCGCGGGGGCCGCATGGGAGCGGTGGCTAATTTTCTGGCTGCGGTCTGCCCGTTCCACTGATAACCCCCCACGGAGCTCGCCGAAGGTGGCACCCCCCCCGGGGAGGCTCGACCGAGCGGGAACCTGACATCTGGTCTCCCCCCACAGCCCCATGTGGCAGCCGGTCCACAGGCACCGAGGGGACCGTGCTGTCGCCCAACTACCCCCGGAACTACACGGCGGGACACAGCTGCGTCTACGCCATCTCCGTGCCCAGAGAATTCGGTAAGGCCCGTCCCCATCTCCATGCACGCTCCCATTGTGGGAGGCGCTGTTCCTGTGTCTGCCTGCTCGCCCTAGTGCTCTGATTCTCCTTTAACAGCCGCGCCTGAGATGGAGCTAACTCCTTTGCGACATGCCTCGCTGCAGCAGGAATTAGATTTCTTCCTGCTGATTAGTTTTTTGTTTTTTTTTTTTTCTGGGAGGATTCAGGCTGCAAGGACAAAAGCACACACCTGTAACTTAGCAACAAGGTGTGTATTTGCTCACAGGGAGAGTGGCACTGGACCCTCAGCCCAGTGAAAGGACTTATATGTCCCTAGCTGCCGCTACAGACACGCACATACCCAAGGTGTCCATAACAGCAACCACATGACCTTTGCTCACGTTACTGATCAAGATCGTGGTCATTTAAATTGCCATTAGGCAAGTTTGTTTTCCTTTTTTTATGTAAGACTAGATTTACACAAGAGTAAGAAAAACATGCCTATAACCCCTCCTGTTTAATGTCACTGCATTCCTAGTTCAGCTCTTTGTTTTTGGCTTTAGAAACATCGTAATTATAAAGGTGAGTGTAAGTTTAAAAGTTCGGAAGGAAAGTTGTATTCTATATAGAAAAAGTGTCACAAAGGCTTTGTTTTTCATGCTCAGTCATTGATGTCTATGTGGTCTGGGGTTTTATCACTCTTCATGAAGCACTTTTTACTTGCTGAAACCCAAATAAATAAAAAAATCTGGCCTCCAAGCCCTTAAGATGAGGGTGAGATTGAGGCCTTACTGGCCTTAGGTTAGCATAGCTTACTGTAAAGCGCTATGCTCCTCACTAACACTGCTCTTTCTGCAGTACCCTTTTTTATAGCATTAACCTTTCTCCCACTGTCTGCTCTCGATCGCTGTGTCTGTCTGCCAGCTCCTGTTCCGTTTTGACAGCATAATTTTCCCGATAGGATAGCCATAATATGCTGCTCATTACCACTGATGCTTCCTTGTCAGGAGTCATTTATGCTCAGATATGTTTGGAGATGTATAGCTGCACGTGTGTATGTTTATGATATTAGCTGGCGTTCTGTAGCTCCTATAATGATGTTTTGGATATCTAATAGCTGCCAGTCTGAAGCATATTCAGAATAATTGAGTGGGAACCTGTCTTCGGTATAGCCAGTGAAAATAGAGTCTTGAGTTTAGCTGTTCTGGATGGTGACGGCTCCTGGATAAATGAAATATGTAGGTATGGAGACATTTGACGACTTTGCAAACTGACAGGAATTCCACAAATATAAATCACACAGAAATAACATTCATTAAAATTCCATGTGCATTCACTGTGGTAAAAGCAAATCTGTCGGCAGCTAATAATTGGCCATTATTTTGTCTCAGATCTTTTCAAATTCTGGAAGTCAGCCTTAAACACACTCTGACGAAGTATTGCTCGTAATTGTGTTCCGGGGGTTGTCAAACTTAATGATGAGCCCTGTACGATTCTGGGCTTCATTAACATCTAAAGTCGAGCCAGATCCCGGACTTTTTGCAAGGCGGCAAGGACCGGTTAGGAAATGTTGAGTAGTGTTGAAAATAGGTGGGAGCCTCAACCAACTTTCTGGATCCACAACGCGGTGCTTTGGTCCAACACTTTCATCGCATCTCCATGTCAGTGATGTCTGCTGTGAATGTAACGTCCGATACGATGTCCCTGTTTGCTTCTTCTGGTGCCACTCCAATATCCTGATTCTAACATTAGGTTTTATCGACTGTGAGCCGAAAGGCGATGAGCCCCAGATTTGAATTACAGAATGAGAGATATTCCCGAATGGCACATAGTAACATCGTTTAATATGGAGAGTAAGGGATGAAAGCATGCTTCCGAAATGGAGACCGATGGAAAAAAAGGGAGTATTCCTTCCGAATCTGCTGAATCCCTGGCTCCCGGTTATTTGTCTTTGTTTAGAAAAAAAGCTAAAATGTCAGTGTAGGGGCTATATCCTCCAGGTGATACGAAGTCATGTGATTCAGTACTGAGAACAATGTCATCCCGAAATGGAGACTGATGGAGCTGGGGAGAGCGCTTCTTCTAATCTCGCTGTCCTTCATCGCTTCGCTTGTTATTTGGTAGCTCACGCGTAGCTTGGGGCTAAAGTTAAAGCTAAAGTAAAGCATCCCTGACTCCTCCCCCACCCTCCAGCTATTAATCTCAATATTAATCAGATATTAATCCAACATAACGCATCTGTGTGCCGATACGTATCCATTTACTGCTTATGAGCGGGATAATCAGCAGCCGTTAGACAGACAGTATCAGCGGCACAGCACTGTGCTGTAAGCCATCCTCCCGGGTGTAAACATATTTAATGGCTTAAGTGGGGCTCTGGCGGGCGTCACATGATTCAGTAACAGAGAGAACACTGGCGAAGACTCTCTGCCGCTCCCTTACCAGCTACCTGAACTATGATGTCATGCATTCATGGCCACTGAGGCAGGTTTTTTGCATTTACATTTTATACATTTAGCAGACTTCTTGTCCAACGCGAAATATAAGTGCAGCAAATAGCACATTGCAAACACACATGCTGTCAAGGAGTCAACTAGGAATTAGTGCAGCGAGGCTGATCTTCCAATGGATGTGTAAGCAGTATTGGAGTAGGAGATACACAGCAACTTCTGACAAAGCAGCAGCTTAATATGATTACTCAACGACCAAAGGTAGAACATAAGGACATCCAGGGAACGCAATGAAGCATCAAGCTGGTTGAGGAATTCCTGGCACAGATAGATTTTGAGGTGTTTCTTGATGATGCAGGAGGGAGTCTGCTGACCGGAAGTGGTTTGTTCTGCCAACATAACCGTCTAGTGATGTTCTGTCAGGATTTTTGCAATTTAAAATGCTGTGAATTTTTATCTGTCACTATATTCATCTCTGAGGTAGATTCCTGATTCGGCCCTTGCCCTAAAAATCTACTTTGCCCCAAGAAGGGAAAAGGGAGGTCAGAGCCGGGACACGGCATTCTGGAGGTGCGACCCACTCCTCCTCGGGCCCGTTCCCTCTGCCAGTGTCGCCCTGTTAGCTGTAATTAGGCCAGACCCAATGTGGTGAAGAGGAAGCAGCTTGTAAGCAGCAAACTCAGACATATGCATTTTGTCACGGCTGACAGCGGCTTGGCCGCGGCTAGTGCCCAGACCGGACGCCATGGACGCGGGCCACGTCCGCGCCCCGTCTGCGATCTGTCACGCCAGGTGCGGCAGGTAGGGGGAGCCTGACTGCTCCCCAGCTGAGGGTTAGCCCTCATGGCCAGCCGGGAGGCGGCGAACACTCGCCCCTCTTCCCACGCACGCTGCCTGAGCACGCATGTGGCACAGGACACACGTATCATGCTCATAGATGTGTTCCGTCCCACCAGAACACTGTTAAAAATGCACTGCTCTCTAGCCTTTTTTAATGTTTCATTATTCTGTCACAAAGAATGATAGCAGCAATATTTCAGACAATGACAGGTTTAGTCTAGAAGATAAATTATTCACCGTGGCCCATCGCCTGCCTTCGGCACATTCTGCGAACACATGGAGGGATCGCTCTCGCCAGCTACTGCTCCGCGGTGTTTTCTGAAAACTTTAATGATTTCTAAGCGTTAAATATTGCAGGTCCAAAAAATAGAGCGAGAGATCTCTGCATCATGGGATTACAATTACAGCGATTTGCTCTGTTTGCGTTGGGATGCCACGGATGATACCGCCGGCTTTGTGGAAAATTTGTTTCATGATACACGCATGATATGTTCAGCATCACCTCGACACCCATAAATGAAAGCCATGAGTCCTGGGAGAAACTTCCGGTACGTCTGCTCTTTCGTTGAGATGGGCTTAGTGAATCCAGGGGTACAATGTTCTTCCATCCAATAGTATTTAACTTCTGCTAAATAGTTCATGAACTTCGCTTCTTCCATTGTCATACTGCTCATATTGTCTTAAAAATTTGTAGTCTGTTTCCATTTTAGTATCAAGGCCCCACAGTAATTGCATCAACTATAATCTTCGCATGTATTCAAAAGGGAGATTAAAGCTATATCAACACAACTCCCCAGACTAGCAGCCCCAGATCGATGATATAATGAACGTACATATAATATCTCAGTTAAACTTTTGTATCCTGGGCATGTCTACTGGTGTTAATGCCTAGCTATTTTATTCTTGACTATGAGCGCTTTTGTTTGTAATAACGTTTTATTGACACTTACTATTTATGCTGTAACGATGAACTGCTGGGCGCAATCACACAATCGCCGACGGAACAGTTATAAGAATGGCTTCATTTCGTTAATTACTTTTGGGCGTGGTGCCAGTCAAAGCTCTTAAGGCCAGTTGACAGGACTGCCCACATGCTATCCTATGTTGCGTTTTCTTTCCCTTCAGTTGGAAGTAGTGTCAGACTGCTGAAGTCCGGGCCGCTATCATACCGTGTTATCATGTTGAAGCCATTATGGCTCATAAACCCCCCCCTGCTACTGCTGCTGTCATTTGAGGTAGAAGCTTCAGTGTAAAAATGTTGTTTTCATTAATCCGCTTCCAGTTTTAACTCAATTATAGCGATTAGTCAAAATACAATAAAAGAATAAACTGTGAGTCACCTGACAGTTTTGGATACAGCAGCTAATTCAATTTACGTTTTGAATTTGCCATGTTATTTTCTTACCCTGCTGTCAGAAATGTAGTAAAATTGTGGTCACTGATTAAAAACAGATGGAACCTTTGCCTTGGCGTCCGCAGAGGGTGATGAAAGAACATGTTTCTCCTTCTTCTGTCACCCTTTCAGAAACAAGGATCACTGGATGTCTGTCTTCTCCCCATCCGCCGGCTCTGCGTGGGCCCACGTTAGCTACGCGCGGGGCTAAATGGGGCTAAAGTGGGTTTTACTCATCCCATAGCTGAAACCCAGAGGCCCACGTGGCATGTGATTGATTGATAAGTGAAGCCGCTGAGGATATCCCCTTCGGGCGGGCCAATCGCGCGTGCTCATCCTGTGATTTCCCCTTCGGGCGGGCCAATCGCGCGTGCTCATCCCGTGATTTCCCCTTCGGGCGGGCCAATCGCGCGTGCTCATCCTGTGATTTCCCCTTCGGGTGGGCCAATCGCGCATGCGCATCCCGTGAGCTCTTTGTTATTTATCAACGTTGTGCTGCTTCGTTCATATTTCACATGCGGTTGCACGGAGAACCTTTGGGAGCAGGATGAGGGGCCTGTTTCATCCTGTCTAGGGGGAAGTGCAAGATGGGGGCAGTGTGGGGGGGGGGGTCACACAGGCTCTTTTTGATGCGGAGCTTGGCCTCACCTAGAACCCTGGTGCTCTGAGCTAGATAAGAGCCCTGAAACCCAAAGGAGGGTGATAGATGCCCCCTGGAGGACGCTCCCCCCCCACCATGACGCATTACGGGCCGCAAACCTGTCGCCGTCAAGTTTATATGCGACCCAAGTGTCTGCACATCTGCAGCCCATTTTCCTGCGACTGTGTGTACACATGCCTGTCAGGTCCAGCAAAGCCCACATCAAGGCGGCCATTCCTTAATGTTCCTGAGGTTCTGGAGCTCATTCTAGTGCCGGCCCCGATCGGCCACCAACCATCTTAATGAGTCCTCTTTGAAATGTTCTGACACCGAGATGAATGTGTTCCCTAAATCGTCTCTCCATCTGCAGCCCACTGCTTTCTTTCCATTCCGGTTGTGTTCCAATTAACCCGCCTTCTGCACAAAGCCAAAGGCAGCATCCTCTGCTCCTCTCCAAGGCATCTTCTTCAGAGAGAGAGCTCTAATGCACAAACACACAAGCGGCGTGTAGGTTTTATGAAGACCAGAGGAATACGCAAAGCCCTTTGTTAAAGTTTTGACTTTATTAACGGAATGAAAAATATACATGTGCAAAAAAAGAAGCACATATTCCTGGCACCTCCCGAGGACATATCTTATATAAGAGACGCATTTTCAGGCTCAAGGAAAGGCTTTTATTGGCAGAGATAAAAAAAAGTGTTGACTGTTTTTTTCATTTCGCACTAGACAGCAGTTTAACCTGTACTCCAAAGCCGTTATCCTTCGCATGAATTCCTAATCTTTGGGGAGGTCATGTGATCAAAGCTCTTCCTTTAGTCATCAAAGACTTTGACCTGACGTGGCACGCGCGAAGCACATTAAAATGAAAGGTGGGCCCGACTGCAAATCTACCTGTATGTTTGAACCAACATTGTGGGTAACCAGCCTTCCCGCCTTCAGACCAGCATTCCCAAATCAAATCGCCTTTTTATTATTAATTCCTGATTGATTAAAATGTCTGTCTATGCTAGATAATGATATGCCGCATATACGCGAGGTATCTTTGCTGTACCAGCTCTGCTCCGTGAGTCTGAATGCATTAGTGTGGTCTCCACCTTGCTGATGTGTCCCCATATGCATAAGGATTGTAGAAACTTGCAACTTTTCCTTTCCTGACTAGCTGTATTGTTAGTTTACAGCAGTCGACGATGATTCTTGGGTTTTTTTGCAATATGCGTACCTGACCATACTTGTGTTCTCATGTACTCGTTTTTTTGTCATCTTCCACTGTCGAAGACCAGTTCCAATACTCAAGAACAGATGTAGTGAGGCCTGGTAAAGACCCCTAAATGTCATTCTTGCCCTGCCCCAATTATGAAGAATACATCTGTTGCATCCTAGCCACATGAAGCCAGTCCTATGATTCATTACCCACTAGGGTCATTCTTGGAAGGCAAGTTAGCAAGGTCTTACTAAGGTCTTACTAAGGCCGTAAGTGCAATCTTTACATTCTTGGTATTGGGATTTTTTTAAGGTGGCAAGTTGGGCCATAATTCTTAC
Organism: Petrocephalus zakoni; assembly: GCA_026774425.1. Lineage (NCBI taxonomy): Eukaryota > Metazoa > Chordata > Actinopteri > Osteoglossiformes > Mormyridae > Petrocephalus > Petrocephalus zakoni. Next base: position 7,402,505 of record JAODKN010000046.1, read on the forward strand.
AGAGGGGCTAACCTTATTATTATCCAATGATATGTTTTGAATCAGTGAGTGACAGTGGAGAGTGTACCAATCAACATTCATCTGGGGCCAGTCTATATGCACCCCTGACTGCTGTACAACAGGGTATGCCTCAACCCATATGATACCAAACATACTATTATCCATATTTCATCCTGGTCAGGGTGGGGTGTATACATGTCCCTGGCAGTCTGTGCCACCAGCCTGGGGTACAACCTGGCATGCTAGCTCACCACAGGGAGCATACAAGTAAGTACATACAGTCTTCCTCTCAGGGCAATCTAACGATACCAGTTAGCCTAGCAGCCAAGCAGCTAGACGGCATGTCTTTGGAAATATGTCAGGAAGCCTCCACACCGGCAGAGCAAAGGATTCAAACCCACAACCTAGGCGGCGTGAGGCGTCATGCTGCCGGATATCGCCAGTATATATGTATAACATAGCATTTATTATTTGTGTTTGTTCATTTATTTCAATGTGTAGCAGGTCTATAGGAATGATGCTTACCAGCCAGTCTGGCGCTCGTTGTATTTATTTATTTTCTTGTTTATTTACTTAAAGGGCATAAATAAAGAAGGCAATCCAGGAGCTGAAAAATGATCAGTGTGTCAAATGTGTTATTTCATGAACTGCTAGGCCTGAAAAATAGGCTCTGGATGGTTGCCTACGGTAACCACATGTGTGTCTGCATCAGTATATTGGTATTCTGGTGCAGGGGAATGAATTCTCGGGCTAATCAAATGTGTGTGTGTGTGTGTGTGTGTGTGTGGAGGGGGGTGGTCAGTGTCCCTGAGGACAGCAGCTCTCAGTCATGCCAGAGCCTGCTCCCAGAGCTCTCATGTCACAGTCCTTCTCGCACCAAACGGCCCCCACCCCCTTCCGTATATGTATCACAGTTCCTCATGTACTGCACTATCCTCATTTCCTCGTATTTATTCCTCTTTCCTGTCGTCTTCCCCAGTTTCATGGCCTCAGTGCGTCAGAAACCAACCCCCCCCCCCACCAGCATTCAAAGATAGATGCATCGCTGATACCTCTGGCGCCACCATGTGGTAGAAACCCCTGGGAAGCAGTTTATCAGTCAGCCCACATTCTCCGCATTAGCGCTCCGAGGCTCAGGGGCTGATGGGAGCCGCCTGCTTTGCGAGATGAAGCGGCATAAATAACAGCGTATACAAAACGGGACACGCAAGGAAGACGCGTTAATTATTGAAAGTGAAACAGAGGGCTACGCTTCCTGTGAAAGAGCAGTCATGTCGAGGACTCGAGATTAAAGGGGAGACTCGCTGATAGCAGAATAGCCGCGGCTTCATCCTGGGTCTTTTGCCTTTTATAGCCGTGTCAGTTCAAAAGCGCTCTCCTTAATGTCGTTGTTTTGTTTTTTTTCTAGCATGGTGATGTCCTGGCAAAGGGCAAACGTTTTATTACTGTTCTGATGAAAGTAAACACAAATTAAAACGGAGATTAAAGGTGGTTGGTGTGTTGTACCCCAGAGTACAATGCACGGCTGTACATCCAAAGTAAAAATAGATATAAAAGTCTTAGGGCTTAGGGAGTCCACAACCATCATCCGTCAAGGTCCAGCAAAGGGAATAGGGTTTATGGCTCGAGAGACACCTTGAATAACTTCACTGCTCACAGTGCTAAGAGGAGTGTGAAAGGCAGGGACACTGTGGGGACAGGGGGCACCCCTGGAGTCTGCCTCAGAGGCGCCCCCTGCAGTTGGAACACCGCCACACAGGTGGGGTGGAGCTGTCAGGATGATGGTGATTGGGTCATCCTGGGGTGGGACAGGTCACGTGATTCGGTCACGACAGGGGTGGGACAGGTACTGATTCAGCATTGAGGGTCAGGTGGTTGAAATGACACTACAACGCAGGTGACAGATAGATGGGCGGGCCGAAAATGACACGGCATTAGCGTATATCGCTATAGCGACAGCCATGAAATAGTCATAGCTTTACTGACGACAGTAGGCGTGGTGCAGTGTGACTCGTCAGGGGGTTCCGCGGAAACTGTAAAAAGCTGTCCATGTGCAGCATGAACACAATGCTGATGTTTTTGATGTCACACTTACCGTGGGCATTTAGGACAGGGCTCCCGTCTGCTCCTTTGAACTGAAGATAGGAAGATACAATGTTTCATGTACTTCAGCTTACAGTTGGTGGGTATATTTTTAATGGTTGCAGTTGTTCGCTATTCAGAATACAATATAAGCCGCTGGGCCTTGAGAAGCTAAGAGGTGGAATCCATGTGCCTCCCTTACCGGCGAGTGCTGTCATCCTCAGTGGATGTTCCCTCAAACCATATCGGCGGGGTGCTCGCTGATCTGCAGGCCAGATCCGGCGTGATGTGGACATGGCTAGAACATGGTGGAGGGCTGACCCGTGGTAGCTTTCACGGTAAGTACGCCCTTTTTGAAAGCTTGTAAAGGAGGTCATCCGAATTCTGGCTCCACGGCTCATGGTGAACGCTGATCTCACTGGGACCCAGCTGCTATCTGGTGTTTACAAACCGGAGACGAATCACGGCGGCCCGAGGTCAAGGGCTGTCGCGTGCTGCTCGCTTATTAAAACCGCAATTCCACCCCCCGACATGAGCGAGAGGGGCGATCAATCGTGAGCCGTTCGGGCACGCTAACTCGGTTAGAGCTCCTGTGACGGGTGCGCCTCTCCCCCCGGCAAACACCGCCTGACCACAGGCTACGCGGAGGGGTCTTTCAGCCAGCCTGCTGGTCGCGCCAATCAGTGGGGACGTGATTATCTCTGTCTGAGCTCTGCTGAATTCCGAGAGCCTGGTAATGAACTCACTTGAACATAATGTACGTCGCCCCCCTGTTTTCTAAATGGACGAACTCTATGGACATTTCACAAGCTTATTACACCTAAATTACATCCTATTTAACTGGAGGGTCTTGGATAACTGGTCTTAGATCTTTCTTGGGGATGATATCTCACACCACAGGTGTTTGGTGACGTACAATAGCAATGCTGTCACAAAAAGCTATGCGGCAGGAGCTGGATGTTTTTTTCCATTTAGATTAATATTGAAAGTTCTGGATCAACAACTATGAGGAATAATATAGCTGATTTCCACAAAATATGAAACAAGAGCAGCTAATGGCAGATATGTCCATCAGCTGTCCATGGGTTCCCATTTGCAAGGCTTGTCTAGCAAACACTGCATAATTCTTTTAAATTAACATCATAAATATGCTTTTAGAGATCAGCAATGAGGCATTTAGTTTGTGTTTACTCTAAAGTTTTCGCTTATTTTTCGGTTACAGCTGCCGAAAGCAGACTCCAGCCTGTGTGCTGATCGAGTTTTGACGGGGGCTGACAGTGGCGCAGGGTTAATTACCTTACACCGAATACGAAATACCCTTAAATAGATCCTCATTAGCATGTTCCCCATCAGTCGCCACCCTGGCTTGGATACAACTGCGCAACATCCCTGACAGGTTTCTGACTGCGGCGTGGGTGAGCAGGGAAGCAGTCGCATACGCGCACATACACACATCAGCAGGCTTTCCCTTTGAAATATCACACATCGGGCTGAAGTATAGTAAATATGCTAAAAAAAATTAGCATGAAGCAACACCCTGTATTTATAACTATTTGAACGATAGCAGAAAGTAGGTGTTCATTTGGATTTTTAGGTAGTTTTTCATGATATTTTCCGAATAATGGCATCTGAGATATTTCGTATTTACTTGGAGGCTATAGCTTTATTTTGTGTACCTGTAAATGCTAGTATGCACTAATGGGACTGGTTCTTTGATTGTTGAGGTTGTAAGCTTAGTGCTCAGGGGTGCCATAAGTTGTTAAAGATGTTTGGCCAGATATTTAACCTGAATTGCTTTAGCATAGATAAGGCTGAAAGAGTGTCCATCTTTAAGATGGGTACCTTTAAGCCATTATGCAAGTCACTTTGCATAAAAAATGTCTGCTGAGCAATTAGGCAATCAATACCAGCAGCATATTTATCTCCATTGTCCTTCTGCTTTTAGCTATCTTTATATTCAACGTACCATCTCCGTAAGTGTTGTGAATTGCATGGACGCTGTTGCCTATTTGTCTGGCTGCGGTATCGCTAAGCCGCTAAAGGGTGGGATTTTTCATTAGCGCGTCTCTGCTGAATGAGATGGAAATCAGATGTGAGCTGGAAAAGTCAGTCAGTCAGTCAGGGAGAAGCGAGCACTTTTCAGGAACATCCTCACTGAAAATGTCAGAATTAATCATGGCTTTAATTTCCATACTGGCTAGTAAGCCCTTGTCAGGATGCGTTATGCCCCGGGAGATGGCAAGCGTGCACAGTGAAGCAGTGTGTGAAAGCAGGGGGTGCTGATGGGGCACCGCCCATCCGGACCGATCGCGCTGACCCGAGCATGCGGAGTGGTGGGCAGCAGCTTTGCCGAGACGGCGATCAGGAGCTCGGCGTATTTAATCATACACACTGGTGCCCATTTTAAAGGCCAATTGCAGTTTGCCAGCTTTATCAAAGGTACAACAGCAGGGTCCTTATTGGGATCTATGCAACTCTGAGTCCAAATCCTGAATCTCTGCGTTCTGTTTTTCCAGCTCAGAAGGGACCCGCAGCCTATGCTAATGGTATAGCAGGGTTAGCATTAGCTTTGGACAGCCTTGATTATAAGCTACACCACACACGTCCGGTTGTCTGGAGGTTTTGTTTATACCCATGCAGTTGGCAGGATACAAGCCGCCATTGCTGCGAGGTGGATTCCCGATCATCGCGTGGCATCTGCAGCCTCCCTGTGAATTAAAACCGACCCATGGTGCAAGCCAAGAGCAGACAGACGTCACAGGCTGTGGCCGACAGAAGGGACCATGCCTTCATAACCAATCACCAGTCTAGAAACTTCACTGGCAGTCATTTTTCTCCCAGGGGAGAAAGGATTACTGCTTTTAGGTGTCGCTCCACAACTGTGTGAAGGCATGACGCTGGCCTGATCGGCTAACGAGTCATCAAGCTGCAGATTGCTGAGCATCAGTAGGTCTTATATATCATAGACGCAACCTTGTTATCGTCCACACGGTCATGGAGGCCAGCTGGATTTTTATACACGCCTTGAGAATCCTGCCACATAGCACACAAAAGGATTGGGAGCGGTGGGGTAGATTTGCATATTTCACATGCCAGGCATGTGTACCGCATGCTGTGGCTACATGCTGTAGAGTTCACTTGCTTTCGGGCACCCTTCCATTTTCTGTTTGAAATCACCCTGAACGCTGATGGATAAGTGCGTGCTGATAGGCTGAGCACTGGCACAGTCATGGCTGGCTAACTGAGTGGCCTAACAAACGGGTGGCTGACAGACCCTTACTGTCATTCCCGACTTCCCTCTCCGCACGTCCCCACCGACACATTTAAGGCACTCTCCAGCTTCCTGGAGGATTCATCTCTTTTGTCAAACACGACGGTGCTGATTGATTGATTGCTGCTGTCACCCACAGTTCTGCGGGCTGTCCCTAGCTCACCAGGCCACCAGATCCGTGGGCGACTGTCTCTCTGCACTAGTGGACCTGACTGTTTTGAAAGAGGAGCCTCTGGTCAAGATCTGTCGAGTTCTTCTGATCTCAAACCCCCAAAAACACTAGCTTGTTCCCCACATGTTCATTGTCTTATGCCACCCACGTCCTGTTAGGAGGTAGGCAGTACCTACGTTCTTGATTGATATGTGCATTGCTATGACAATGTCACTGCTAGTGTACACGCAGTGAGGTCTTCTTTTACTTAACAAGTAAAGTCCTTTCGGTTAGCCACAGGTCGCCGACTCGCAGTGATGTATCAGCTTGGTGATTGTCACTTTGCGCTCAACAGCTCTCAAATATCCACCGGTGCTTGTCAGCTAAAAGATGGGGAGGAGGGGGTATGTTCATGACCTCGAAAAGCCTGTTGACTTGTTGACTTTGAGCCTTTTCAGCATCTTGTGGCGCACTCTTCAGGCTAAGGGGGATTCAAAGTTGCCCTCGGAGTCAACTGACGAAGTGCCCCCATCATGTGAAGGCGAGGCCCAGCTGGGGATGGGCGTCAAAGTGTTAGGAGTGCACGTGGCCGAGATTGCACACTTCCACATTCCTTTTGCAGATGGAGTAATCGGGGGCCGGTCAGGCCATAGCGCTTTTGTTTTTGTGAAGAAAAGATTGATTAAGTCTGGCCCAATTGCTGTGGGATTCACCAGGGCCCATAAACTCAGCAGGAAATGGGCATATTAGAAAGGGCTACACCTCTCTCTGTGACAAGCAGAACCCACCCGGAATGGAAAAGCAACACCACGGTTTCCAGATTTACATGTCGTTTGTCACTTGGTCATCAGTCCTTTACTTCAGAATGTGCAGCTCATATGACCCCGGGAGCGGGTTGGTGCATAAGAGGAAATCGCGGTGACTTCATGCACTATGCAGGGGGCAGAGTGTCACTCTGCCGTCACCACTGGGCTCATTTCCTGTATGTGGAGCTCGTAAGAATTCAGGACCAGGCTGCTCCCAGGGCATACTCAAAGTAATGAGCCGGAATTAATTTCCCAAAATGCAGTGCAGGAACCAAGAAATGCCATCAACGGGGCTTTTATTTGTGCCTTGCCTGTAATGAATGTTTGTGTGTGTGTGTTTTTGTGTTGTTCTCGTGGTGGGTTTATTGAAGAGGAATGTTTGTTCATATCCCGGGGTACGATCCCCACTGCGCCGCAACCTCATTTGTTTGACGCATTTCAACTGCTCAGAAGATTTTAAATACGCGCATTGATATGCATCACTGTGTTATAATTGAATCAAGGGCGGAAAACCGATATTCAGATAGGATCTCTGCGAAGGCTGGCTACCCGGCGCTTTTAAAGCACCCGCTCACAGTGTGCATTACCGCCGCCGTCGTCACGGCTACAGAGACATCTATTGGCGATGTTTCCTTGGAGGCCGCTGCGATTGCTTGAGAAGGTGATGCCTTTCTTTTCTTTCTTTTTTAAAAGCATTTTCATCTTGCCGCGTCCGCCACCCGCCCCTGTGTGGCTCACACTGTTTGTAAAATCGGGCAGACATAGTGCTGCTGGCCTGAGGAATGACAAACATGCCTTGTACATGTAACCCCTAATAATGCTGAGTTAGACTTATTTCCCCCTCCGTGCTCCTCATTTGTCGCAGTGCTGTAGAATTTTTACTGTATCTCCTACTGCTGTATGAGAAATAATGGGGCTGGACAAATTAGGGACAGGATCGTTTCCATCCCACAGTGCAGTTCTTGTTCTTTTATGCCAATGATATAATCAGGTAATCCATTGCCCTTTTCCACTGGCATTCTATACCACCCTTACAAGCACTGATGTTAAGCTCATTCATTCATTGGCATGGTAAACGTTTGAAACATGCTTGGAAGAAATTTGGGTAAATATTCATCAGAATGATGCTGTGGGGGTGTTTATTTCTTACAAGTGTGTGCTGGCTTGGCTTGAACTGGGGTTGGGCGGGTGTGATTGCTGGGGGGAGTCTCAGATGGGCTTCCAGCTGCCAAACCCCCTGGAAGGTCTGTTTTCTGGCTGAGCTGTGTGTGAGCCCTGCACCCCCACCCCCAAGCCTGAGGTTTAATTAGTATCTCCAACATGTTCCTAACAAGCACCTAGATGCTGGGAAACATCAGCCCTCTCTGATGGTTGTGGGCTTATGGGCAGTAAGCATACGCCTGGCTGGGGGCGTCGTTTCCCCCCACCGCAGCGCTGCTACACTTCTGCCTCTAGGCCTCCTTTCCACGTGCCTGGCCTCTCTACCCAACAGCTCGGTCACTCCTACATCTTCCGACAGCACTAGGGTAAATAAAAACCGTGTCGCCAGCTAAAAGCAGCGGCCAGCTCCACAGCTGTCTGTGTCTTCTGGCGTCTTCTCTCCCGAAATAATAAATTCGATTTTGTTTACTCGCTTTAGGTAAAAACTCCACTTTTAGGCACACCTCTAAACACAATGAAGGCTACCTCAAAGGGGCATCCAATTAAGAAATTTAAATAAATCTGCAGTCTGTTCTTCCAGGCCTCCTCAACGGGCATTGCTGTGCACTGATATAATGGAGAATAATCAGACATTAGTATAATTTAACTTAAAGACAAATTTAATTTAAAGACAATCAAATGTGGGCATTGTTGACATGAAGAATCTGTTCCCATACTTGATATTAAATATGAATCCATAGTACAGGGGAATGACTTCAGGAAAGCACGTAGTAAAAGAAAAAGAACTGGATGGGGTGTTATTTGCTGATCTGATGTGTTAATGGCTTTATTAGTGCTTTTGCTTCTCAGTGTGTTGAGGTCTGGGGCAGTTCTCATGGCTGGGGGATGGCTGGCCCTGAAATAATAGCTAGGCTCTCCTCTTTGTGGCTCAGACCTTCTGTGGACAGCCGCCTCCTCCAGCCACCGCAGGGCCCGATCGATGCCTTTGATCCGCGGCAGCCGGGGATGTCTCCGTGTGACAGGCATGACACTGAAATGGCTGTTCTGGCACTGACCTTCTCCTCCTGCCCCCTCCCTGTCTCCTCCACAGTGCTCTTTGGCCAGTTTGTCTTCTTTCAAACTTCCCTCAACGACGTGGTGGACATCTATGACGGGCCGACTCAGCAGTCTCCGCTGCTGTCCTCGCTCTCCGGCTCCCACTCAGGTGCGACTCGCTCCCCCATCGTCATGTCCCAGTTTACACAGAACCTTTCGGAACCTTATCGCTCTGTCTGCCGTCCCCTGAGTCTCATTACTTATGGAGTCTTGTCATGACCCCCCCCCCGAAGTCAACCTGGTCTTGTTATGAGAGGCACCTAGAATCAATAGTACACACCAAGTAAGACCCCTAGTTCTGTGACTGTCACACAGCCACCATTAAAACAGTGGTGCATCGGCTGCCTGTGGTGGGTGTGTCCCAGCCCCAACCCCCCCCACCCCCCAGGGGAGAACCGACCTGCTGGATCTCTGCCATTCCCGCGCCAAAGCTGTGTGGAACAATGGGCCAAGACCTCACAGCAGAGCGAGGTCCAGGGTGCTCTGTTACTCGGAGGCCGCACAGAACCACTGAATGACTGAGGATGGATAAAATCTCCCAATAACAGCTAGCCACAGAGACTGGACTCTGGGGCAATGGGGGGGGGGGGGGTTGTCAGACGAGGTGTAGTACCCCTAGGAGTCTCATTGTGAATAGTTTGCTCGTGGATAAATGGGTTTTGTGCAAACCCTGCAAGTTGGCTTCAGGTTGATGAAAGGCCCAATTACCAACAGCCTGACTACCTTATCATCTAACAAGTCAATATCGCTATATTGGGGACAATGTTAGTGTAGGACTTAAGGACCGCGGGACATGTCACCAGCAGTCTCAACAGGGGACATTGCTGTTGGAGCCTTGAGGCAAGGGATCGTAATATCAACTGCTGCAGCAAATATAGCTAGCCGGGTACATGGCTAAGGTGCAAAGTGTATGAGTAGTATGTCGCTGAAGCTCGAATCTGTCTACTAAGCAACTATTTAAACAATAGGCCATGCTGGGCGGCCTCATTTCTGAGCGGAAGGAGCCATCTGAGTTTATTGAGAAAAGTTTCACATTAAAAGACCGGGCCAAGCAGAACTCACACGGGTGGTTTTAAACATCCATCACTCTTTTGTTCCTACAATTACGGAACCCTAAAGCGCGCATCAACCTTCATCCATCAGCCGGCAACAAAGGGGATTGTAGCAGCTAGCCGGCGCTCGAGACGGAGGGATCTCACCAGCACACGTGCAAAACAGAGCCGCCTTTCAGCTCATTCTTGAAAAATTATATCGTCTCCACGGCAGCACCCCGGACACGGGGCTGCACAGAGACTGATGGAGAGTGAGCAGGGAGAACGAAATGAGGTGATAAACGGTCACTGGCAATCAATAAAAGACAGACGCCACTTATCAAAGCGGCCGCACAGCGTGCCCTCTGCACATACAGAATTTCATTTTCCTCTCTCATAAAGGGCCACTTGTGAGGAAAAGTACAAAAGACACATCAGACCTACTCAGTCGTTACGGTGAGATTTGCACCGAGATGTGAGTTGGTGTCTGAGGAACCACATGACTCCTGCATATAGACACATAGTTTGGACACACCAGCCCACCGACAAAGGAGAGCGGTACAGTGTCGCGTCACATGACCTGGTCACCTGACCCAAACACAGTAGAAATGGCTTTGGTGGAGTTTGACCAGAGAGTGAAGAAAAAATGGCCAATGAGGGCTCAGCATATGCGTAGGTCCTACTCCAGGACAGCTGGAAAAGTGGCCAATGAGGGCTCAGCATATGCGTAGGTCCTACTTCAGGACAGCTGGACAAGTGGCCAATGAGGGCTCAGCATATGCGTAGGTCCTACTTCAGGACAGCTGGAAAAGTGGCC
>JAODKN010000046.1:7413018-7423805 GCA_026774425.1 Petrocephalus zakoni
GCTCAGCATATGCGTAGGTCCTACTTCAGGACAGCTGGAAAAGTGGCCAATGAGGGCTCAGCATATGCGTAGGTCCTACTTCAGGACAGCTGGAAAAGTGGCCAATGAGGGCTCAGCATATGCGTAGGTCCTACTTCAGGACAGCTGGACAAGCATCCCAGAAGGCCACCTCATGAAACTGGAATAGAGACAGTAGGGTAACCCAGTCCTTGGAGCAATTGGGGTAAAGGGCCGCTTTTTGTTTAATACTTTTTGGTCTGTTCATAATTACATATATGGTATTTTTGTATTTATTTATAATTATTCTGAAATGTAGAGAATAGTTCAAATAAACCTTTATATGGCTAAGTTGTGTTTGTATGCTATATTCTATGTGTGTTTGTTGCATATACATATGCATATACATATGTCTTTTTCTCCCCCAGGAGAGTCTTTGCCCTTAAGTACTGGAAACCAAATAACCATCAAGTTTACCATTGTGGGTCCTGAAACTGCCAAAGGCTTTCACTTTGTGTACCAAGGTGGGTGTTTCTTTTTCTAAGAAAGCTCTCTGTAAGCATTTCTATGCTGCGAACTCTGATCTGTATATTAGAGTGATATAAGTAGGAACAAAGTCTCTCTGAATGCAGCCATCATCAGGAATAACTTCATTTTCTCTTAAGCGGGCCAGTGAGTCACATGACTGTAGAGTTCTTCCCTGTAAAAGCTCCAAAAGTCGAAATGATCAAGCTTCTTAAATTCTGCAAAATGTACACATTTTTTAATCCCTTCAGTGCGGGACACGGCACCTTTTTCAGTTAAGGAAAAAAAAAAAAACCTTATGTGCTGACACTTTTCAATCTTTTGGATAAATTGCAAATCTCCACAGCCTGAGTGCCAGTATTGCTCACTCCTGAAGCTTAAGTCAGATTGCGGTTATTTTTGGCGTAATTATTTGTCGTTCTTGTCAGAGCAACAGTAAAAGCAGTGTCATTGCGTGACCATTAAGGTTATTGAATGTTATTGCAACGTCAAAAATAAACATCTGCCATGCTTGTAGGACCGATTTGAAAAATACATTTTGCAGCTTATTTTTGGACAAGGTTTCCGGCATTTTGTCTCTGGCAGGTGGTCTTCTAGAGTTCTAGATTATTACTGTATAAAGCACTGTTTCCCAATCCGGTCCTTGAGCAAAAACATGGACCGACTCAGGGTCCCTGAGGACCGGAGTGGGAAGCACTGTTCTAAAGGGCCAAATTAAAAAGTATTTTGGTTTCTTGTTTAATCTTATAGAAAATTATATATTGTAAGGTGTACTTGATAAACCATATTTTTAGAAAACCTTTTAAATATTTATCTTAGCCTCCAAACTTATGCTGTCTGGGTAGTAGAGCCTTTTCTTAGCATTCTGATAAGTCTAGACATTTCTTTGTTGCTAAGGAGAGGACATTTGACGTAGCCATATACACACAGAACCACACAGAAATACTTCAAACCCGGCCTTCAGACAGCTTCCGTCAAGATCCAAAAATATCCAGATGCCAGTCTCTTTTTAAGGCGTATATGCCAAGGAAGGGCAGACATTTGTGGCTATTGTTGCTGTTGAATTTCCAATAGTAAAAGGCATTTCTTTTACAAATGACCATGGCCCAAGTAAAATAAAATAGGCAGAATACATAAAAGAATGCAAATGCTCTTCTGGCTACTATAAGACTTATTTTAAGGGCCCTTTTTTCAAGAATCTAGTTACAAATTGATGCTGAAGTTAAGTGGACATCAGAGACTGCAACTTCTGATGGTTAAGATGTGATTTAGCTCTAGCACTGAATCCCTGCCCTGCCACATCACCGTTATCCACACGGCTATTTCCACACGGCTGAAGGGAAGACTAGTGGCCGTACGAAATGTCCTGAAGGAAACAAATGCAGGGAGTGGACCTAAGTGTTCCCGTTCTGAGCTCCTGTTCTGGGCTTGGCCCGCTCCCCTCCGCGTGTCCTAGCCGTCCCCAGGACCAGCGCCACGCAGTGCAGCTCCGTGCCCGAGCCTCGCTTCGGGAAGAGACTCGGAAACGACTTCGCTGTGGGTGCCGTGGTTCTCTTCGAGTGCAACCCCGGCTACACCCTGCACGGCTCCACAGCCATCCGCTGCGAGACGGTGCCCAACGCCCTGGCCCAGTGGAACGACACACTGCCCACATGCGTCGGTGAGTAGCAACCCTCCACGCCCGTGTCCGACTTGGAGAGCAGAGAGGGGAGGGCTTCTGGGCCAATGGCTTCATCCTTTCATTTTCCGATGCCGACTGACTCTAGAAGTACTGGTGCAATGGCCAAAGTTTAAAGGAAGCACTGTGGCCAGTTAAAAGAGAGGCGAACAGACGAGACCTGCAGCCGGAAATGCGAAGAAGAGCCGGCTTTCTAAGAGCAGTTATTAAACAGTGAAGGACGAATTTCAAAACATTTCTATTGTTACATCCCCACTGTCATTTTCAGTTACAGTGGAGCTCATGGGGTACTTATCTCTGCGGGGAGAAGTACTCAGGAACTGCTGTGGTTATAGCTTTGAAACATCAACCATTTAGAAGAACTGTAGAATAAATTTTAAATAGTGCTTCTTCTTCAGACCGCTGCCTTTCTGATCCCATATCCCGGCCCCCCACGCTGCCATAGCCATCGTGAACACCCCTGTGTTTGCTTTTAAGTTTGTGACCTCTGTGATTGGCCAAAACTTCCTGGTCATGTTGTGGTCCAGACATTTCTATTTATGCGGCCGACACACAGGGTGACAGGTGGATGTCTGCGAGCCCCTCTGGCCCCCAACATCTCCCCCCCCTCCAGTCCTGGCTTCATCCCCACATCAACAGGCAGGCGGGGGCCTCCTTACCCCCCCCCCCAGAATGTCACCCAAGGAGTCTCTTATGCATCCTTTAACACGTCGCATCTCAGACACAAAACAAAACAATAATTTGAAATCTAAGTGTCATTACAGACGAGTGCTGTTAAAGGAATCGGCGATAGGTGTCACGCGGCATCATCTGTGCGGCCTGACATGGTCTCATGTTAAAAGGTCAAAGGTCAGCAGTATCCTCTCCTATTACCTAAGCACCCGCTGCACTGTATATATATCGGCTGTCAAATATGGATGAGCCCGAAATTGCTTTGAAGTGAATGTGTTTAATAATTTAAGTGGCCAACATGAAGACACTGAACAGCGGCGCCCCGCCACCCCCCACCCCCGAATACATAAAGCATTTCCTCTCCGCTATTGGACATCAATCACCGTGTCTCCGCCTGCTCTTAGCTATTTAAACAGCGTGATTGGCGTTGACCTCTACATCTTGCTGGTGTCCTTGACAGATAGCATCGGATATGTGCGGGGGAAGCACTCCGTCCGCATTAGCGGCCCGGTGCTGGCGCTGATATTGACAGATCTGCCGTCCCGCCGCACGCCGGGCTGAAGACAATAGCTGGCAAGCCCTCAACAAACAGGGGAAAATTGCCTAAGAGCAGTACTGCCCCACGGGGCGTGTGGAAGGCGTGTCCCACTTGCTCTTCATGAGCTGACATTTACATTTAAAATAATCCTTGTCTTTCGGAAAGCTTCATCCCCTTTTATTGAAAGGCACAACTTAAATCGGCAGCTATATGAGTGCAGGGAGGGGAATCAATGGGCATAAACGGATGCTGGTATGGTAAGCAGGTTGGCGGTAATCCTTTTATGGGTGTTAATCGATAATCCTGCCCTTAATCCTGTATTAAATGCCATCTGTGCCTTTAATTCGTTCAGGTGAGCTGCTATCAGGTCAAAAGGCTAAAACTTATATGGTCAGTAAGATTTATTAGTTATTTCTATTATGCGCCCCATTAAATTATTTTCTCTGAATAACAATGTTGCGAGGCAAACAATGAATAATATGGACTTATTGTTTTGTGATGCTGTATATCTATAATGGTCTAACTATACACATATTTTATATACTGAGTTCTCTGAATCAACCAGAGACCACCAGATAATGTTGGATGGATTGTCATATTATAGATAATCATAGCCGGTCTCTTACTGTTATTATCCAGTCTTCATTTTCTAACTGCTTATTGTGGTCAGTTTTCCTTTGGGGGGGGGGGGGTGGCTTACAGCCTGTTCCAGGCAGCACTGGGCCCTAGGAGGCCAACTTTCCTCAGTGTTTGATGGACTTGCTCTTCATATGAGATGAACACATGAAAAGATGCCTTCCAGTCTCTCTCAGGCTTGTGCTCTCCTTGCGGTGTGTGTTATTCACCACTCCAGCGCCTATAATGAAGTTGCCCTAATCTCCTTTCAAACACCCTCCATCAGTCATGCAAGGCCGCCGCAGCTCCCCTGTACACAAAGCCGGGCCCCCGTCTGTGTGCACAGGAGAAACAGAGCTGACACACTTGATCTCATGACTGGCTGCGGATGACAGGAAAAACACCAGGGAGCTCGGGTCCCGGGAGGGACTCTGTACGGCGCTGAATGGCTGATGCCATCGGGCCCGGTCCATCAAGAGAGAGGAGCGATGATCCACCGCGCCGCATGGTCGCGCATAGCCTGAGCGCGTCTCATGTCTCCGCACGGCTCCCCCTGCAGGTTCGGGCTCGGCAGCGGATCGCTCTTCAGACTCTTCAGAAATTCCGCGTTTGAGGTCATAGTCCTTTCTTCATTTTTACACCCGTCTCCTGGGGCGCTGCTAGAAATTTTGGGGCCCCTGAAAGCATGTCATATTGGGCCCCCTGCCCAGACCAATCCAGTTATGTTCCAAATGTTTTAGAGCGCCTGTTAGTCACGGATTCTTGGAATCTTCTTAACTCCCCCCCCCCCCACTCCATGTCTAAATCTAAGATTTTATTATTGTTATGTTAAGGACTAATAAAAAGTTCAACCATTTAATAATAACATTATTATTATTATTATTATTATTATTATTATATAATGTTATATTATTATAATATTAATAAAAATCTAAATCACAGTATTGGAATTGGAAAGTCAAATGTTCTAGCTTGTTGATAAAACCGAATTAAGAGTGAGGAGAAGCGTATAGACTTAAAGACATGGAGGCCATTTTTATCAGAGTAAATGAGAGATTGCACCATCCTCTTGATGACAGACAGGTCAGCCCACCAATGAGGAGCCACTGAGAAGCCTGGCGCTCAAGGCCAAATGGGATATTGGCCAAAAGAAGAGTTCAGGTCGAGAGCCTAAGTAGGCGAATGACAAGGGTGAAATAAAATGCGCCATTAATCTTCAAAAAGTTTGACTATGGGTAGCTGACCTACCCGAGCCATTAGGAGAAAGTGTGTTTCGTAGGGATGTAAACATAAAAGCCAGGCTTTAGCCCGTAGTTGCGAATAATTTATGCTGATATTGGTAGGTAGTACACATAACAGATATATTTCTCTGCATATATAATATGCAGCATATATATAAAATACACTATATATTGCTCTTTAGCATTTCAAAGTGCATTAGCATTTCATGATAACCTACTGAACCACATGAGTTATAAAAAGGCAAATCATCAAGCCGGCGGCGAATCGGAAGTTGCCTGGAGGCTTAATTAGTTGATATATCGGAATTAAGCACGTTCACAGATCCAGCTGGAGTTACAACCTCCTGCACATACTCAGGGAAGCTTAGCGCTCGCTGTAACATGAAATGAAAAGCCTATTACCAGTTACTCCGCGCTGTCACAGGTTGTTTTTCATTTGCAACCAGGGATTCATGACAGTGCTTCTTCACATCAAGGGCTGAAAGGTTTGTGTAACTTGTGCCTTTAATAGAAAGGCTTGTAAATAACACCATATTTAAGGAAGGTGTTGACTGCGCTTGGTCGCTGGACTTCAGTCTCATGTGCTAGCCTGCCTGCTGAGATGTTACAGGTACACAGCAACTCTTACTGGGAGCGTCCAGGCCAACCAGTAGGCTCGCATTATGGGAGTGTCACAGCAGATCGGCAAAGGGCTCATCCTTTCGTTTTGGGCACCACATCCTATCCTGTCACCCCAATGCTCCTGCAGCTGTCCGCCACGCAAATCTGCCCTGAATCCAGCCGAGGGTGTTAAGTGGAATGAAAGGCTTCACCGAGGTCCGATGCATTTTCTTAGCCAGGAAATACAAAAATACGGAGGATTTCGGAAGCCCCAGTCCTGACGCAGTACGCGTTGCAGAGTGCCGGCGGATTGAGCTGTGTTTGGACAGCCTGTCAAGGCTCCGTCACACTGTCAGGTCCCACAGAGACGTTCATACTTTGCATGAAATGTGAAGGTGGATAGGAATATTCTATGGAATTATTGCATCTGCCCAGTGCAGTCTAAAATATTCCTCAGTCCCGATTCTTGGGCAAAACCCATCCATCCATCAGCTGTTTTTTCATGGTCAAGGTTGCAGGTCTTTGAGCAAAATGTAGCCTTTAATTATTTAAACAAGTTCTAGCTGTGAAATCCATACCAATTGTACCTCAATTAACATCGACGTGAAGCCTGTTAATAAAAGTGTTGCGTGTCATGTTACATCGATTTCACTAACGCTTGGGAACGTTGCCTTTTGTCAGGTCCGGGGGAAGCCCCTGACTTTGGGGTCTGCCCATTACGTGCCATCCTCTTAAATAGGAAGATACTCATGTTATCAGCCATCTTGTGTGAATATGAAAGTGAAAGTCTCATTGCCTGCAATTGTATGAATTATAATATTATTATAATAGTTGTTTGGAGCATTATTGTTTTAAGAATCATAATTCTTTCACCACATTTCGTTCATGTTATTGCCTTACATGCTGAATCTTCATAAATTGCTACATAAAATATTATAGTTTGTTTTTCACCGTACCTTTTCACCATAAGCTGACACACATTACTGTTTATAATGACCAGAAAGAGCATTCCTACTATCCCATTGTTTTAGAATAAAATGCAGAAGCCATTTCTTGCAGTACCTTAAATGTCCTTTTCCTGGCTTCACGTCAAGTTGCCCTTGAGATTAATTCCTTACACCTCTGTTGCTGTTGTTGGGACTGATAGGTTTGGTTGGGTTCAGTAGCAGCTGACACATCCCATAATGGTTCCCCACCCCCCCAATGTGTCCCACAGTGCCCTGCGGAGGCATTCTGGCAGCGCGCAGAGGGACCATCCTGTCTCCCGGCTACCCCGAACCCTACGACAACAATCTCAATTGCGTCTGGAAGGTCTCCGTGCCAGAGGGCGCTGGAATCCAAGTGAGAACATCGTTTGAAGTTGGTCTTACGCGTTTGAGCTCTTAAAAGTATTGCCAGTGTAAAAGGCAGTAATAAAGGGAATTTTTAACACAGGCTGAATAATGAATAAGGCAAATGTTTTATTCAATGTGGAAAACGTATGTTGAAGTTGCGCCCCTGTTTTGTATTAGTTTTCCATCAGTGGATTTATCGAATGAGATGTTTTTCTGTTCTTTTGTGTGATGTCTGCTTGGGTTCTGAGGAAATGGATGTATTTGTGAACAGACCTTGGTCGGCTTTTCCTTGTAGATCCAGGTGATAAGTTTCGCCACAGAGCACAACTGGGACTCCCTGGACTTCTACGACGGAGCGGATAACAACGCGCCGAGACTCGGCAGCTACTCAGGTGGGTTCCGAAACTCCCCGCGTTGTCCCCGTCAGCCATATGTTGACTTACAGACTGTGTAATTACATAGTAAATCCATAGCAAGGTGGATTAAAGTGATCATTATTCATCCGGTTGGGTACACAGGTGTCTCCAGGTGTTGGAGGACATAGATGTGTGTACTGTATGTTTGCAGGTGTGAGTGATGGGCGCAGGGCCCACGCTCAGATTCCGCATGTAAAAGAGAGAGCTTACATTACAGCTCCATTGTACTTTTGATCAGGACCTAATAGGCAGAATGCGTCCCTGCACAGAAAAGGATGTACGTACATTTTCAAAGGATTACAAGGCAGGCAGGCAGGCAGGGCTGTCTCTGTAAAGTATCAGATATATTGAATTTTTATCACAATTTAAATGGAATAAAGTATATGAGCAGGGAGACCTTTTTAATGTCATCATGGTGACACACTGAATACAGGAAATCAATGTGAATTTTATGCTGTGTGCAATGGGGGGCCCCCGTCCGGCTACTGATGGGATGGGGATTTCCCATCACCTGAATCCTGCTTAAATCTAATTGCCCCCCCTTTTGTTCTGTAAAGGGTAACAATTCAAACACATGATTTACTGCTTGTTGTCCTTCTGTCAGTGGCGGGGGTGGGGGGGACAGTCACCAGTCCTGGAGAATTGCAGCGTAACCTGTTTCCCCTGTTCCTCGGCTCATAATTACTTTAAGTAATTGTGCATAGAAGCCGGCTCGCCGAGTGTTTCAGCTGTCAGTCAGTGTTAATTAAAATGGATTATTTAAAAGCTGCAGGAGCGTGGCCCTCGAGAGCCCACACCGCCTGGCCCTCTAACTGGGAATTGTAAGGAGGTCTTAACGGCAAATCCTCACTGACACCCCAGGGAAGCGGCAGTATTTAACGCCGATATCGGCGACTTTGGGCGAAAACGTGTCGTGCCACCGTCTTACGCTCACGAGGCGCTCAATATAACGACCGTGGGCCCCCGACGCCTTTTTAGGGCGGGGAGTGGGATGGATGCTTGTAAGTGATTCATCCCTCCCCGGAGACTGCTCCCCTCTCCCTGTCTGAGGACAATCCCATTACATCAGCACATTTTATCCCTGAAACCTGGTGCCGTGCGAATATTTGTCGCACAAAAACATTTTGTTTCAAAGGTCAGAGTCTCGTGGAGAGTTTTAGGAGCTCAGAAGGTGCCCACGCTGTAGGTGTGTGGAGCATCTGCAGAGCTTCCCTGGATAATTAGGATCTGACTCATTGTGGGATGAATCAGGTGACCACAACTCAGACCCTTACTGTCTGTCACAAGCAGCCTATGGGAGTGCGCGCTGACCCCTGCTGGCCAGTGCCACGGCACGCCTGCCACTTCCTTCACACAGCGAGGAGTGGGCCATTGCCGTCCCCAATAACAGGCTCATTGTTTGCCCACCCCCCCTTGGCCCTCAGACCACTTTGAAATTCGCAGGCTGTAAAATGACCCCTGCAACCATGGCCCGTTCAATGCACAGCAGTGTTTCCCAATCTGGTCCTCGGGGACTCACAGACAATCAACGCAGGGAGCTGGGAGGGAGTAAAATCATGGGCCGGCTGCGAGTCCCGGAGGACTGGACTGGGAAGCACTGATGTACAAGAACAACAGGGATATGGCTGGTATCAATGAACTCTACATGACAACACAAGACCTTTATTCCCAAATTCAAAGCATACCTGTCTCATGTCTCATGTGTTTCCTCATTGAGTCCCATAGATAGCATGGCCATTTGTTACCATAGCTATAATACCACCAGCTCCTCCCGCTGGCCATTCTGTGCCAAAGCAGGCTAATACAGGGTGGCTCTGAATCTTTCTTTTTATCTGGGGCTGTGGTTAGTGAGTAAGCTGCTGTTAATGTGTTAAGCACATTCAGCTAAGTGACGCAAATGCGTCACTTAGGTGAGATGTTAATTTGAGTTATGTTTATCCTGTTAGAGCAAGTCTGTGTCTGATCATTTAGTGCAGCATGCTGCTGTAAGCGGTTAGGGACCCGCTCAGTGCGGCCAACTCATGCTGTACCTGCCCGGCCTACTCTGCAGTCCATGCAGGCATTTCCGCGCAGTCTGCCCGGAAGATGCTCTGTCCTTGAGAGCAGGTGGCTTTGATGATGAAGCTCTTTCTCCTTCAGGCACTACCATCCCGCAGCTTTTGAATAGCACTTCAAACAACCTGTACCTGAACTTCCAGTCCGACATCAGCGTCTCTGCGGCCGGCTTCCACCTGGAATACACAGGTATGATGGGATCTCGCCCCCTACAGGTCTCCCGGGGTAGCACATGTTAATTTAATGTATTGAGCCAAAGGACGGCTTGGTGACCCCCAGGCTGGAAGCACCCTCCTGTGAGCCATTCTTTTCAGTCTAGCTGGCCCACCTGACTGCCTCAGCCACAAGCCATTTCTGTCAGGGGTCTTTCCTTGTTTCTACTGTATAGGCTACTTGAGTTCAGGCTTGTGCCAGTCAGGGGCTGCAGTTTGGCCCAGAAGAAGCGGCGCTTTAATATTTCACGGACGGCTTCATTGCCTGCCACTTTTCTCTGGAAGTGTTTTCCTGCATGCTCCTCGGCAGGTGACCCTGTGGAGAACAGAGCAACGTCGGCAGAGCCCTAGGCCTTGCTCCTGGGTTCAGGGCTACCTTGCTATTGGGTCCTGAAGTCTCGAGCTTCTGGCACTCGTATTACCCACGCGCTGCTAGTCCCCTGGTGCTCACAGATGCCAGTGTTTGCTGAGCCCTTATCATTCTTCATCTTTATTTGCTTCTGAAAACTCCATTAATTACAATTTGTTTTTAATCAGCTGCATTAGATTCAGTTAGTGACCCGGTGGCTCACAGATCCCAGGTTCTGGGTTCGAATCCAACCTCCACTCTCTGCGTGTGGAGTTTGTGTTCTTCCCATATGAGATACTCCAGATTCCCCCCATAGTCCGAAGATGGGCATGTAGGTAACCTGCAGTGGGCGGGCATACCATCCAGCCTTGTGCCCTGTGCTGCCTGGGGTATGCTCCAGCTATCCTGATAGGAATAAATGTTGGAAGATGGATGGATTGATTGGATTATATCCAACATATTTACAATAAACAAAAAGTTATGTGAAGGTGTCCCAGTTTCCCGGTCAGGCTTGCAGATTTTAGAGTAATTGGAGAGTATTGTCTCTGATAAAGC
>JAODKN010000046.1:7455633-7473290 GCA_026774425.1 Petrocephalus zakoni
CTGTAACCTGCACCAATAGTGAGGAATCCTAACTTTGAAGGCTCCTGTAAATCCTCGTTACAGCAGAATACAGACGGCATGTCCCAGTTAGCGGGATCCTGGCTGCCGCCGAGCGCGGATGGACTGAGGTTCGGAGGCACACCGAATCTTCCCATGTGTGTCCCAGTTAGGGGGAACACATTCGTGGCTGCTTGCGGCCCAGCGGAATCTTGGGGGAGTGGGCAGTGGGTTAGGGTTTGGGTTGCGGGGGGTGTTCTATAACAGATGAGCCTGTACTCATTCTGATCTCCAAGCACAGTTCTTTAGCCGGGCCAGCCTGGGTCCCCCGCTGCCTTATGAGCTAATCACTTTTTGATGTTGTCAGTCCTGTATGGCTGTGAGAGAGGTGACTCTCTGTATTACCACTTTAAGGTGCTGTCCTGTGTCCTGGCCACGTGCCCACTATTATCCCACTCCTCAAAACTGGGGCTCCAGGGTTTAAATTGTCTGAGGCCTTTGGGTGTCCCAAGACCTTGTCCTTGTTGGGGAGGGGGGTGGTAATTGGGATGAGAGAGGATGAGGTTAAGGGTAACCATGGCAACTGCTACCCCAGGACGTCAAATGAAACTGCCCCCGCACAGCCCGTTATGCACCTGTGTGCTTTTGCGAATCTGTACCATTGCAGAGAGAATCTATGTGGGGGGGGACACAGATAATTGGTTAAATTTCAGATGTACTGAACAGGCCCAGTGGCACCTCCCATAAGCCTCGGCAGTTCCGGACACTCGGTTGCCAGGTGACATACCTTCCCCAGACCAGATCTGCTTCTGTGAGAGTCAGGGTTTGACTCGGCTTCGGGCTGAGTAATGACGCCTGATTGGCCTCTGCCCTGGGCATTCGTTAAAGCAGACCCTGCTCGTGCTCGCCACCTGGCAGCCAGTGGCGGTACAGCAGGTCCTTTCCCTGGAGAAGGGCTGGTCCCTTTGGGCCGGATGAAACTAGAGCTGGAAACATCCGCGGTCCCACAGTGATAAGCAGAATGTGAGCCTCACCCGGCACTGACACACAGATCTCTGTTTCTAGGAGAGCTAAGCTAGGATCTGAGCCTAAAACGGCCCTGTTTATGCATTAATAAGCTCAGGAAACAGCCTGTAGCTCTAGTATCAGCTTTTGAAATCCTTCCCCTGGGTCCCCAACAGGCAACATCTACCTGCAGCAGCAAAGCAAGCGGGCTTCTGTCATTGGCTGAACCAGGTCTTATTAAGGTTACCTCACAGAAAGTTGCGTGTGCTAATTACAGAAAATACTTGGTAGTGCACAAATAAAGTATCCAAGTACACTCAGGAATTAGATTCAGTGAGTATTAATATATACACATTTTCCCACAGAGGCTGGATAGGGTCCTACTGCCAGAGTGTGCTTAAAAGCATGCTGTTTCTAGAAAGTGCCAGTGTAACTGATGCATCTTCCCTGAAGACGGATGAGCGCAATTCGCAAGGAAAAAGCAGGTCTGCTCGACAGGGAGAAGTCAGCAGCCAGTGTGATGTCCCGTATCAATCAGGAATATCAATTTCCTTCCGACCAGAACTGGAATATGACAAGATTCCAATATCTCAGCCGAGCGCAAAACCGACCAAGATTATGAGCCAGCAGACAGGGGGAAGCAGTTTTCACATTCGGAATATTCCCCAGTCGGAAGGAGTCTGGTTGACCTGTGCCCCTTTCCCTCCTCGCAGGCGACTCTTCCGGAACCTGCGGGGACCCCGGCACCCCATCCCACGGCAGCAGGGAAGAGAGTGACTTCAGGGTACGCAGCAAGGTCCGCTTCAGCTGTGCCACCGGCTACACGCTTTACGGCTCCGCCGAGCGCGTCTGCTTCGCCAACGGCACCTGGTCGGGGCGGCAGCCCTCCTGCAAACGTGAGCCACCGCCGCCCCCTACAGGCACACGCACGCATATGTAGCGCTAACATATTCCCACACTTGCTGTGCACAGTAATCCTGCCTCGTGACACTTGCTGTGACATGATCTGGCCTAGCGGTGCAGTTTATTTGGCAGTCGTGATCACCGGGCCAGGGCTTAGGGATGTATGTAGGGGCGGGGCCACAAGATCTGAAAAGCTGATTGGCCTGATTTTCTGCCACTAACCGATTGAAAACATGTCATTGGCTAATGATAAGGTTGACCCCTCTGTATGAATTATAGCTCCTCTTGAGCTCCCCGTTTAATAAAAAAATTTGGCCCTGTCTGCACCCACCCCCACGCCTGCCGCACCCTGGAAAGATATGCTGCGCCCCCCCAAGAAGCTTGTTCATCTCTCAGGCGGCAGTGCACTTTCCTCTCCGGTTTCCCACCGGGCTCTTCACTGGTGCTCACACCACTGGTGCTCACACCACTGGTGCTCACACTACTATTGCTCACACCACTATTGCTCACACCACTGGTGCTCACACCACTATTGCTCACACCACTATTGCTCACACTACTATTGCTCACACCACTGGTGCTCACACCACTATTGCTCACACCACTATTGCTCACTCCACTGGTGCTCACATCACTATTGCTCCCACCACTATTGAAAGGCAGGCTTTACACCATCAGTGTGCCCTTGTGCATCTCCCCAGCCACAGAGGAATGCCCCCTCCCCCCACCGCCCCCTCCCCCCGGCCTCGAGCCACTCCCCCTTTCAGCAGAACACGCTCATCACACACATTTCAATTCTGCTACCGAAGTTTAGCCTTGCAGTTAAATAGAGTTACAGATTGTAAACTGGCCGGCCCCAGGGGCCCCAGGGACCCCAGTGATCTCTCTACGACAAAGCCACCCCCCCACCCCAAGCCTTTCATCTTTCATCTAAAATATTTTCCCATCCTGTCATCCTCTCCTCCTCCAGCTTCCGAAACAGAAGTTATTTCTTCTTTTAACTTCTTCCATAGCAACTGTGTCCCTGGAAATTCTTAGACATTTATAAATTGACTTTTATTTATTTGTTAAATGTATTTATTTATTTACTTAATGCATCCTCCTTTGAATTCCTCACGTATTTCCCCACACAAACGGGGAGATTGTAGCGTGCCGTCAGTCATGAAAAGGTCAGTGTGAATGACAGCGGCCTCCCTGGTGGCACCAGCGACCAGCGCCCTTCTGCGTGCGCACAGATACCTTTGCTTTTAGAGGGCGGAGCTGGCCGTCTGCTTTGATGCCTCACAGCTGGCCATGCGCGAGCGACCATCTGACCACGGTGTGCCCGTTCCCCCGTGCAGCGGTGCAGTGTGGGAACCCCGGAACGCCTAGCAACGGCCGCGTGTTCCGCCTGGACGGCACCAGCTTCTCCCACTCCGTCATCTATTCCTGCATGGATGGCTACATCCTGTCCGGCTCGTCCACACGTCAGTGCCTGGCCAACGGCACCTGGTCCGGCAGTGCTCCCAACTGCACCAGTAAGTCTCCCGAACAACCCGCCCCCTCGCTGCTACGGATTCCAGTCGGATCTCGTCCGACCGGCAAGTCGGAAGCCTTTCTTCTAGATAATGATACGCCGAGCCCTTAGACAGAAGGGGTCAGAGTTTCCCTGGGAAGAAGGGTGTCATTTAATAAATCAGCCAGTGAGAGCAGGGCGCCGTCCAGGGCTTCGCTCATAAAAGGAGCTCCATTGATCTCATGAATTATAGTCTTGAAATTATTTGGGCAGAGAAGTAGAAAGGGAATGGGAGAGCGGGTTCTGTAAGGGTTCCCAAGGGTGGGGCGGATGAGGTCGAGGGTGACCATGGCAACCGCTTCTCCAGGAAGTCGATGAAACGTGCCCCCATACAGCCCATTATGCGTCTGCCCATCGCACGGCGATCCTCCCCCATCAACAAAGGGAATCTCACCCACGTATATTTCCACACGGTGCTGTGAAGATTAGTCTCATTTTGTTTATATCATTTACAGTTAATTGGAACCCGGATGGAAAACGCGTAACCCGCTGATGGGCTGCAGAATTTGTCAGTGGAATTGCAGTGAATATCAGAAACAGATTCTCTTAAATGAAATTCTCTTAATTTTTCCCCAGCTGAGCAATTCCTCGTTTGGTTTCAGTCAGGTGACCCCCCCCCCCATGCCCGTCTAGATCCCCGCCTCGCATGTTTGCCCCTGTCACGCAGGTGGGCCACCGGTAACTTCTGGGAGGATGAGCTGACGGTGTGCGGCTGCTCATCAGGTCTTAAGGCGCCGTTTACCCCGCCTGGCTGACTCACGCCACCCCGCGGTGCCGGTCGCTGAGAGAGCTGAACCGGAGGCTGACATCGTAAACGCTCGCTGTGCCCGATGAGCACAAGCACACAAATGTGCACAAACGAGTGTCGCGCCGAGGCAGCCGCTCACTCCGTCCCCACTGCATTTAGCGGTGGGGGGCGGACGGGGCTCTGCAGAGCCTGAGCCAGCATTTCTCTTGGCTTCTCTTAGCGTGCTGCTAAAGTCGCTCAGCGCCCCCTGGAGCGTGAATCGGGCTTCCTTCCTGTGCTACGTAATCCGGGGCCCCGGCAGAGTGTGTCCGGCTGCGTGTTTCCTCCATCACCGGAGTGCGTTCTCCGTCTTACCGTTACCGCGCTACGGAGAGGGACCCCTAAGCATCCACTTCAAACGCGGTGGCGTAATAAAGCCAGACGTTTACGCAAAGGCGGGTCACACCCATGTCTGAGATGGAAGTGGTCCGAGATTAATGCAGCTATAATTGGAGAACAGTGGAGTGCTGGTCAGAATGTGAACCATAAATAATACAAGCACTTCTAATAACCTACTGATAATACAAATAAATCATCTTTATATTGTGTCCTTGATTGTGTAAAAACTGTTCAAATAGAAGTCCGCCATATTTCTTTCGGCCTTGTCAACCTATTAAATTGAATAGTGTTGAGTCGGTCGGCCTGCTCATAATTTGAAGCCTCCAGATACAGCCAGACCCTCAGTATTACACTTGTATAAACTAGGTTTATCTGGCCTGTTACTCTTGCTACTGAGGGATTTTTTAATGCTGATATTCTGCTGATATTCAGCTTTCTATAACAATGCATGAAAAGCCAGTAGTCACCGACTGCTATTATGGCCAGTTTAGCCACGTCGACTGTCTGACTGGGTACAGGTAGTTTTGTCTACAACCTATATCTGCGATTTTTTTTGCCACATAAAGGACTGAAGCAAGATGAATGAATTGTGCCTAGCATTGTAATTACTTGCTGAATGAGATTGATAGCAGGTCAGCTCTGTTGTGATTGGTGGGCATTAACAATGCACTCATACCTGATTGGCTAGAGGCACATGAGTCACAGAGCCTCCCATAATGCGCAGGCATCCCCGGTCCCACCTCCACTCGCTCCTGTTTACGACAAAGTCACCTTTTTCCACTCTGTGCCCCCCTGGCCACAATATACTGAAGGGGTCGTGGGGCTGCGCCCGCCCCCCCCCACACACAGAGCCCTCTGCTACCCGTAAAATCGCCTGGTTATCTTTTCCTTCGTAAGCTGATCTTCCCGTTCAGGTGGGCCCCATAGCTCTGCGTGTTCTTAGCGTGGGAAGCACTGCAACGTGGCCTCCTCCAGTACCATGTGTAGACTGTAGATTGGTCGTAGACTGTAGATTGGTCGTAGACCTACGTGATCAGTTTCAAAACACTTTTTTTTTTCTCCAAAGAGACGACCTGGCCTATCCTCCAAATAAGTCATTTTGAAACCTCAGTATTAAAACAAAATGGCTTTTCCCGTGGCCGGATTCGCCTTGAGCTCCTCTCAGACACACCCAAATCTCTGAAACTCGAGACACCTCTCCTGGCCCGTTCCTGGCCCGTTTTCTCCTTTTTTCATCCAGTGGAGACAAGCATAATTGTGAAAGATCTACAGGATTGATTACTGAAGTTAAACCTCAGGGACACCTGTGAGAAAAGAGTTTATCAGTTGGCACCCATTGATTTTTCCTCCCCCCCGTCTCCCCCCCCCCCGTATAATGGTGAGATCTATCATTTTGAATGAAAAGCCCAATCTGGAGACATCTCGATTGCTGCATAAATATGTTGTTTGAGCTGATTTGTGAATCCAGCTACCTGTGGTCTGTTTCTCCTGGTCTTTTATTTCACACAGGACCTAAATGAGCAATAATCCTATCATTCCTTTCGTTGTGCTTTTTCAACCAGCTATTTTTTTTAACTTACGTTCTCTCAGTTGTTGCATGCAGTTTGATAGACTTAGTATAAGTGATTATGCATTATAATTACCACAGAATTTCTTGACAGCAGTACAAACAATGGACTGGTGGCTCTGAGGCTAAGGATCTGTGCTGCAATCGGAAGGTTGTTGGTATCAATCCCATAAATGGCTGGAGCGATTCTTCTCCATTGGGCCTTTAAGCTTTGTCCTGGGTCTGACATTATTCTACAGTTTTGAAAACAGGTCTCCGACTTTCAGGGAGAACTTGGGGGTTGGTGGCAGGATTGAGCTAGTATGGTGCTGAGGTATCACCTGCCTCATGGCCGCACTCAGGTCCTCACCCCCGAGGTCTGTCACGTGTTGGCTGCAGCAGCACGCATTCCATGCCTCTCTGTGTACAAACAGAAATCTATGTTGGTCTTTTGTTTTGGAATGTTGTGGTGGAGCTCTGTAGAATCTCCACCGAGGTTCCCCAGTTGCTCACAATGTTCTTCTGCCCTGTAGTGATCAACTGCGGCGACCCCGGCGTCCCGGCCAACGGGCTGAGATACGGCGAGGACTTCACCATCAACCAGAACATCACCTTCATGTGCCAGCCGGGCTACACGATGGAGCCTGCCAGCTCCGTGATCCGCACCTGCACCGGGAATGGCACGTGGAGCGCTGTTATGCCCGCCTGCAAAGGTCCGTGTGCGGGGCGTGGGTGGCATTTTGGGACAATGTGCCGCTGAATGTGAGACGTAACAGGAAGCTCTCGTTGTCTTGTTCCTGGTAAGCTTGGATGCTCTTTACCACGTTAACCGCTCTACAAATTCCCTATTCTTCAGTCTGGCTCTATGCTCCTGTTCCTGGTCTTTCTGCTGCAGAGCATTCCAGCTCCAACCCCACCTTCCTCAGTGCGCTAAGTTCCATAAACTTTTAATAAGCGCCTTTCCCGCCGCACAGAAGGGCTCACGGCGATGCCAGCAGCGCTCTATCAAACCCGCGGTAACCCAACAACCACAGGACTCACTCCCATCGATAAGCATGGGGTGCACGGGAGGCGCGCTGAATGGCCGGAGGCCGCAGTTTTGGCCATCACCAGCCGTGAGCGAGCCTCAGTCTTAGATGCATGGAGCTGTATGGAGTGGCTATATCTGGGTTGCCACGGCGACCGGGGACAGCTCCCTGGCACTCTTATGGAAGCAGCAGTCTTGGGGCCATCCAGTAGCTCTCTGAGGACTAATGTCTGGGGAGCCCCTCGTCCTGTCCCCAAATTGGGGGGGGGAGGGGGGTACAGGCAGCAGAGCCGGCCCCCAGTATGCGGCAGGCTTACCCCGGCACCCATGTGGACATGTGCCCCCCCCGCTCCATGGTGCCTGACAGAGCTGCTGATACTGCAACCATCCCATAATCCCAGAGTGCCCCGCCCTCAGAACAGCCTGCTCCGTTCACAGAGTTATACAGATGGGCATTACCGCCTACTTCCTATCTAATTCCATTATAGGGTGTGTGCATCAGGACCCTCTGGGTCTCTGGGTCTTCTCCGGTGTGGAATGGGCCATGGCAGCCTGTTCCCTCCTAAGCAGATTTAACTTAATCCTCGTCCTTGTTCTCTGTCCTGGCCTGCTGTACCCTTTAGTTTTTCCTGGGGCAGAAACCATTTCTGGAGGCGATTGGCTGCATCACATGACAGGGTTACGGTAGAAGGGGCACCTCTGTGAGCAGAGTGTCCTGCGGGGTTTTTTTTTGGCAGAACCATGGTGTAGGATCCCTCCTGAGTGCTCTCTTATTGTACCACGGGAAGGCAGAGGGCCGGCGGCGAGCCTCGTGGGTCTGGGGGGGGGCGGATGCGTCTGCATAGGAATGGCTCACTTTCCATGACTGCCGCTGGGAGGGCGGGAACCCGCCACATCCACTCGCGTTTTTACCGTCTAGTACAGCACCACTGTGGAGAGGCAAAGTTGCTGCTCTTCTCTGATCTCCGGAAGGTCAAATGAATGATCTTCACAAGCGAACCCAGCGCTGCAGCAGCCTGTAGGACCCGCCGCGTGCTGCCGCAGACGTCCGCCGGCACCGCGATATCTGTATCCATTATAATCTACTTACTGGTATTAATACCCACGCTTGTTCTGCCCATTTGATCGCACCCCCAGCCTGCAGTGTAATTACTCGCTTTTGGGGAATCCAGGCATTGTTTTACTTTCATCTGGATCCTCTTGATTTTCACTGATCTTCTCATCCTCTTGACTGGAGAGTTTGTGTACTGAGGCTTGTCTCTAAATGAGTACCTGGGTGCTCAGCATTAAGTATCGTGCCTGATGTTAACATGTACGCTGTCATACATGTTAATCTTATGTTAAGGGCAACTGACATCATGTGTCTGTATTATGCTATGAAATCTGGGCCTCATGGGGAATCATCTCCTCTCTCTCTGTCTCTCTTCCTCTGTCTCTCTCTCTCTCTCTGTCTCTCTTCCTCTGTCTCTCTCTCTCTCTGTCTCTCTCTCTCATCTCCTCTCTCTCTGTCTCTCTGTCTCTGTCTCTCTCTCATCTCCTCTCTCTCTGTCTCCCTCTGTCTCAGTCTGTCTCTCTGTCTCTGTCCCTCTCTCTCTCTCATCTCCTCTCTCTCTATCTATCTCTGTCGCTCTCTCTCTCTCCCTCCCTCTCTCATCTCCTCTCTATCACTTCCTCTCTCTCTGTTTATGCTGGTGGATGTGAAGGGGGCTTTATTGGGACATTGGAGTCACAGAGATGGCCTGTATTATTTCTTTGGGGCTTGCAGCCCCACGTGCCTGTGGGCGTGTAAAACCTGATCACCATATTAATACAGAGCATTTGTTCACATTATTTGAGAAACCCTCTGATGACACAGTAAGCATCGACAGTGCTGTCAAGACTTCTGCTTCCTTCATGGATTTAAATGAGAGGATCCGCTACCTTTGAATGCCCTTTTATAATCTGCCGGATCTATAATTAATCGACGACTGATTTCCCCAGCTTCCGAGGCTTAGCAGCAGGAACATACTGCAGCAAGCATCAGTCGAATGCCGTTACCTGTAACACACGCATTCGGCAGGGTTACTGCACACCACAGATGCTGGTTAGAACGCCTAATGAGGGGCCCAACTAACCACAGACGTGAGTCGGCTGATTCAGGCAGTCACCCACAGTCCTCAGCCCTTCCTGGCTAGTGTCTTATGAAGCACACAGTCAGTGGCCGGGTACCAGCTCAGACCGTGAGTCATGGCCACCCACGAAAACGCAGACAGCCGCTCGTGGCGCTCGCTTGTTGTTCCCGCTGTTCCGCTTCATCGGAGCGTTTTTAAAGAGGGCTCAGGCCAATTGTGCTCCCCTCCTCCACAGCTGTCACCTGCACGGCTCCCCTGCCCATCTCTAATGGCATCCTGGAGGGCACCGACTTCGACTGGGGCACCAGCGTGAGTTACAGCTGCACACCGGGCTATGAACTCTCCTTCCCAGCCATCCTCACCTGTGTGGGCAACGGCTCCTGGAGCGGCGAGGTACCTCAGTGCCTGCGTAAGTAGCCCCACCCACATGGCGGTCGTCACGACAACGCCCGGAATGCCACAAAGTGTCTGCACCTACGTTTGATTGGTAGACTCAGAGGGGAGCTTATTGATAGACACAGGATGTGTCATGTGACCCCCAATTTTTTTCAGTAACCCCTAAGCCTTAGGGTTCCAATGACATGGTGTACTCTAGGCAATTAACTGAATAACAAGTCACATGTGTCTTGTTCTGTCCGTGACCAATTATCGGTTAATGCAGCACTTAAAATTAGGCCACCTGCAGGATCCGTAAACAGCAGCTGGATTCTGATGGGAATGAAGCACCCAGGTGATATGGGACCATCGCACCGCACGATGTATTGAACATGCCTCCAGCACGGGCGTGGCTCTGATAACAGCAGCAGTGCATAACAACCTTCCGCATGATGCGTTTACTATGGGGTTATCCTAAGTGCAGAGGGTTCTTTTTCTGTGCCGTTTTCTGTAGTCATATTTTTGAAATTTACCCTGTGGCCAAAACAATAATTCACATGTTGGAGGAGCGCTTATAAAGGACATGGCAGGAGGCATATACAAGAAATAAAATACATTAAAATATTACTCATACTGCAGCAGAATACTAATTATCCAGTTACCATTTTAACATTGACTGGTATTTATCTGTATATTAGATTACATAGTTATGTTAAACAAAATCTCTCTTTCTGGTAGGATATCCATGTTATAGAAGGCTTTAAATTTCTTCAGAGAAATAGTTGGGCTCAGAGCAGGTTAATTATGCATTATGAAATTCTAATTTTCCTTAAAAAGCCAGCATTCGAACCAAGCAGCGACAGCCCAGAAATGAGACCTTTCGGCAGAATGAAAGCAAAAACGTCTTTGTAGTTTGCCCACTGATTTATAATTTTTTTTTTAAATCTTGACAATATATCTATTATTCATCAAGAAGAGTCAAGCTTGTACTCCTGGTTCGCAGACTCTGGAGTCTGCCTGCTCTATTCATTATGTATGTGGTTCTGTGAAATCAGCCACTTAGCATTGATTTTCCCCAAGAACGCCCAATTGTTTCCTGGACAGCAGCCTATCACAGGGGCAGCAGCGAGACAGGGTGACGATGGCTGTCCGATGTAACTTTCTGTCTCAGATCACAAGCGCGTAGTTACACAGAAGCGGCAGATGGGGGCTCTTTAAGGCGGTGGTGGCCGGATGACCCCACATGACATGTTCCTGTCGTTCCCTACAGCCAAGTTTTGCGGGGACCCTGGTGTGCCGGCCCATGGTATGAGAGAAGGGCGGAGCTTCATCTATCAGTCAGAAGTGTCCTTCAGCTGCAGCGCCCCCTACATCCCAGTGGGCTCTACTACACGCATCTGCCAGGCTGATGGCACCTGGAGTGGATTCCAGCCACGTTGTATAGGTACCTCACTGCATTATGATATGCCTATAGCTGTATCTGTACCTCACTGCCTTATCATATACCTATAGCTGTACATGTACCTCACTGCCTTATCATATACCTATAGCTGTACATGTACCTCACTGCCTTATCATATACCTATAGCTATGTATGTACCTCACTGCCTTATCATATAGCAGGCATGTTGCACATGCGTGACACATTGTCCTCCACTGCAGTCTTTTCCACTGCTCTGTCGATCGCTTATTCTCCCATGTATGCCCTGAATCGCATCACATATGCCTCACTCCGGCATGCACTTCCGACAGCCGGTGGCTATTTTTCATACAGTTCTGTGCATCTTGGCCGATTGGATGCATCAGGGACACTGAGGGGTAGGGGAGTAAAAAAAAATCGATACACTTGAGTATCGTGATATTTCATTTTGCGATACTGTATCGATTTTCAAAAACACATCATCGATTTAAGAAAAAAATTGTTTACATGTATTCGCGGTTGACAGCATTGTGTTGCGTTTAACCTCCGGGTCGCTAGATGGCTGCGCTCAGCACGATGCACCAATTGCACCCCATTCCTAACTTTAGTGAAGTCTGGTCGCTAGCAACATTCGCAGCGATGGCTGAATCTGAGCGTGTTAGACCGGCTCCTGCTCAGTGTGGGGGAGTAACGGAATACATGTAACGGCGTTACGTATTTAGAATACAAAATATGAGTAACTGTATTGTGATAGTTACAATTTGAATAGATGGTAATTAGAATACAGTTATTTTTTTAAATAAATGGATTACATGAAGGGATTTATTCATTTAACATATTTATCTCCAATTAAATTCTAGCCATTTGCCCCATTTCCCAGAAGTAAAACACGCAACTAAAAGCCTCGGTGCGGTTACGTTAGCTGGCTATTAGCCTCGGGGCGGTTACGTTAGCTGGGTATTTGCCTCGGGGCGGTCACGTTAGCCGGCTGTTAGCCTCGGGGCGGTCACGTTAGCCGGCTATTAGCCCCGGTCCGGTCGCGTTTGCTGGCTATTAGCCTCGGGGCGGTCACGTTAGCCGGCTATTAGCCTCGGGGCGGTTACGTTAGCCGGCTATTAGCCCCAGGGC
The DNA here is from genome assembly GCA_026774425.1 of Petrocephalus zakoni. Classification (NCBI taxonomy): domain Eukaryota; kingdom Metazoa; phylum Chordata; class Actinopteri; order Osteoglossiformes; family Mormyridae; genus Petrocephalus; species Petrocephalus zakoni. The sequence goes on from JAODKN010000046.1 coordinate 7,467,827, forward strand.
GGTCACGTTAGCCGGCTATTAGCCTCGGGGCGGTCACATTAGTCTCGGTGCGGTTACGTTAGCTGGGTATTTGCCTCGGGGCGGTCACGTTAGCCGGCTATTAGCCCCGGGGCGGTCACGTTAGCCGGCTATTAGCCTCGGGGTGGTCGCGTTTGCTGGCTATTAGCCTCGGGGCGGTTACGTTAGCTGGGTATTTGCCTCGGGGCGGTCACGTTAGCCGGCTATTAGCCTCGGGGCGGTTACGTTAGCCGGCTATTAGCCTCGGGGCGGTCACGTTAGCCAGCTACATGTTAAATAGATGGTGGTGGACTTCTCATGTACATTTATGATGCACAGTTATTTAGCCTTAACATACGGTTGTAAAATGTAAGACAATGTTGAACTAATCCAAAGTATTTAGAATACGTTACTCTCACTGAGTAATCTAATACGTTACAAATTACATTTTAGGGCATGTATTTTGTATTCTGTAGTGGAATACATTTTAAAAGTAACCCTCCCAGCACTCCTCCTTCTGCATACCTAGCTGAAGTGTGGAATCATTTCGGCTTTCACGGTAACAAAAACCATGTGGGAAGTTACAGTGACTATTCTTTAATTCTTTAACATTAAAAAATAAATAAGGAATTATAAAGTGACTTAATTTAACCCTCTGGAGTCGGCGGTCCCAATTGTGTCAGAATGCTTCCATATAGATTGCTTCCGGCTCACTGCGCCTCTTTTGCTAATGCTTGAGGAAAAAAAAGTATTAAAATTCATCTCATGGTGAAGTTTGCCTTTGTCCAGCTCGTCATGTGACATGTGACAGTCCACTGTGCTGTGGACCAACCACTTTAGCACCAGGCACAGAGTTCCCGTGGCATTTTGGGTATGACCGGCCGGTTTCAGACGCTCTTTAATCGGCTCGTTCTGTCTTTTTTCTGTTTAAGTTGCCCGTTCCAGCCGTGGTGCTCTGCATCGGAACCACAATCAGGCCCCAAACTAAGCACGGCTCATGAGAGTGGAGATGTGAGCACTCATTAATGCACTCAGCAATGAACCGTGAAAAATTAGCGGGGCCCCCTGGCCGGGCCCTCTGGAAAGGGTTCAGCCCAATTCCCATCTGCAGTCACTGGCAGCGGAAGGGACACCCCTGCCTGGAACATCACGGCCCAGAACATGAGAGATAAAACCAGAGACTCCATTGGCGTACAGAGAGTGACTGGAACAAAACCTAGACCTAGCGAAAAAACAACATGAAGATATACAGATATAGCGTCTTCTGCTGAAAGCTCATGCAAATAAGATGCAAATGTAATGCTTGTGTTAATCTGGGGACTTTCACTTAGATGGGCCCCCTTTAGCCGTATTCTCTCAAATTCGATTTCGGGAACCCTTTGACATTTCCACGTAAGAAGTTCACAGCCTTCTGGCCTTCTTCTGCTATGAAGTTTCAGCCCATGTGTCCAGCATTTCGTTATTGATTGGATTATTCAAATAAGCAGGCAGTCAGATCCTAAGCAATTCCTTTTAAGGGCAACTGAAGGAAAAGGGAGAGCGGTAAGCGAGGAAAATCAGAGCACGGATGTGAGAGGCTTACTGATGCATTGTGGGTAGACCCTGAATTCCTTCCTTTAATCACCCACTGTGCTCTTTCTTACTGACAGCACGCTGAGGCTCTCAAACATGATTCAGTATCAGGCATTAACTGGATATGTGCACAGTAACGTTGCATATTACACCTTCTTCATGCATTAAATACTGAACCATGAGAGCACATCAAATAAGGTATTTAAGGCATAAGAAAAACAAGAGTATCCATCACAATTGTTATGTTTTCCGGGTGCCTGGTTGTTTCACTGCATCCGTCAGTATGCAGGTGTGAGAGGAGGACAGAAAATGTGCAGAATAAAAACAGTCTGTTTTTTTGGCTGCTTATCCGAGCAAATGGGTGTCGGTCGTTTACAGGCCCAGGGCGGCCTAATATATCTCGGTCCCGTTAGTGCGATGCTAAATGTCCGCCGCCCGCCACCTAAATGCCGACCATCCTCCTGGGGATGATTACCAGCAGAAAGATGGCCCTCCTGGGTTCAGCAGCTCAGGGCTCCTCTGCTTTGCTGTCAGCCTCATCCCACACACTGGCAGACACAGGGCCGGGACGCCACTCTGAATTCTCCCGTGTTGAGTCCACTAGGAAAATGGCCCACAAGCCAAGCAAGTCTTCCATCATCGTCTGGACCATCCCCACGGCAACAGGCGATGAGACTGTGATGAGCCACAGTCCAGCTGCATGGCTAGTCTCATAAAGAGTCGCAGTCTTGCTCTGCCAGTATGCCCTGGCCCCCAAAACACACACACAGACACAGCTCAGCGCAGGCCTGACGCCGTCCTGACCAACCCGCATTCAGCTTAGCTTAGCATATGCTGATTATGCCCCGGACCAAGCGAGACTCTTTCTGATTATACCGAGGAAAATCCTTTTCTACAGACAGCCCAGACATTTCACTGTGAAATAGCGGACATGGAGACCTGGACGCAATCTTTCCCCCTAGAATTTAGAAATGTTTCCCGTCGTGTTGAGTTACATTGAGCGGGATGCGTGCGTGTGTGTGTGTGTGTGCGTAAGGGATCAGTCCGTTTCGCACATCGACGCAGAAATGTGCTGTCAGTCTCGGCAGATAGCCGCATTCTCCCTGAGATCGCAGGGCATTTAGGGTGATTGACAAGTGACTCTCCCGCACTCCCACAGCACGGTGGCCCTGACGACAGCACCTCACGGTGGTGTTACATCTCCATCCACACCATAAGTTACGGCATAAGCCGGAATATGTGCTTCACATGCCAATCATGGGCATTAGGCAGCCCTCCATCATAAAGCTACCTGGATAAGGGCGGGTGGCTGTATAGGTTAGTGCCATCATAATCCCCCCCCTCCCCCCGGAGAGGCCTCAAGATTACCTCAGTGCATCATTACTATAGGATCCATGTTGGACCATACAGTGAAAATAATGAGGGGGTTCATTAATCTTTCTTTGTCGTTTCTTGTGTCCCTAGAACCGACCCGCACCACGTGTGAGAACCCTGGCACACCTCGCTACGGCTCCCTGAACAGGACCTCTGGCTTCAAGGTATGGTTCCGAGACCCGGTCGCGGGCTTGGGACAGGTCCACTGGCTCCCTGAGAGCGATGGCCTAGGCGTTTCCCTGGGTGACGAGGTGAAGAGAGGAAGTGATATATGGAGCGCAGTGATTGGCAGGCGGGGGCCTCGAGTGGGGGGGCGGGTGTCAGAGTCAGGCCTCACTTCCTAAGAGGAGCGGAGGACTGAATAGCATATATATCATAGAGTCATAAGGCCTGACTGGCAGATGGGCAGATCGATAATGAAACATCAGTTCTCTCAATATAAAGGTTTCATTTTGAGAATCAATTGCAACATTAAAATAAATTTTTTGTTGCCTGGTAATATAAGATTTTTTTTTATTATTATTATATGGATTAGGACATGAAGTAGCACTGGGCAGAGCCACCCAGAAGAGGGGCAAAAGGGGAAGATTCCAGGGGCCTAGACACTAGGGAGGCCCAGTCTCCAGAAAAATACCTCGACACCCCACCAAAACTTGGTGTTACTTAGTATCAGATCAAAAAATAAAATCAGTGGTATTACCCATCCCTAATTGGCAGGCTGTGGTCAGGTGACTTACTCGGAATACCTTTCCTGCAGTCGGGCTATGGGGGCGTGTCCCACCGAACCACTGACTTGGGTGTCGTTCTCGGCCAGCACCCTGCTGAGCAGCACTGGCCCGTGAAAATACTGTTTGAAACACGGCACCATGAAACCTTTCCAACCCGAGGCAGACATCAGTGTCCGAATGATGCTAGGTGCGGTAGAGTCACCTGCAGGGTTATGCAGCGTTATCGGCCCCAGTCTCCCTATAACGCCAGCGGCCTGGGCTGTGCTCAGTTTACCCGGGGGAACGGTAAAATATCAAGCTTTCCCCGCTCATAAATCACTTGTCTCAGCCGAAGAAGCAGAGGAAGGAGTAGCTGTTCCTCAGCGGCCTAATGATATTGAAGAAGGGCAAGGCAGGTGGCCACATCCAGCAGATAAGCCCCGGGTCTTATTACTTGTCAGCTGGCTTCATTGTGAGAGGGATGTATTAATCAATTAACGTGTGGCAGCGCTGTTATTCTGTGACGTCTCGTCATTCCATCCGTCCAGTTCCATGGCAGGCCATCAAACACACGTCCTTGTAGGTACGATATACTGACCGTTTCTGCGTGTTGCTGAGGAGCCCTCGGAATCGCCAAAGGCAGCATAAAGCAATGAGGGGACTGAATATGGTTAATGTTACGGTGTGTGTGGGGGGGGGGCTTTCAGCTCTGCAAATAAATCTTTCAGCTTGTTGCATCGCAGCTGAATCTGTGGAAAGGCAGTGAAAATCCTCCCTCCTGGAGGTTCTGGCAGACCAGCGCCAAATGGTCTTTTTCTCTTAGCCCAGCTGAACTGCTCTGCTGGTTTACGTTAGTCTTTGTTGGTAATGGGATCCCAGTAGATATACTGGAGAGTAACAGACCAGACTGTAATCAACAGAGACCAATTATAAGTCTGAAGGTAAGTAAAGCACAAGTTGAGAGCAGTTAATAAAGTGTGCTGGTTTTAACTGGAATTTTCACTTGAGCCATTGTAATTTAGTATATTACATGTTAGCTTCTGAAAATTATTATTATGCGTTATTATGTGGTGCATAATGTTAGGAACTTAAATAAAGCAGCGTCCCAGATGCAGTTCTGTGCTTTAGCAGTAGTGCTTTGCAGTTAAGCAGCATGCGGGCATATAAGGGCATCTTAATGAGAGCAGTTTTGGGGAAGGCGCGTGTCTGACATGGAGCCGCTTTCTCCCCTCTCCCACAGGTGGGCAGTGTGGTGCAGTTCCAGTGCCAGTCCGGATACCTGCTCCAAGGGTCCACCACCCGGCTGTGCCAGGCGGATCTCACCTGGAGCGGGACGCAGCCCGAGTGCATCCGTGAGTTTCCCTCCGTCGCACACGGGTCTGCCTGTGGGTGAGCCGGATCCATTCGGGGGTTCCAAATTGGTACGCTCCCGCTCATGGCGCCAGGAGGCTGCAGGCATGCTCAATGTATTTGTATTGCTTTGACACCGGACCAAACTGGAGCAGAAACAGAACCGTCTTGCTAACAGGCGGAATAATCAGTGCCGAACTGGGCCACCGAGGGAAACGTGTTCTAAATGTATTCCACAGCCAAGAATGATCCAGAGGTGATCTGGGAACTGAGCGTCGCCCCCACTGGCCGGCCCCACCCGGCCCAGCGGTCAGACCTTATCTCCGCACAGACAGGCTCCCCTGTTCCACCCGACCGCTCCACTGCTCCTCCGCAGTGCAGCAGCTCCTCCAGAACAGGCAGCCCGGGCAAACATGTGCCCTCTGTGGTGTGTGAGCAGACTGACCATGGTGGCATGGCCCTGC
>JAODKN010000046.1:7473390-7489346 GCA_026774425.1 Petrocephalus zakoni
CTCCAGAACAGGCAGCCCGGGCAAACATGTGCCCTCTGTGGTGTGTGAGCAGACTGACCATGGTGGCATGGCCCTGCGCTCCAGAACAGGCAGCCCGGGCAAACATGTGCCCTCTGTGGTGTGTGAGCAGACTGACCATGGTGGCATGGCCCTGCACTCCAGAACAGGCAGTCAGTGCTTCGTAATTTTTTTCAGCGTTTTTTCCCCCCTATCTCGCCAGCTGCATTTCCAGTCAGGAAAGCATGGGGGCGCTACAGCCCTGCAGCGATCCTTGCTGTCTTTTAGCACAAACCGCTGTGGGCGGTAACTGACCATCACTGGCAGTTTAATGTTACATCCATTAAACACCCCCCCCCCAGGAAGCTAACCCCCTTTGTATTTTCTTCAGTTCTTCTGCAATGGCACATTCAGGCGCAAAATTCACCTCAAAGTGGATAAAATCTCACCATTTAACAAGGCGCCGTCACCGCTGTGCTCGATTGGCTCTCTGATATGTCATATTGCCTATTGCACCGGTCTGTGGAAAGCATTTAGCATGAAGAGTACCTCCCGAAAATGCAGTCAGAGCAGGATTTGGGCCTGAGGGTAACTATTGCTCAGAGGCACAGTGAGGATGTATTGATTGCTTGAGGGTGGGAGGTGACTGGTGGTAGTTTCCTATGAAGGGCTGGTCTCAACTGATGTAAGTCCCCCTTGGGTTCCCCATGTACAGCGCAGAGACCATGTGTAGTGTCCCCAGTCATGTGACTCTTAGGGGCTGTGTGTCTCTGGGCTTCCAGGGAGGCCTGTGCATGGCTCTTAGTAACGGTCTGCCCCGCCCCCATGTCTGTCTACAGCCCACTCCTGCAAGCAGCCAGAAAGCCCCCCCAGTGTCAATGTGGTGGGCATGGACCTGCCCAGCTATGGGTACACGCTCCTCTACAGCTGTCAACCCGGGTTCTTCCTGGCGGGCGGCTCCGAGCACCGGGTCTGCAAGTCTGACGGGACCTGGACCGGGAAGATGCCGGTGTGCAGAGGTGGGTCCGCATAGACCTCGGTGACGGCGGAGTGCTTCCGCATCACCGGCTGCACGTCGCATTAGCCCAAGCCCTTGCTTTAGCCAGGAGAACTGGTTAGCATCACTGCCTATGAAATGTTAGCGACATCTAGCTACTGCAGCTGTTCTTTGCTAGTTTTGATAACAGAAGCTAAGTAACACTAGCTCAGCTGTCTGAAAAGCCGGTCCTCTGTCTCTCGGATGGGTGTGGGATCGACGCGGTTCTGTGTGTGCGAGGTGGCCCGGCTTCACGGCTCGGTGTCAGCCCAAATGGAGCCGGTCTGGGGTTCACAGTTAATGGGTACGCTATGGACGCTGAGCCGCACCAGCTGCGCTCCTCGGGCTGCATGGTAATTACCGGGAAAAGCAGATGCGGTCGCTGGGGAGTATTTTGAGGCTGTCAGGATGGTGCGGGAAGTCTTCAAACCGTACAGCGTACCTGCAGAATGTGACCATTTGTCTCGCTGAACAAGGCTTTCGTAAGCTAGATCGTACAGGGGTCGTGGACAGCGTCTCCTAGAAAGGAATAGCTCTATTTAACTGTGGCTTAGTGCCGAGAACCAGTGCAAGGTTTATGGAGAGTGTCTAATGTGTAATGCTTACAGCGTGTCTGTTTGTTTATTTTTAAGCTGGCTCAAAATTGTCGGAAAAAGCCCTTAAACCTGTGGCGGGAACACCCAGCCCGAAACTATACGGTAAGCATTATTATCCCTGCTGTCGCTAGCAGTTGTCAAGCCCTGGTTTTACAGTACAAACTCCAAAAGAGAGTGGGGGGGTGGGAGGGGGTAAGCATCCTCAATCCCAACGACTCGAGAAAAGCGAGACGGCTGTTTTATTTTGCCTTGTCACCATGCAGCACTTAAGAAAGTGGCCTTAATGTGCTTCAAAAGGCCTCCAGAGTAATATAGACTTAATGAGAGGTAAGAATTTCGCCGTGAGCTTGATGGTGAAGCGAGGAGACAGAGAAACACTTTTCTACGACCATCTGGAGCCTAGTGGATAATCCCGCTAAAGTCTCTCTGACCTTCATACATCGGGACGCTTGTTTAACATTCATCAGCTTAGAAACTCGGTCTCGCTTTTGCAGAGTTGGTGCACAGTTCATGACGAATATTCCGTGCCTTGCGTTACAGTTCCCGATGATGTCTTTGCCCCCAACTACATCTGGAAGGGCTCATATAACTATAAAGGGAGGAAACTGCCCATGTCCTTGATGATCACAAGCTTTAACAGGACTACAGGGAGGGTCAACGCCACGCTGGTCAACCGCAACGCGGAACTCCTGCTCTCAGGTAAGCAAGGCTGAGTGCTGATGGAGCAGGTCACCCACTGGTGCCAGGAAAGCGTGGGTGCGAGGCCCCTCTCCGTCCATATTTTTCCATGGTCTGGACATAATTGGGGGAATTAGAGGAACGCTGAGTACTGGGGATCTCCTGAGGATTCGGTTCTGGCCTTGGCGTACGGTCCTCTCTCCGAAATGGGCCTCGGCTTTGCGTTTTTTTGTATAATTTGATTTGAGAGTCTGCCAAAGGACGTGCCAGTAAATAGATAAAATAGACACATTTACTGGGGCTGCCGCTTCTGGCCAGGAACTGAAGCAAGATAGATCCGCTATCTGAGGCACTCAGGGAAGTAGTCTACACCCCGCCCATACCGCAGACAGCGAGAGGCAGATGTGTGGCCTTAGCGAAAGGGCAGCCCTTACGGCAGCAGTGATTAGGCGACTTAAAGGTCCCACCGTGATGAGCAGCACAGCGAGTAGCAGGTGGAGCGTTGCGTTATTGAGGATGCAAACGTGGACAGGCGAGCAGGGTTACACTCACAGATATGCACATGTCTGAAGACTGTCAGTCACAGAAGCAGGGTTACTCACACACGTACATGTACAAAGTCTATAAATAGGGTTATGTTTGCAGGCACGTAGATGCACAAAGACTTCATGCAGGGTTACGCACGCACATGTACATGTACAAAGAATGTTAGTCTCATAAGCAAGGTTACAGACACACGTACATGCACAAAGACTGTTAGTCACACAAGCAAGGTTACCCACACATACGTACATGCACAAAGCAGGGTTATGTTGGCAGAGATGTACATGCACAAAGACTGTTAGTCACACAAGCCAGGTTACCCACACATACGTACATGCACAAAGCAGAGTTATGTTGGCAGAGACGTACATGCACAAAGACTGTTAGTCACACAAGCAGGGTTATGCTTGCAGACACGTACATGCACAAAGACTGTTAGTCACAGCAGAGACTGAGAGATTGGCAAAGCTTCAGTTTTTCAGGTGAATTTTAATAAGGATGCCACAGAAACTTGCTTAGGTACCTCATAGCTCTAGGGTCACATGTTTAACATACATACTCAAGTTTCCTCCTTCACAACAAAGACGGGCAGTTAGGCCTCTAGAAGTTGCCTGTGGTATGAATGTGTGCACATGTACCCTTTTTTACTCAGCAGACATTTCTATCCTTTAAAGTCGTACATGTACGTATACCACCTTAACCACTAGGCCATCCTGGGGAACTTGTGGGCTGTCTGTAACCCTGACCAGGATGAATGGATGGATGCTGGCTGGCTGTTCCACTAGAGAAGAGCAATATAATTTATAGTTATAATACAGCAAAAATACATCTATCCGTTCTGAGTTGTATTTAAGCTCTGAATTCTATTTATTTTTCCAGTACTTCCCCTTTTATTGCTCTAATAAACATAATGTCATAAAAAATAAGTCCCCTTTCATAGGGGAACTTGATAGCAGGTGAGCTGCTCCCAAATCTCCCATCATTATCCCAGTTTGCTTGTGACAGCAGTGAGCATCATGGCTGGAATGCGATTTGCTCCCTGCTAATTTGTCTCTCCAGTTTAAATGGACTTTTGACCATTTACAATAATCAGATACAATTCTGAATGAAGTCCATCCAATTATTTTTACAAAGCTGCCCTGGAGTTGGCAGATAGAGCCGCAAACTTGGAGGTGGTGTCTGTTTGCTTGGTGGTGTTTTGTGTTTTTATGTTTATGTCGACTCATTAAGCAACTCTCTCCGGGGTGATTTGAACCAAAAAAAGGCTTTGCTTCACAAATTAGGCCAGGCCTGATTTAGCTGTGTTTCTGTTGCATCTTCCTGTGGGGTAGTGGAGGAGGCCGCATGTTACCTGAATCTGAAAAGTCAGAATAAGCTCTCCGTGTGATGTCCTTCCCTCTCTGAAACACAGGAGTTTACAAAAGTCAAGAAGCACGCCTGATGCTGCTGATGTACCATGTGAAGGCATCTACTCACACTCCGCTGAGCAAAATGAAAGACGAGGACTGGTCCATGGATGGGTTTGTAAGTGCCCAGCGCTCCAGTTTGCCGGGACACTGGCTGCTCTCTCAGACAAATTGCACGCTGTAGCCGTTAGCCTGATATCCTGCAATACCCATGGTGACTCTGTATTATTTTACAGTCGGCCTGGCAGAATTTTGCCTGTTACATAATGGGTGTCATTATTCCCAAAGATGGCCGGGCTTTAATAAACACGACGTGACACATAAATTTGTACTCTGACATGTTCGGCAGAAATTCTGAATGAAGTCGGCCTTCTGGACACAATTATATATATTACATGTAGTCAAAATCGGTTCGCAGAAGTGCCACGTTCTGGGTGAAAGTTTGAAGATGTGTGGACTTCACTAATGAACATCTCCATGTTATCTGACCAGGTTTCCGCAGAACCAGACGGTGCCACCTATGTCTTTCAAGGCTTCATACAGGGTAAAGATTATGGCCAGTTCGGGCTGCAGAGACTAGGTAACCAATCGCTAACTCCTTGGATATGTTAATGAGATGCTGAGATCACCCCTCCCCCCCAGTAATCCTTACAAAAACAAATATAACCACAGAATAAATCACTTAATTTTAAGTAACATTGTTTATAAAGTAAGCAAAATTATATATATTAAATTGCATTATACATAATAAACTGCACAGCTTTTCAGTCGTGTGCCTGTTTTAAGTGTCAGCTGTATATTCACAAACTGTTCCCAGTACCTCAAACTGCCTCTTCCGCCTGGCTAGGAAAGGCCCCCTTTCCAAGCCAGTGATAGAATATGGTTTGCGGTAATTGGGGCTCAGACTGGGTCAGTCACACCAATCCGTTCGGGCCGCAGGAGTAAACAATACCCATTCCGTGCGTAATTGCATCTCAAACATTCTCAAGGATGCCATTTGAATGATGCACTGATCTCAGTCAATGGGTCCACCTTTACCGAAGTGCCTTTAGGTTCCTGCCAAACAGCTGCAGACTTATCTGCCCCCCCCCCACCCCTTCCAGACCTGGATACACAGCACAGCTCGGGGGAGGACCTGCTGTTTTACTTTCAGCATGTGTTATTGCTGCAGTGATGTGCCGGCAGTGCCTGCATAATTCAGACTCATAAGTGATCTGAATACGTTTGCCTCTGCATTCTGTCAGTATTCTCCCTCATTATATGCCAAGAGAACATTTCTGTCCTCTGAGCTATACGCTGAATCCACCATGACTCTGGCCCTCATCTGAATTTCTACAAGATCGCAGAGGAATCATCCGAGTCATTTTTAAATATTGCTAATGCTCACCTTTTAAACGTGGCATTGAAGGGGCCAAAATATAAGGTACAAGAAGTATGAGATATATTCGATAAAATATAAGCATTTTATGGCTAAGCAGCTCAGCCCGAAACAAAGCAGAGCGATGTGTCTCCCCTGGCTTGATGATTATGATTATTATCATATTTTCACAGGTCTGAACATGTCTGAGAGTAACAACTCCTCGAACCCGCCCCACGGTACAAACAGCAGCTCGGTGGCCATAGCAATCCTCGTGCCTTTTTTCGCTCTCATTTTTGCAGGCTTTGGATTTTATCTTTACAAGCAGCGGTAAGTGTGTCCGGTCCTCTACGTCGGTTAGGCTCATTGCGAGATTCGGGCCGACCTAGGAGCACCCCTGACGCTGTTTGTGTCCCCCACCAGGACTGCACCTAAAACCCAATACACGGGCTGCTCAGTTCACGAGAACAACAACGGCCAGGCGGCCTTCGAGAACCCCATGTACAACACCAACGCCAAGTCGGCCGAAGGGAAGGCGGTCCGGTTCGACCCCAACCTGAACACAGTCTGCACAATGGTATAATGACGCCGGGGGGGCGGAGACAGTACCATTTTTAAAACGCTTTGCATAACTGGATATCATGAACCCGGGAGGCCCGGCAGGCGCACATCCACTGATATTTAAAGCACACTTTTCAGGAACCGATGGCTCATGTGCGTCCTGAGGATTCCGAGTCCGACATCATCTTTTAGAAGACTGAGGACGACAAAAAAAAAACAAAAACAAAACAACAACGACCTGTCTTCACCAGCGCTGTGGAGAGTTCCTAAGCTACCTTATGTGCACTCTGCGAGTGCTTACTCACAGTCAATTTGGTCTTTTTCGAAGCAAAAGGATCCTGTAAATCTAACTTGCATATATATGAGGAGCGTTCACCACGTATATTTTTGTGTTATATATTATTACCACATGGGATCGGCCCCAGGTAAAGAGGTTATATCGAGAGTTTATAAAAAAGATATTTCAGATATGCCGATCACACAAAGCGATGCACAAAATTATGTTACGGTAAGCTTCCTGGTTTGGTTTTGTTTTGGCAATTTTACCATGTGCCACTGTACCTGACAAGCCGCTTGCTTTAAGTTCACATAGTAGGGAGTTACGTCACTTTGAGTAAATTCAGTGTAAAAGGTGTAAAGATGGGCAAACTAATGTCTGAAGTATGTTTGAAGTGTGTCGTGTCCCATTGGCTCAAAATGAAATATTTTCATATCTGTATTTGCTCAAAATCCTCTATATTTCTATTGCTACATCTCTTCCAACACTGTGGACATATATTGGTATTTTGGATCTTAAATCTGCAGAAACGGTCATTTCAAAAGGAGAAACTTCGCAGCTAGCTGGAATTATAGTGTTGTCGTGTGCACTAAATGATACTGTAGGACACGTTTGAGCATAGCTGTGATGCGTAGCTATTTGGGTCATCCAGTCTGTGTCCAGCCACCATTTCTAAGTTTTATATAAGTGATTCTGTCATTTGAATTTTCTGGAGCTGGTGTCACGGTTCGAACATCCACACACATGTGGAATAGTCAGCTATGATTTATGTGTAAAAATACACCCATCATGACAAAACAAGCACGCACATGTGCATATCACTTGCCAACAGTGAATTTGGTACACAAGTGATGTAAGGCGGAGCCGATTGGATGATTGACAGGGCAGGGTTGACTTTGCCATTGTGGGAGGTCTGAAAGCGAGCATTTATGTAACAGAGGAGTATATATCTGAGAAGCCTCTAGCCTTGTTATGGAGGAAGAACCAGTCGTCCTTATAAAATGGTCAGTGAGTAAACGTAGTTTATTCAGCCTCGTTGCTGCAAATCTAATTGTCCATTGAGACTTGGGGCACCATTTTCAGTGGTTGATTGAATTGGTTTGATTGATTGATTGATTCTTCAATTAGGTTACATTTTTCTTAAGAATATTTCCCTCGTTGTAAATAAAGAGAATAAATTAGCTTTTCTTATAGATTTCCTTTGTTTCCTTTTTACCAGCACATTATAATTTATGCCAAGCTTGATTAAAACGAAATGTTTACATTTGTGCAAAGATAATTGTGAAAGTGTAACTTTGCCTCTTTGGTACCTCAGTTTCCAATGAATAGACTTGCACAACACAGGGAGTATTTCCAGCAGGAGGGAAGACAAAACGACGCCCCCTGCAGGAGGATCCAGCCAAAGGCAAAGTCACACTGAGCTGATGACGTAGGGCTGTCGCCAGCCAGGAGCTCGCGAGGCAGCTTGGATGTGTGTTATATTTTACAGTGCCTTGTAAAATACACATTGCGTGTCTAGGAAGTAAAACGGCGTAAGATTATAGATTTACCACAGGAAAAATGCAGAACTGTTTTTTTCCTTGGGAGAAACACTATTTCTCATTTTTATCTGAGCAAAATATTTTTGTTTTCTAAATAATTTTTCCTTAAATCGCTACTGGATACAGAAACACATAAGAAATATAATCGTAGCGAGTCCCATGAGAGATAATAGAAATTCCGGACGGAAAAATAAATTACTAAGGGAGGTTGAGGAGGAGAAACGGTTAAAACGCTTAATCTCGTTTAAAGTGGTCCTCAGATACTTAGAGTGGCGATAAAGCGAGACGTGTGCAAGACTGCAGGGATCTATTTCTTCTAGATTAAACGGTGGGCCTTTAAAAGATGATTCATTGTGAGAAAAATCTTGTTTTTATTTAGCGAATAGAAACCCGAGAATCGCGGGATCTTACGACAAGCCTCCATTCCTCCGGCATTATTAATATAAATATCAATCAATCTAAAATCAATTAAATCAATCTTTCATTGCAGGTTTCTTCATAAAAAACGTTTCTTTTTCCATTATTATTTTTGGTTTTGCAGTCTGTTGTCAAGTATTCACAGTTGCCATAATGTTATTTGGAAGGACCCGAATCTTGCTCATTCTTACACTGTGCCTATCAAAACACATTTTGACCTTAGGGTGCTGCTCTGTCAACTTCTGACATCCCATAATTCATTCTGCATCACTGCCTCACCCATGGGCTTCATATTTAAAATACTTTGTTACGGAGTCGCTTTCCACCAGAGAAACCTAATATTGTGTGTTTAAGCTAATTCCCTTACCCCACTCCCACTTAGCTTTTCCTATAAATGACTGCAATAAAATCCATGCCATTTCGGAATGAACACTTTCAATCAATGTGGAAGGCTATTTGCAGTACAGCTGGGTACTCCTCCTATGTTAATGCATTCAAAATAAATATTAAAAAAGGAAAACAACACTGAAAAAAATCTTTTTTGTAAAGAAATATATTTTTATGAAAAAAAGATTTGTAAAATGTATGAATCTATTATGTAAATTTTCAATGCAATGTAAGATTAAAAAAGGCTAATTGCTTTTGTAAGGTGTTGCTCCTTTATTGCTCCTGACATGATCCACACAGAAGCCGCATGATCCGTGAGCAGGGTACACATTGGCACGATGGTCCCACAAGCTCTGCTCTTCTGTGATAGCGGCGCAGCGTGACGCAAGGCGGGTGGGCCTCCCAAAATGGGGGGGTTTGGGGCGGAAAAAGGCAGGGTGTTTCTCTTTGCCCCCCTCGCACCCCGATGTTCCTGGCGTTTGCGGGAGCCTTTGGATGCGCGGAGCGCGCGGACGTGCTCCGCATGCCGAGCGCGCGGCTTATTCCCGGGGACGGAGGTCCCATTGTAGCGGCCCAAGGACGAGCTTGTTAGACCTTTAGTGTGCGGCTCATCAGTAGGCGAGTCCTGGCTGTGTGGAAACCGGGAACAGCCGTGCCCTATTCCTTTATTTATTTATTTATTTTTTTTTTGTCGATGCAAGATATAAAATGGAAATTGCGCCGAAAGAAGCGTGGCATCTTTTGCCGGCCGCCCTGTTACATTTGCACGGTGCACTTTTAAAATCCATGCCGTGTTAGGAAGGTTGGAGCTTTGCGCCTGGATGTTGGGTCGCTAACAGCGATGCGCCCCCTAGCGACGCGTGCGGGATGCGGCGTGGCGGGTGGCGGGTGGCGGGGACCGCCGCAATCGCAGTGGCTCACCTTTGAAGTCTGTTAACAGACTCTAGCTTTAATTTCTTTCCTTTTTCATTTTGTGTTTTGGGAAAAATAAACGGTCATTCGTATCGTTTTTTACCCTCCTAGCATCTCTCTCTCTCTCCCTCTCTCTCTCTCTAACTCTATTAATCTAATATATATATATATATAATTAATATATATATAGCTTAATTGCTTAACCCCATGATGGCGCCTGCACCAGTAGTAGTATTTGTCTTAAGCTTAACATTTCTGTTATATTTTAGGGGTTAAGCTGCTTTTATATAACTACACCAGGGGTGCCCAACACATCGATCGCGAAGGTACTGCGGGCAGATCGCGCCACATTAAAAAAAAAACATTTTTAGATGCCACTTGATAGACGTAAAGAGCGGCCAGTTTGCTGCCGCTTAATTAAAACTGGTAACATTAGGTTACCATAACATCTGCTTAGATCCCTTCTCTTCTAACGGATCTTGGATCACACGGGTCACCAGGCAGAAAACGCGGATGTATTGTGAGCTAATGCAAAGTGACCCAGCAAGCCTTCCGATTTACATCTCATCTTTACATCAAGAGAGAGCAGGTAAGAGACCAAAAACTTACCAGTTCCATGTGGGATGGCAGGAGGACTTCTTCACCATGTGATATTCAACCACCATATATGTAAGGTGCTGTAAGGTTCGCCAGCATATACTTACTGTACATTTGTGTACTGAGCATATATATATATATATATATACTTTCAAAGTAGCTCACAAGCCGAGAAGGTGTGGGCACCCCTGCTATAGATAATGCAAGTTATAGTACAACATCAACCGAATCTGATAACTTCGCACACGCTTGGTCTTCCTATTGATATGTAACATTGACATGTTTAAACATGTTTTTTTTCTTCTTTTCTCAATGTTCACTCTTGATTTCTTGAGAGAAAGTGCAAATAAAAATTGTGTTAATATTTCAGTATTATGAATTGTGAACGTTTTCAGTGGCATCTGTGGGGCGTGTGACCAAATCGAGGACAGTATTCGGCTCCATGATCCTCATGCTATATTTAATATCTTGTCTCTTGTCAGCTGCATACAGGGGCAGTGGCCCCAGCTGAAGGGTGATTGGCCCCCGGAATTCCCCCTCCCCTGTGACTCGTGGATCAAAACATATCATTGGCTAATGTTAAGGTTGACCCCACTTCATGACTGACAGCCCATCTTATGCCCATACCTAAAAACATCCGAGAATCGCCACCAGTTCTCAGCATCTCATTAAATATTATGAATAGATATATCCACATTTCATGCAAGCACACAGTGTGCTCAAGTCCATGGGTTTCCCTCAGGTCAGCCCACTGCCAGCCTCAGAAGCTGCAGGTAATATCTGTGCGATGTGCAGGAATATGATGATCACTTCTCAAAAGTGACAGCAGAAGGATTAACACCATTCCTCGCATTGCTTCCATGCCCTGATCTTCACCCTCTTCCATTGCATTTGCATCGTACAACCAAGCGCACTACAAGGAATGAGTCCGTGAAGGAAAATTGTGTTTTACCCTTGAGTGTGGTATCTATCCATCCATCACCAAAGCTCTTATCCTGCACAGGGTCACCGGGTTGAGTGTGATACTTATCTTTGATTTAATTTAACCGCACCATTAAATATCAGCTACTAAAATTCAGTAAAGAGTACAATTGTAAGTCTAATTAGCATTGTAATGGCAGCCAGTCACTACGTCTGGGCAGCCAGTGCGGCGAAGGTGAACCCCATCCACTCAAGGGGCCAGGCTCACGATTACACTGCCGCATAGGATTCCCTCCCCATCATCTGTGGAGAAACAGGGGCAGCAGCCCTCTGTCCTCTGCCTGTCACAGCCATCAGCGCGTCTTTAATTCCGGGTAGTATGACGACTCAGCAGTTTGCCTTATGAGCATCCAAATGCAATTCTGGAGCCTTTCCAGGCTTTGAGGGTGATCCTTACAGGCCTGGCCTGTGCCTGACAGATGGTTCCGGAAGATTCTTGTCAATATACAACCTAAGACAAGAATAACCTCAATCAGGCGGATGCAGTTATGATTATATTTACATTGCGTCTCTCAGTATAGTGCTATAGCAGTGTTTCTCAAATGGTTCACATTTTTGCTCCCTTCCAGACAAGTCACATTTTTGCTCCCTCTCATGTGAACTGTCTGAGAGTCCCCCAGAACTGGTTTGAGAAACACTGGACTATACAGTAGTCTGTATTGTAATTAAACAGTCAGACTTTAAGTCAATTTTATTAGTTGTACAGTCTTGGAATTGGTATGTACAGTAATTTAACAGCAGGGTAAGCAATCTTATCCAATGAGGCCCGTTGGGTATGCAGGTTTTTGCTGCAACTCCCTAATTTGTTTACTAATTTGAGGATTGGGCCAGAATGGTGTTGCAGTGGTTAGCGCTGTCTCCTCACACCTCTGGGATCAGGGTTCAAGTCTTTGCCCAGGTTCCATGTGTGTGGACTTTGCATGTTCTCCCCGTGTCATCATGGGGTTTCCTCTGGGTACACCGGTTCCCTGCTCCACTGTCCAAAAACATGCTGAGGCTGATTGGAGTTCCCAGATTGCCCATAGCTGCCCTGCGATGGGCGGCCCCCCATCCTGGGTGGTTCCCTCCCTCATGCCCGTAGCTTCTGCGATGGACTCCGGACCCCCCGGATGCCCTGTAATGATAAATGTGATGTTTGGTACAGGTGTCTACAGCATTTACTTTGAAATATACAGTAGATTAAAGCTGATTTTAAGTTGACTTTAATGTTATAAAAACAGACACTGATGAGTAAGTAAAACAGCACTAACCTTGCCGTGGGGCTGTTGAATATATTTTAAAATCAACAGTGGGTAACAGTGTGGGAAATTAGTTAAGAATAATGCGCCCATCGCGTTAGACCTGTGTGTCTGGAAACTGCTGGCCGAGGGCAGGGGGGGGGTACTTCATCATCGCTGGAGCGGAATTTCGATCAGTTCTAAACAGTGACGTAAGTGCTGAGTATTTGCTATGACTGGAACAGTGCCATTCTCCTTTATTCACACGGAACGTTTCTCTCTTTTGCGATTATGCTGTGACTATACCCTCCTTATTATGGGAAGTTTTGATGAGTTGTGTAAGGCTAGAAGGATGTGGGATATCCTGGAGGACATGTGCACCCTTAAATATTAAATATGAAGTTCAGAGAACAACTGAGGCTCTTTTTTTGTAGTGGCTGTGTATTGCCAGCAGGGGGCCTTGCGGGCGACGTGCCGATCCCTTTGAATCTCGGTGGGGACACAGTGTTTACAATGTCACCAGACACTTTCTGAGCTTCTCAAATCAAGGGACCCCTCCACCGCCAGCCTACCACACCAAGGGGGGATGTTCCGTACGTGACTTTCAGCAGAGGGTCTGGGTGTAACGTCTGTGCAGATTTAAGCCATAGTGATCAACATAAACGTGATCGTTTGTGTGCTTCTGTGTGTCAGCTGCACAATGTCATCGGTGTCATTCTGCAAGGGAAAAAAAAGCAGTGAAAAGCCGGAGATACCCCAGCTGTTTCTCCCGTCATGGGTCTATTTACGGCACCATGGTCATGAGTAATAAACTGTATTAGTGATAACATCTGTGACAGCTGTGATTTATTCATCATTTATGTCACAGCGATCGCCTTTCCCATTAATAACCAGATTACACTGAAGCGCAGGAGAGATGCTCCTTGATGGCAGGCCGTCGGCAGGAGTACACAGTGTTTTTTAGCGGGATGATCATTGCATCATTCATGTACAGTATGTATATATATGCATCCATCCATCTTCCGACCTCTTATCCTAGACCGGGTCGGGGAGCCAATCCAAGAAAGCGCAGGACACAAGCTAAGGGTACACCCTAGATGGGATGCCAGTTTATTGCCGAGAAAGTGGCACCCTGATGGGAAATTAAAACCAGCGGCTAAAATGAGTCATCAAGCCATATGCTTGTTTTATGCAGATCTGAACTGCGCTCGGACTTCAAGCGTTCTGCCGGATTACATACATCACACATCAAATATTAGTGTTTACACAGACTTTAGCGCTGACTACGTGTGTGAGTGAATTAGCAAATACAGTCCCACGGTCTGTTAACAACAATTGCATCAGATCATGTTTGCAGCTATTTTTATCCATTCACATGGAGACGTTAGCCGGAATTACTGTCCAGAGGAGCAAGTTACAAAATTTGTCCCATTTCTGTCAGGGTATTATTTTAAATAAATAAGAAATATTATTGTTATTTATTATTATTAATGCATACATATTTTAACAACCTTTGCTCTGTGAATTATTCACCGGCCTGTAAAACGCTGCTCTGTACCCCGACGGTGGTGCGTGCTGGAGTAGAGATCGGAAATGTTTTGTTTGTGTGGTGAGCTCTAATGGAACTGTCTAAACTGATATTGGTGACGACCTAATGAAGGGGCATCTGCAGCGCGCCTCCAGGAGTTTATTATTATAATGTCGATTGAATAAATCTTAAAATGAATAAGAAAATATTATGAAGTCACATCCTATTAGAGTGACCACATATTTTTGGATTTTACTGAAACAAAGCCTTATGGAGACCATTGCTAGAAGATAATAAAAGACTGTATCCTGGCTGGCTGATACACGCTGGGAAATCGGAACTAAATCCAACAGGGCGACAACCATTGTGTGTGCGGCTATCCCTTCTGACATTCTAACCGCTGCGTGACACCGAAATGCTATGGCATTTTTTTTTTTTACATTCAGAGGCTAATAGCACTTTTTACTTTACTTTTAGTTGGAAAAAGAACCCGAAATCCTTATTTGAGCTCCTGAAAATGGTGTTTGTACCTGGGGCTGGTTCCCACAACTGGTTACAGCAGCCAACCCTTTCAGGTAGTAACATGATTAGTTCCTTTAAGCTAGTTCCTGTATCCAGGTTCTCCCTTAGGTCCTGGTATTAATTGTTAAAGGGCCATGTTCTTCACCTGATTTTAGTACTTGGCTCCTCTAGCTGTCAGGTTTTACTACTTAGTGTTATGTGTCTGGGTTTTGTACCTGACTTCAGTACATGGTTCTTGTAGCTGGGTTCTTTGTCATGTTGTATTTCCTAATGTTATGTAGCTGGGTACTGTACATGCCTTCAGTATGTGGCCCCTGAAGCTGGGTGCTGTACATGCCTTCAGTATGTGGTCCCTGAAGCTGGGTACTGTACATGCCTTCAGTATGTGGTCCCTGAAGCTGGGTGCTGTACATGTCTTCAGTATGTGGTCCCTGAAGCTGGGTGCTGTACATGCCTTCAGTATGTGGTCCCTGAAGCTGGGTGCTGTACATGACTCCAGTTTGTGATTTTTTGTGGCTCGGTTCATCACCACATTCTAGTACTTAGTTGTATGTAGCTCGGTTCTGTACCTGACTTCAGTACACAGTTTCGGAAGCTGGGTTCTGTATCAGGTTCTACTGGTTACTGCTTCTATACAGTGCTATCTCCAATTCTCCAGAAATATGTCACAAGCATATCAGAAGCTGTCAAGGTACTAATGCTGAGCTTCCAATGAATTACCAGTTACAAGTATAAGTACAAGGGCCAAATATAAACTTATGAGTATCCAAGATGGCGGCGGTTCATTGTCTGGGGTTTCCCCGGGTACTCGGGTTTCCCCCACAGTCCAAAAACATGCTGAGGTGAGTTGGAGATACCAAATTGCCCACAGGTGTGCATGGGTGAGAGACTGGTGAGTGAGTGTGCCCTGTAGTGGGTGAGTGTGTGCTGCGGTGTATGAATGTACCCTGTGGTGTGTGAGTGTGCCCTGTGGTGTGCGAATGTGCCCTGGGGTGGGTGAGTGTGCCCTGTGGTGTGTGAGTGTGCCCTGTGGTGTGCGAATGTGCCCTGGGCTCGAAGCTCACCCCGAGGCGGGCCGCGTTGCGCGAGTGTGATCTTAATGCACCGTAATTGTTTTCACCCGTAGACGAGTGTGCCCTGTGGTGTGTGAATGTGCCCTGTGGTGTGTGAATGTGCCCTGTGGTGGGTGAGTGTGCCCTATGGTCAGTCAGTGTGCCCTGTGGTGAGTGAGTGTGCCCTGTGATGAGTGAGTGTGCCCTGTGGTGTGTGAGTGTGCCCTGTGATGGGTGAGTATGCACTGTGGTGGGTGAGTGTGACCTGTGGTGAGTGAGTGTGCCCTGTGGTGGGTGAGTGTGCCCTGTGGTGAGTGAGTGTGCCCTGTGATGGGTGAGTGTGCCCTGTGG
>JAODKN010000046.1:7491628-7508432 GCA_026774425.1 Petrocephalus zakoni
GAGGAACTAGCTGACATCTTCCTGGAGGAACTAGCTGACATCTTCCTGGAGGAACTAGCTGACATCTTCCTGGAGGAACTAGCTGACATCTTCCTGGAGGAGCTTGCTGACGTCTTCCTGGAACATATGGGTCTTAAGGCATTTCTTGAAGGAACTCTCATGACCAGATGGGGATGGATCTTAAGCTCCAAGATGCAAAATAGCTAGCTGTATTAAGCAGTGAAGGATGCTGGGAGTTAAGCTAAAGCAGCTCCCTGACAAGTCGCTGGCTGCATGACGATGCAGGGACTCTTCCTTTATCAGCTGTGATTGGCTTTCTTTAAAAAAAAAAAACAAGCTTTACTAAACCAAGCAATTCAGGTCACCTATCTCAGAATCGTGGTCGCTGAGGCGATACACGTGCTGGCAGCTTTCATTACAATTATTTTACAGTCATTTTACAGTCATTTTAACGTTAGCAGCTAGGGACCGTACTTCACTCGCCACTTCAAATACATATTAAGTGGAATTAGCATTACTAATGTTGATATGCATGTCAGACTTAGGGATATGGCAGCCACCTCATGGAATTAAACCCCCCCCCCTTTAGGATTTAGTTACGGCATTGGTCCTTCTATGTAATAGAATAGCAAAGGGACCCCCCCCCCCATGTTTATGTATTCATTGTAAGTGACAGGGAAGCCTGTATATAAATACAGCACTAAGGGTCACATGAACGCCATCTGATCTCGGTACCTGCAGCTTTCACGGAGGCTGAATTATAAATATCTGGCAGCTCTTCTGCTTCGAATGGATTCTCAACGAGACGGTGGCACCCCGAGGCGGGCCGCGTTGCGTGAGTGTGATCTTAATGCACCGTAATTGTTTTCACCCGTAGACGACACGCCGCTAAAGCGAGAAGCGGTCAGCCGCGGATGAGACGCGCGCGCCTGCTTAATCATGGCCGTCATGGGTGGAATGTGCCAGGAGGCAGAGAGCGATGATTCGCACGTCAGCCTCGGGCTCAGCGGCGCCTCCTACCTCCCAGCGGTTGTTGTTACTGTGGTGCGGCGTGCCACTCTTTCCATACCGCGAAAACTTTCCCCCTAAGGCTAGTTAACCTGAGGTGGGCGGGTCTTGTCAATGCCTGTCACTCCTGCCTACTCCAATGCATCACGGTGCCAGTTATCTCCCTGCGGATGTCAGTACAAGACACGCTGCCACCATCATTATTACCCGTTAAACTTATAATACCCCTTAAATAGCAGAGAATTAGAACGAGCCTTATCAAATTCACTATTTACAGTAACGGTACAAAAAAAAGGTTAAAAAGTCCAAATTTAATCTCCGAATAACATCCTTGGGTGTGTGAGCCTTGGGCTGGGTTCATAAGCCCAATGCTAACATGTTTAGCCATTGGGGGCTGGTGTGTTAATTAACGGGCTGGTGCTTGATTAAGTTTATGGGCTCGTCGGCTAAGTGAGTCACATGCCCCATAATGAAATGAAACCTGTTAGCCTTGGCTGTGCGGGAGACTGTGTGCCTGGCGATCTGCTACCAGGAGCATCAGGAAGCAGCTTCTCAGAAGGTA
Organism: Petrocephalus zakoni; assembly: GCA_026774425.1. Taxonomy (NCBI): domain Eukaryota; kingdom Metazoa; phylum Chordata; class Actinopteri; order Osteoglossiformes; family Mormyridae; genus Petrocephalus; species Petrocephalus zakoni. The sequence continues at coordinate 7,493,199 of JAODKN010000046.1, forward strand.
TGCACCAGGATTGTGCTGTGATCCGCCATGCAGACAAAAAAAAGCAAAAAAACCAATGTATGCTGTTATTCGGTTTTAGCTGGTCTTAGATGGTCATGTCCCAGGTCTTTCTGCACTTTGATGGTTTCGCTGGGTGAACCAGCAAGAATGACCATCAAAAGCTGGTATGACCAGCTAAATCATCAAACCATCATGCGAAAACATACCTTACACTAGTCAACTATCATAAATTGGTCAACCAGCTTAACCAGGCTAAGGTGAGTAGGGCGATGTCATATATAACATTAATATAAATGCTAGAGAGAACGCTAACTTCTAAATCACGTCAAGCCCACATTATCTAGCCCTGCTGATGAAGGGCCTGTCATGTTGGTTTTAAGGGACATAGCATAGGAGGGTTATGGAAGACTTCATTGGCCAAAGGAAGCCTGCTGCCGCTGACCTGGTAGTCCCCGTCAGACGTAGACGCAGACGTAGAGACTCCGAGCCGGATTTAACCCCCATGTGCACGCCGACACAATCCAGGCTAACTTTCCGGACCTCTGCATGTGCGCTCAGTGCTAGCAGAAAAGCACAGCCACGTTAGCACGCTCTCCAGATCAAAAAGGGAGACGGCAACTGGCGGATGCGCGGGCCCGCGAGGTGCTATGTGACGCAGAGCGGGAGCCGCTCAACAAAACAGGGCGACGGCGGAATACTGCTCAGCCACGCACCTCCGAGTGAGATGAAAGATGAAAGCTTAGATCAAACGCCGAGCGGGACCGTTACGCTGAGGAGAACAAACTTCAAACTACCACTTCCTTTGGAAACGACTCGGAAAGGGCGGCCGCATTCATTATACATGGGGAATGGCAACGACGTCCTGACTGTATTTTACAGGAAAAAAATATACAAGCACAGCAGAATCAAAATGATCAAGTGAAGTTTGTTGTGCGTGACAGAGAGCGAGAGAGACTCACCGAGAGGCAAGGCATTGTTTACGTCGCACTGGGGGAGAAACCATCTTCAAGGCAGAAGACATGGGCCGTGATGGTTTAGATTTTAAAAAGGAAAGACAAGGGCAGAAATTGGGAGGATTACAGAAGTAAATCCAGTCTTAATTTGTGTGAGAGTGTGAGTATCTGATCAGCTGCCTAGCAAATCGTAATACTGCCATTCAGAGTTTCCGCCAGTCATGTGACGTACGGGCGGCCGGATCGCACGTTCACCGCTCGCACCCCCTCTCCAAAGATAAGGCTAAATGCTCACCGGAGGCAGTCCTGACCCGGGACAGGTTTCATTGGGGCCTGCAAATCAGAGGTGGTGATGTAAGGAGCAAATTCCTAGGAGCATCATCCTGACAGTGGGTGTTACACTAATAACATATGACCAAAAGTGTTACCATAGTGTTTTTCACAAAACTTCTGACTTCACATTACAATAGAGCATAACATTAGAATTTAATACGGATACTTCAATGTGAATATGTTGACTAAGAGGGTATATTATCAGCAACTCTCACACACAGTGCGGTGCAGCACTATACAGGGCAGTAAAAACTTTCATTAACATGCTATTAATCAGTAACATTCCATTTTAATAGGTACTTACGAAAGCAGACAATAAGGGCAGACAGGATATTACGTTTGCAAATTATAAGTCCGTCTGACAGTTCTACAGAGCACATGGTAGGGGGCATGTCATAATGTCATAATGGCTAATCCAGGCAGGAGGGGGTTTATACTGCCCCCATGCCCCCCCCCCCCTCCCAATCTACCAGGGGGCCCAAGGTGATATATTTTTCTAGCTACGCCCCTGTATCCAGGACGGGGTCGAGGTGAGTCTATCCAAGGTAAGGCACATGTACGGGACACCCTGGGTGTTACTACATAATGGATCCAGGACAGAGCAGAGGAGGACCTGTCACAGGTAGGGGATGACCTGAGTGTCATGCCAGTGCATCTCACACACTCACACACACACACACATATACACACCAGTTTGTATCCTTATCTCTGTGGAGACCTCTCCTTTCTTTTCTATGGAAAAAACCCTAACAATAACATGACAACCTTAACCCCTACCCATCCCTAACCTTAACTGTAAGTAATCAAACAAATTACAAGACTTTAGGCATTTAAATTTTAGTTGCATTTACAGATTGTTTTGGGGACCTAAAAAATGTCCCCGCAATCTAAAAAGAAACTTGCCACATTGTGGGGACATTTGGTGTCCCCCCATACACACGCACACACACACAAACACACACACATACACACACACAGCTGGAGGGAGACTGCTTCAACTTCACCAGTGAGGATAAGACAGCCGCAACACCACAATGCAAACACCACACAGGTATGGGAGAGGAGGGACTTCAAAACGTCATGCCCTCAGGTATGAGGCCACGCCCCCGTCATCAGCTCTATTACACAGTAATGGTACCAGAACACATATTTGGTGAATATAAACCGCTTTATATAAAACAGTACCTATTTGTTTAGCACTGATACTTAATGCATAAATTGATTATTAATGAATCTGTAATAAGCATCCATCCAAACATCTTGCAGCCATTTATCCAGTAGAGGGGTGCAATCTGTACTAAGCAGGAGTTCATCCTAATTGTAAATAAGAAGCATTATTTGCTGAATGAACCTAAAATATTCTGGAGCAAATGCCCCCTCCTACTATTTGTTCATGACTGAAGAGTCGAGAACCATCATCTCAGTTTGGTATCGTATTATTTATCTTTGATGTCCCTTTTTCTACGACCAGTGAGACGGCAGTTAGCCTCCTGCCCAGGGAGGCGTCCGTGTTTTAATCAGGCTAAAGCTGGCGGCATCCTGCATTATTTCTCAGCCCAGATCTCCATCTGTCCCTCATCACAGCATGGCAAACGGCATCTAATGGCTGGACGTAAAGGTCTCCTCAATATCAGCTCTGCACCCTCGAGTATTCCAGGGAATGAAAGAAAGACATTATTCTTTTCTTGTAGTTAACTAAGTGCGTGAAGTGTTTCAGGGCGACTTTTAATCTAATTAAATCTGTTTTAACAAAATCGGGCAAAAGAGTAATGTTTCCAAGGAATAACTATTTTTTAAATCAGTCCTTAGTATATTAGAATGTGTCTTTTTAGTCTAGTAAATAGGATTAATGGATTCTGAGTGAGAAACCCCAAATTATGCTCAGTGGTGTTAATGCAGATGATGTCAAAGCCAGTAATGCTTTCTTTGAAGCCCATGTTCATAAAGCCTAATAACTGTTCTTTAATTCGTTGTAACACATTCATAAATTCATAATGGTTTAAAAAAAGGGAGGACACATAGTCATGTGTATTATGCATTATGAATGCTCTATGAAACTCTCATCTATGATGCACTATAGATACCTTTATAATGCAGCACAAAGCATCATCAATGCTTATAATGCATTATGAAGGTATCTATAGTGCATTCTAGATTAGAGCTTTATAAAGCATTCATAATGCATAATACACATAGTTATGATGTGTTATGCCTTTTGATAAATATTTATAGGCATGTTTAGAATGCTTTATGAATGCATTAATGAATGTGAATGTGTTTATGAATTACTAAAACCATAGCCTTAAATAAAGTGTTAGCATAACATTCTCCATGTACATTTGGATTTATATACACATATATATAAAGACAGACCCCATGACACGGTATCTCCCCTTGACACAGCATTCTGGATGAGTATGGAAGCCACACACCTCATTCGGCGGCCAAGTACTCTGCAGGTAGCAGGTGAGGACATATTCTACCAAACTGTTAGGTGGCTGGGGCTGGACTTTTAATTAGCGGGGTGAGATGCATGCAGCCTGGCCTGACAACAAAAGATAAAGCATCCCTGATGAGAGGAGAGGGCTGGGCCTAACGTGCAAGGACTGTTCGGAAAGTAATGTGTTGTTTTCAAACCCATCCCGTAGAATGTAAATAGTGTCCTTTTCATAGCAGAGCAAACCTGTTTGATGTAGTAAATGGATAATGAGGTTGGATGTATTTTACAGACACAGAAACCAAAAGGGCAGGGAACAGGAATCCATAAGCAGCCCTAAACTAAGGCCAAGACTATTTTTATTTAATTTGTTCACAATGTTTTGGTGTCGAACCATTTTAAAATTCTATCGCAAAGCCCGCGTCCTGTGGACTTTGGCTTACACTAGCAATAAAGTTCAAATAACCCCGGCTTTAATCAAAACATCTATGCTGAGTTTAAGGCATATTCCTTGGTGAATTTCTTCTTTTGGATTGCAACTGGGAGTGATTTATTATCTTCGCTATGTTACTGGGATCTGTTTTCATTCAAGGGCAGTGCCTGCAGATGGAAAATCCGATATTGCACTGTCATGAATTAATTCAGAAGCAAAACGTGTCCCGGTAAACAGGAGGCTACAGGCCGAGTCGCTGGTAAATATTTACAAGACCCTGCATTTGCAATGCTAGGCAGAGAGAGGGCGGCCCACTGCTCTTATAGCTTGATAGGCTGAATTCAAGAAACGCTTCCGGAATTTAAATTTGAATAGTTAACATAATAGTGGTGTTTTCTACCAATGCAATTTTGGAGGTTGCCAAAAGACAAAAAAATAGTAAATAACAAAATTGTGTTTGTGAAAATGTACTCAAATTAGCTTAGGGGCAAAATAAAAACAATGCATTCTGGGAGTGTGCAGTGTGGGCACCATGGATGAAATGGGGGAGACTCTCAGAAGTTTTTTGAGGAGATGCTGGAGTCAAGGGAGCCTGGGCGAGGAGTGGCTGAGGCGATCAGGGACCAATGACTTTAAAGAGCAAGAATAGAAATCTCTTACTCAGGAGGCAGAGGACCAGAAGCAGCCGGAGCGACCAGCTATGTGCTGGATTGTCCTGGGTGGCGTCAGGGGACCCAAAAAACTGCGACCTGCAACTGTCGTTCCTGCGGCAGTGAAGCTGCAACGAGGTCAGGCCAGATGGGACATGATGGTCTAGGTGGGGGAAGGAAACACATGGCTACCAGTGTTCATGTTTAGGAACTTCTTCCTTCGAATTTGTTTCCCATAAAATGTTTCAAACAGCAAACATATGTTTGAAATTTTTGAAACACACACATAAAATGGATATTTATTCCTAAATGTGTGTGTGTGTGTGTGTGTGTATATATATATATATATATATATATATATATACAGTATAAAATATATATATACACATATATATATGTACACACACATACAGTGGTGCTTGAAAGTTTGTGAACCCTTTAAAATTTTCTATATTTTTTATGAAAGTGACCTAAAACATCATCTGATTTTCAAACAACTCCTAAAAGTAGATGAAGAAACAAATGACACAAAAATGATTATATCTGGTCATGTATTTCTTGAAAAAAAATTGTCCAATAACATATCTGCATATGACAAAAGTAAGTGAATCATGCTCTCAATATTTGGTGTGACCCCCTTGTGCAGCAAAAACTGCAACTGAACTGCAACTGTAGATCAGTCCTGCACATCGACCTGCAGGAATTTTAGCCCATTCCTCCATACAGAACAGCTTCAAGTCTTAGATGTCGGTGGGTTTCCTCACAGGAACTGCTTGTGGTCTTTCCACAACATTTCATTTGGATTAAGGTGAGGACTTTGACTTCTTTAACCACTCTTTGGGAGAACGACTTGTGTGGTTAGGATCGTTGTCTTGCTGCATGACCCACTGTCTCTTGAGATTCAGTTCACAGACAGATGTCTTGACATTTTCCTTTAGAATTCTCTTGTATAGTTCAGAATTCATTGTTCCAATCAATGATGGCAAGCCGACCAGGCCCAAAAGCAGCAGAACAGGCCCAAACCAGAACACTCCCTCCTCTATATTTCACAGATGGGATAAGGTTCTCTGGAATACTGGAATGCAGTGTTTTTCCTCCTCCTAATGTAAAACTCCTCATTTAAGCCAAAAAGTTCTAGTTTGGCTTCATCTGTCCACAAAACATTCTTCCAGTATCTTTCTGGTTTGTCCACATGATCTTTAGCAAACCGTTCTCCTGGTGGTGGACTCGTTAACACCAACAGTCGCCAATGTGAGACAGGCCCTCAGTTACTAGGAAGTTACCCTGGGGTCCTTTGTAACCTCTCAGACTATTACACGCCTTACAGTTGGAGTTAACTAGTCGATCATTTCGGGGTAGGGTAACTACTCTTAAATTTGCTCCATTTGTACACAATCTATCTGACTGTTGAACTCTTTAGAGATGGTCTTGTAACCTTTTCCAGCTTTATGGGCATCAATAACTCCTCTGGTCGAGCCATGATACACATGCACATGTGGTCAGGCTTTGCTGGATCCCTGTTCTTTAAATAAAACAGGGTCTCCCACTCGGACCTGACTGTCATCCCATTGACTGAAAACACCAGACTTCCAGCCTGGAGAATTATATGATCCAAATCCAAAGGATTCACTCACTTTTGCCACAGGTAGATATGTTATTGATATGCATATGGATCTTTTTTTTCAATAAATACTAATATAATAAATTTTGTTTCATTTGTTTAACTATGTTTTCTTATTTCTTATATATATATATATATATATATATATATATATAACATAGACACAGTATATTGCTATGTAAATGCATTAATAAATATATATAGGAATAACACAGGAATTGTTTTTGAATGAAGGATAAACCACTACCACATTCCCCTGCATTACATTGGCCAGTGGTGACCAACAGTGGTCCCAGTTAAGTAGGAATAGTGCAGAATTTACCGGCCTAACGTCCGACGTGAGTAACGACTTAGCGAATCTCCACACCCTGGCAGACGTCAGGCCGATTTCACAGCAGCCTTTCATCTCCACGGTGCGGCAGGTTATAACGGGACGGCCAGCAAACCCGTCTTTAATGGGCACCTCCACGTCCGTCCGCCATTCCGCGCCGCTCCGGAGTGGCTGGGAGATCAAGGGCGCCGGTAATTGTCCTGTTTTGCCACCGTGAACCTGGAGCTGACACCAAAGTGCTCGGCTGTGTGAGTGACATGGTTTAAATTAGAGGCGGAAAAGATGGCGGCGTCTCCCTGCCGCAGTGAGGGGAAGTGGCCGGTGACGGCAGTAATGAGAGGCACCTTTACGGAAAGTGGTTTATCCCGGCCGCGTATTTATAACCTTCACTGCTTAGATATAATGGCTCATTTGCATTTACAATGCTGGCAACATCTAAAACCCAGCACAAAGTTTCTCACGTCTTTGAAAATGTCTCCTGGAGTGTTTTTTTTTTCTTTTCTTGCCCTCTGTCCTTTGTTTGAAAATAATTGCTTATATGCACATTTGAGGTGTGGAAAAGGGTCCTGGTTCTGAGTTTGCCGGCAATAAAACCTACCGACACTCTGTGTTTGACATCTGCGCAGCCCGGTGATGAGATCTTTGTGTGGTACGAGGGTGTCACTCTAACCCTGAGTAGCAACTGTAACCCCTGGGTGATGTAAAAAAACATCATTCTAAAAACACCCCAATTTACACAGCCCTTCTTTTCTAAACGGAGGCTCTGGCAGCTGCATCATGTGACACAGTCACATGACTAAGCCCCAGGCCTTCAGTCAAATTAAATGAATGTCACACCTGCTAGGTTCGAACCCTGGATAATCTGTTTGCACAGAGCCTGTGACATGGTACTGTTCTGAATCTCCTCTGTCAGAAATATGCCACCACACCCCCCACCAGCTGAGAGAGGGGGAGAGATTCCATCCCCGCCGTCCCCGTGCTCGCTGTCCCTCGTTGCCCCACCAGGGGGCGCAGGGTGAGGGTAGACAGGAGGTGGTAGGATGGCCACTGAAGGGACTGAGTGGATGGGCGCTCTGAAGTCCTCTGTTGTTTCTGAAGGTCACTTTATTTTACGCCTTGCGGAGTATGAGTGTCTCCTAACTGCGGGGTTGATGGATGCCCGTTCTGGTCAGTCGTCGTGGGCGCCGTATGAGGATGGATGCTTGGTGGCGGCGGCCGGCGCGAGGCAGGGACGGGCGCGGATCTTTTTTAATTAAGAGTAAGCTCCTCGGGTGTCAGGACTGGCTAATGGAAATTCATACAGAGTGGAGGAGCAGTGCAATTGAAGCGGCTGTCCCTCTGTGTTATGAGGGCCCCCTGATTTATGCAAAATGGCCGCGGGGGGGGGCGGAGGACACCGAGGACGGCGGACAGGGGGATGGCGCTAAATGCTGGCGTTATGGGTTGGGGGTCCATGGCGCAGCTGGGTGGGGGGGTGCCATGCCTCATGCGCAGCGGTCTGTGCTTTGCGCCAATAAATGGGAGGAGGACGTTGCCCGCAGCGTTCATCTGCGTTCCGGTTTCCATCCCCATCGTGTCCCGTTCCGCCGCGCACACTCCTAGGAACGATCGCACTGGGCCCACTACGGCCTAGCAGCGGGCGGCCGACCTTGTCAAAGGGCTCTAAAATTAGACTTTGGGTCCGGAGCCGCAGCGTGGCCGTTCCGAAACGCGGCCCCGGAGATATCCTTTCAAGGGCAGGGCCGGCGTGATCCAAAACGGCAAGGAATCGTGACCCTTTTCTCATTTGGAACATTTTAGATGCAAAAAAATAAATAAATAAAAACGGCGCACTTGAATTAAGAGGAGGCATTCTGGTGTCAGATAAATATTTGCAGAGGGCAAATTTCTCATTAAATGGGATTCAGTGAATAAAGGCAGTATGTAATTTGTCAGTTGGCTCTGGTGCTTCTTGTTGCCGGCGTTTCTGCAGGGCAAACGCACTTCAAACACCCTGAATACCCAGCAGGACCCACTTTCCCATTCGATGGGGATTCTGCTGGACCCACCGCAAGCCTATAAATGAGTGTTTTTAAGCATCAAATCAATAACAAGGAGGGTGCAGGGGTCCTAATTTTGTTCTTCTTTCTGCCCCTGATTATTCATGCCAGCGCCTTTATTTGTAAACAGTTTGAGCGCCACACAGTGCTTTGCATACCAAGCAAATGTATTTATATTTACTGTACAGTCTGTACATAATCATCAGTTTGAAACATACATCTTAATCCTTCAGAATGCCATGCACAATGATATACAGTTTTGGGAAAAAAAATTAGACTACTCTATATTTTAAAACATCTGCTTTTTTAAATCCTGGTTTAATCCTGGTTCTGCTGGCAGAAGCTACACTGAGCAGCAGGCTGCTTCCAGGCTGAACGTTTCTGAGACGGCAGTACACAGGAACAAGGTGAAGCAGGAGACACTGGGAACGACTAGAAACCAGCCAGGTGGAGGGGGGAAGCCACTTGTCCAGCAGTGCCTCATGAATCGGAGGATGACATCAAGGGACCATCCAAAGGAACGGGAAACATTAAGTGGTGCGACATGCCTAAAGATGTTCCTTTGAAAGGACGTTTTAGTGCCTTACTCAGGCTCCTAGAAGCAGGACTGAAGTCCCATAAAGCGAGGAAGAAGCCCATAATCAACGAGAGGCGGGAAAGACGTACATATTACACAGACACACACCCATGAACTGGGAAATGAAACAAAAGGTCTTGCTGTGGTCTCTTAGTTTTTTCCAAATCTAGATGTCTGTGTTCGGCAAACTCGTGTCAGCATTCATAGGAGCAATTCCCAGTAAATATTCTTTAACTGAGTTAAACATTATTGAAAGTTTTCGTACAGTTCAGATGATATCGTTTATTGGTCTGTGCTGAAAATAGCCTCCAGTATATCTACTGGTGATTAATACTGACCAGCTCATACCAGGTGAGTCTGACTGGCTGTTAGTTGGATTCACCCCTTCTTTGGTCCTTTGGTCCTTTGGTAATCTCTCTGGTACAGGAGATTATGGACTTGAGTTCTGCAGACTATAAGCAGCAAAAAATTGCAATCAAACAGCAGAATCAGATGCTGGAACAGTCTTCATAACTGCCACACATTATATATAAAACTCAAAAAAGCTCTTTTTGTTTGATTGACAGGAACTTCCGGAAGCCAGAGGGTGGCAGAAGTGAAGGGCTTGATTTCCTTATGGAACCAGAACTTTTTCTCCTGCATTATATAGCGTATAGCCCTGGGGTGTGAGTCTGCGCTGCGTTTAGGTTTCAAATCCCAACCTCAGACCCATCATCTGTGCAGACACCTCGGAGGTTAGCGGCGTTACTCTGCACACTCCCAGCCACACGGCCGCTCGCGCCGTTTGCTTACTGTGGGAATTATTAAAGTGTAGGTGAAGTGCCTTGCTTAAGGCTACGACAGCAAGGGCCCGCCTGGGTATTGAACCCACGGATCTATGGGTCGAAGGTTTAATCTATTATTATCCGTCACTGCAAACTGGCCCTTTGGACTTTGTGCGTTGTTTATTTATCTTCACCCTCTTCTCCATGTATAAAAAACATGTGGAAAGTGACACAGGTCCCCATCTGTGCATCGGTACTCACGGATGACTGTCCCATCATTGGCCACCGGGGGGCGCCGTTACTCCCGAAGGGCTCAAAGCCCCTGAAGGTGCTTCTGAATTTGCTGCCTTGTTGCCATTCATCCAGAGGAGCTGTCCAGCCAGTTGTTATTGTGCTGCGGTTTCAAACAACACCTGGGATTGGCTGTTGGAGGAGCGAATCAAGAGCTTGCTCCATATAGGGCTCACTAAACACCCGAGACTCGCTGGTAACATATTACGACACTTTCATTTACATCTCAGGAATGTCTATTGATAATACCGTCACCATCTTCCACGATGAAACCACCCCCCCCCCACCCCCACCCCACGAGCTCTTTGCAGATTCCCCATGCCCAGCAGTAAATGCAATTTCTTCACAAAAACTACTAATGTTACAGCAGGAATGTAATAAACCTGGAGCTGCGGGTAAAAAAGCGGACGACGGGGAGGCGTAATAAAATGAAGCTGTTACAGATAAGCCTCAGATGTAATGAAAAGCCACGGACTCCCGCGCCATCCAATCCCCTCCCCCTAATCCAATTAAACGCTGTGCCACGCAGCACTGCAGCCCAAAGAATTTAGGCAGGTTTCCCGCCAAAGCGGACTCCTGTTTCCCACGGGACGCCTTGAACCACCACATCTTTTCCCGCTAATTCTAATAGCGGCTAATTACACTGCATGTTGATATGATGGTAACACCGGAAAGGGACACAGGGCCATTTTTCCGGCTTTGCTGGCGATATAATTCTGCCTAAAGATGTTCCTTTGAAAGGACGTTTTAGTGCCTTGCTAAATATGATTGTAGTTACCTGGAAAATGTTTTTTTGGTGAAAATGTTTTATTGGTGTTGCTGACGTCCTACCGGGAAATGATGAAATTCACAAGCCACCGAATCAAAAGTTCCCCAGCCGGAAACAAACTACACAAATGAATTTTGCTATTTGCTTCATAAGTACTTCTCCAGGTTACGTTTGACCCAGCGTACGTCAAATATGCTGATACACACTTTTTCCATCCAGGGTGATGGAGTCTATCCCAGGCAGCACACTGCATAAGTGAAGGGTGATTAATTGTCATTGTTGACACACCCCAACGAAATGTGTCCTCTGCATTTAACCCATGTGACATTGTGACACAGCAGGGGGCAGCTACTTGAGCGCCCGGGAACAGTACCATTCTCAGGGTACCTCAGCAGTACTTGCAGATCAGGGACTCAAACTGGCGATCTCTCGATTACACGGTAGCGCCGCTAACCATTACACCCTGCACAGAATGCGAGACGCCTTCATTATAATGACATATCTTTCATTTACTAAACTCATATCATTTCTGTTTGCCCACTGCTGTGATACCAAAACAACAGTGTGATCCACAGTGAGGAATCGATTAAAAACAAATTAACTAATTAATCATGCAATTTTCGTGGATTAATCGTGATTAATCATACCTGATATTAAAATGCATAGTCATAAATATTTATACACTGAATTCTCAAATTAATGTAGAAATGATACAAAGGGGAGAACATGGGTCATTGACACAGACTCATAACCATAACATTAATTAGTTTGAAGACAACTTTACTGAATTAACTCAATTTTGCTTCTGGGACAGTTAATATTTTGTTACACTACCCTTTATTTCTGTAGCAAACAAAAGTATTTCATCAAATCCAAGGTAAGAGGTGAGATGAGAAAAAATAACAAAACTAACAAAAAATATATGTTTTATCATACAAATTGTTTGCTTATATATATATATATAATTAAATATATACAAAAATTTTTTTACAAAAAACGAGTTTTGTCTTTCATTTTTGGTTACATTCAGAGAAAACTGTTAAAATTTAAACGATAAGGGGACATCAATTGCTCCACACACATAAAAAAACTAAATTCTAAAGTTTGTGAGAATGTCCCATATGTCAATATCTGTTGAATGATTTAACTTAAACTTGTGATGTACAGATTATTCATTTCGAACAAAAATACTACCTGCAAGTAAGATGGCAAACCTGAGAGACCATTGCATTATATGCAGGGACTGTTAAACTACATTTTTTTTAAATCATACACCAATGGATTAACATGTACATATCCCAGCCGTACTATTTATGAAAATGAATGTATTCAGGTCTTTGCACACACCTAAATTTCCTTCTGGATAAATAAAGTATCTCTATCTATCTATCTGCCATAAACACCAGCTGGTATCTAAGGCCTTTTTTGTTTTGATATGATACTAATGTAATTTCAATTGTCGTTAATTTTTCGGCAATTTTTATTAGCTATAATGAGTTGATCTCGCATTAAGGTACAATGGACCCCATCAGGGACACTGGGGGTCCTTGTGGTGTGTCCCTGCTGTCATGGAGGCTGGTGTCCAGAGCATGTTTATTTTTCAGGACAGGCAGCTTTACTTGCTGCTTTCATACCCTGCTGCAAGTCGGCCCAGTGGGCCCAGCACTCACAGATCACATTTGAGGTTTCCACATTCCTCTCCGGATCCGTCTGGCTGGTCCCAAATCAGGCTGGAGCGAGGTCTTTATCCCCGTGTCCAATTTGTCCTTGGCTGAGCAAAATCAAGATAAACACAAAGCAATCGGTATCTGGATCTGCTCCAAACGAATATCTGACAGGTCATGGAACCCAGGGAACAAGTTCCCCCAGAAGGCTTTGGGTTCTACTCCCTGTTCTTGAAAATTATTGAGCATTAAGAGTTCAATAAAACACATATGATTATTACTGATCTATGATTTCCTTATGGAACAGGCCGGCGTATACAATTTATGAATAATTGTCCATATTGGCACTGACTATAGAAGCAAAACTTAAAAATTCTGCCGATTTGTAAAATAAATGTGTCCGTTCCATCACCACAGCGAGATTAAACTTTGAGGTAATTAAGAATTAGCCTGAACAAATTGGGTATTAGTCCCATTATGACAGAATCGTCGCGGGTCTCAGAGGGGGTGACATCATTTGATTCCAGCCTCAGTGCTGAATTTCAAGTGCTCCTCCCCAGCACTGAAGGTGGGCCTCCGAGTCCCCAAAACCCTCTTCATGCGCAACACCAGAGGTGAAATGTTTATTGCATCGAACGATCAAATATATTTCTGTTCAATAATAAATGACATGAGACAAGGGCTGCATTTTATACCACCTGAACAAGGGGGAGAGGAGGTGAAAATATTTAGGCAAATGTCTGATTTCGGTGCAAACCAAAGCTGTGAAATTGCATGCCAGGTATAGCCTTTTAGCTTTCACCATTCATATCTGCATCTATTTGACATCTATTGGTCTAACACGCTAATTTTAGCTAACATGCTTAGTTTAGCTAACATGATAATTTTAGCTAACGTGCTAATTACCAGATAGCAGCGGAAATGACTCAACTCAAAGTCCAGTACCGCAAAATAGGCCGAAGGCATATTTTATGGACAGTTTGTCTTTTCTTTTAGATAGAGTGAAACTTTATGTCCCCTCTTCTGTAGCTCTAGGGACTTGATATGACCTCAGACAGCTATGCCCATAAATCGGTACTTTGTCTTCGACAAATTATTCATGGCGGTGTAATACTTTATTAACTCCTCGCTCATGATGAAATAAAAGGGAGAGCTAATACCCAGCAACATTAAAGGCCGCCCCCTGCCACAAGTGTTTCTGAATCGCACGTTTGGGAAAACAAAGAGGGGAACTGTTTCATTACGCCGTGAAAAGCAGGGTATGACACATAACAAGGGGCTTAAAGGAATTATATAAGCAAAATATTTTGAATGTTGGTACAATTGGAGACCTTTGAGACCTGGCAGGCTGTAGGTAGCTGGTCAGCCATATTCTACAGGCTCCCCCAGCCTTACAGCCTGTGATATAGGCTCTCCCAGCCTTGTAGCCTGTGATATAGGCTCTCCCAGCCTTGTAGCCTGTGATATAGGCTCCCCCAGCCTTGCAGCCTGTGATATAGGCTCTCCCAGCCTTGCAGCCTGTGATATAGGCTCTCCCAGCCTTGTAGCCTGTGATATAGGCTCCCCCAGCCTTGTAGCCTGTGATATAGGCTCCCCCAGCCTTTTAGTCTGTGATATAGGCTCCCCAGCCTTGCAGCCTGTGATATAGGCTCCCCAGCCTTGTAGCCTGTGATATAGGATGCAACACAGAGCCAGAATTCAGCAACAGCCAAAAAAAACGTCTATTGATCTCTGAATAATTTACATTATTCTCTTAATGACATCACCGCAAAACATAGATGAGCCTTACTGCTGTGAGAATCACATTGTTTTCATGAATTTCAGCAATAATGGTGAACTGTATTCCTAATAATTTTTATATGACTTACATTTTCTTAATTTCATGGTTGTGATTATATTCCAACAGCAATATTAGAAAAACAGCAATGATATTTAAAAGTAGATACCGAGCATATCTCCTGAGAAAAGGTAGGTTTCCAGCGTATCTCACGAGAAGCCAAAAAACAGCTTGTAGCAGTAAAATGTCCTTGGGACCCAAACTCCCGCGGCTGCCGGTATGAATTCCTTCATCTTGTGCCAGGCTTGTTGATAACCCATTAAAAGCAGTACAGGACGTCATTATAAATGTGTCGGAAATAAAGCTGACAGACCACGTGGGTGTCTTTCCACAGCAAAGTTTGGTTCACTTACCATCAAAGTCTTCTCATGCTATGGTGCCGTAACTTTCTTCTGCGGCTCTTCTCTGAGTTACTGAAGAAGTTTCAATGCAATAGCGGCTGCATTCTTCAATATCGAGGGATGTGGGGGGGGGGGGGGGGGGGGGGGGGGGGGGGGGGGGGGGGGGGGGGGGGGGGGGGGGGGGGGGGGGGGGG
>JAODKN010000046.1:7522018-7533176 GCA_026774425.1 Petrocephalus zakoni
GGACAGCGCACACCCCAATACCACCCGTCTAGGTAAGACACACCCACATTCAGGACAGCGCACACCCCAATACCACCTGTCTAGGTAAGACACACCCCGTGACGGAGACTCCAGCTTTCTGAGCGCTTGTTAGGAGGCCGAAATGGTAAACAGACACAGGTGACAGCCAAGAGTTCGTTCTACATCCATTCAAAATTAGTACTCCTGTCCTAGAAGTAACTGGTGATCCGCCACTAGTGATCTTAACCATTGCAGGAACGAGGTTCTTCCCCACTGCTGTATCAGCCTGTCCATTTTTGGATGCCTTTTTCCTTCTTTAGACACTTCCCGGAGCTGATGCATTAAAGGGAAGTGGGCGTCTATGACAGGACTGAATGGAGGGGGGGGGGGGGCATGAAAGCAGCAGCTCCTCCCCTTTAATCATAGCATTTAAGCCAGAATAGAATTAACTGCTGAAGAGAGTAAATCGCAGCTGCTAGCCTTAACCCCCCGGCACCCAGCGATCCTAACGGCAGGATCGCCACGCTCGGTCAGCACGATGCACACGGATCACTTGAAGGTCCGCCCTGACTGCACAGTCACAAGCCTTTGGTCCTGTTTACTGGTCAGTCCGGGGCGTGCGGCCATGAGCTCCATACCTACGATGCCCTCGGGCTCATCGGGGTCAGGGGTGCTGCTCCGCAGACCGTGTGCATCGCCGCGTCGCCTTTGCCGATGCCTGCGTCGGTACTGGAACTCTGCATACTCCTGCAGAAAAAAGGAGTGGGGGGGGGGGGTCACTGGGCCTCCCCTCCGGGCCACTGTACTGTGACAGAGAAGCCGTGCAGTGCAGTGCCGTGCAGTGCAGCCAGCAGCAAACAGCCTAGGGGTGAGCCACTGCACCCAAACCAGTCCCCTAACTGCCTCTGCCATTTACACCGATGAGGCGCTCACATTTATTTAACAGGCGATTTCATCCAAAGCGACATACAGTGTAGAAATCGGGGACAGCCTGTCCCTGGAACAAGTGGGGCTAAGCACCTTGCTTAGGGACTAAATGGTGATATCACTGTCGACCCTGGGATTCGAAGCAGCTACCTTCTGATCATACCACCAATGTGTTAAGACTAAAACCACCATCTCAGTTCACCAAATGAGCTTTTGTGCGCTCATTAGGGGATGAGTGTACAACACAGGCGTGCAAACGCACACCCCGTCGTCGGCTAGTGAGCGAGCAAGCGAGACCCCCGGACTCAGTATTTCTTACACGTTTGGACCAACGCCGTCCAAGACATCTAGCTTCCCTGCCGATTTCATTTTTCTTCTGCTTATTATTTTACCTCAGTTTCTCAAGACGCCCTGTACTCTCCAGACGCTCTTAGCAGCACTGAAGATATATTATCAGTGTTTCTGCACGATACATTCAGATGTCAGTAAAGCCAAGTGTGAGTGCAAGTAAATCTGTCCAAGAAGCCGCTTCACATCTTTACAAGTAAGCTCTCTGTGGTTTCTGTTAGGTAACCTGAAGATGGTTATCAGCACAAACTAAAATCCTTCCTGGAAGAGGAAGTAGAGCGTTCATCCAAGGGCCAGGTCCATCACCCCCCGTAGCTGACGTCTGAACTCACGGGCAGCCATGTGGACGTACGTTCCATGCGGATTTCCTACGTAAACCAGGTTATATAGTTTGTCGCATTTGGCTGTCGTGGCATGCTTAAAGCTGTGCCAAGTGCAGACGAGGAGGAACTCCGAAAGTAAATGTAGAGCGAACATGTGGAAGACAGCTCTGGACAGCTCAACCGAGAAATGGGTCATTTACAGAACCGTCAAGCGAGCACCACCCCCCCAACGGTGTTCCGCTCGGTCTGGTCGGAATTTAAAAGTCAGGAAAACAGGCTCCCCCCCCCCCACCCCACCACACCAAAGGCCATCACCGGCAGGTTCAGGCCAGTTACACAGAAAGGTTCTATGAAGGCTTTGAGGAGAGTCACGCTCCCCGTTCGCTGGAGAACCTTCAGCACCCATTTCCCGTAAATATGACAATGGATATACTAGAGCAGCAACTCTTTCCTCAGTTCTTTTTCTGAGTGGAACGTATTTTAAAAAAGAAAACCGAAATGCGGCTGAAAGGAAACTAATAAAAAGATAAATGCTTCCCTCAGGACAAGGTCACTCAAAATGAACATTGCAGACCAAAAGCGAAGCAGCCATTTGCATTTGCAGTTAAATCAGTGCAGCCGGAGTGGAAGATGGTGAGGGCCGCCCTGGGCTATTAAATCATAATAAAATAAACAGGGGGAAGGAGGAAGAAAGGAGAGGGGGAAAAAAACTGCTCCAGATCTCCTTGCTCAGTTTTAGATTTACACTATCCAGCGACACGCCACTGATTTCCAGGGACGTTGTTGACTTTGTCCTTTTCAGGACGCCCTCTTCCTGTGGCAGCAGGTATAGGTACAGGTCCCTATACCTTCTTACGATCCGTGTTCCTCCCGCTGAGGGTTAAACGCCTGCAGTCAGGGAAAGCGCCATTTTCAGTCATACCCCATATCCACTGCTCTCCACGCACTATGCGACTGCAGTGAAGGTACAACGATGACGAGACGCTGCCTCAGCATCAGTCTGCATCCTTATGCGCCTTCATTCAAAATGATTAGAATATGCCACTTTTAAATAGCCTTCCTGATCATCCAGTCCTGTCAATCAAATCAATCCAATTAAATCAATCACTAAACATTCCGGGTGGGACTTAATTACTAACCAGGGCAAATTCATACATGACATAAGATTTGCGCTGTAGATCATATACGATATAGAGCTGAAGAACGCTTAGGTACAAGACCTAAGGTAGAAGCATTTGGGTAATCCTAAGGCAAAGGGAGACCCTCACATGCGACTTACTGGCCATTTTTTAAGGTCGCAGAGCCAGACAGGTGACAGTGATTCTGCCAACAAGAGTTAATAGTTCACTTTTCATAAATTAGCACAAGGAGAGCAATCTCCAAGGATAACACATTATTACATACATAAATATGGGACTAAACAAACTGTGTGCATCTGGAGAAGTTCCCATCTGGAGAAGTTCCCTAAACACCTCCTAACTACAGCAGCCTGGCCCAAGCTCCGGAACAGCTGGGTTTAGGGTGTGATGGATACTGAGATCTATGATGTAATGCATACCAAGAGAACTGGGGTGTGATGGAGTGTGTTAATTGGTACAAGCACACTCACACATATACACGCAAAAAATTCGAACTGGGCAATTGTGCAGAAGAATTTCATAAGGATTCAGATCCTATAAACTCTTAGAAATAAATATGGAAAAACCCAAACACAAAATCAAGGACAACTGGTGACATTTCAGACTAGGAGGTAAAGATGACTGTACAGCAGAGAAATTATGGGCTGAGAAAACACTAGCAAACTGCTCCAGTGCCGAAGACCATGCCCATCCATGCCAGATGGTCTCGGCCTGCCATCTTGCTGAAGCACCTCACGCCCCCTAGTGGCTGAGCCTGCGCGTATCTACAAGTACGACATGTCGGAAAGCAAGGGCAGCTAGTCAGAGGCCTACAGTAGGAATCCTACAGTGGAAATGGGGTACGGAGCTCAGGAAGAAACAGCCTGAGCTGTTACAGGGGAACTTCTGACATTTTCCCTGACCTCAGTGAGAAAATACTGAGAAAATAATAATAATAACAAAAAGAAAAACGGGGGAGGAAAAGAAAAATAAAATCGATCATGCTTATATATGATTCAGCGAGATGACTGTAAGAGCAGCGGCCATGACTGTGGGAATACCTGCTGCCGTGTTCCTGAACTCTGATAGCTCTCTCTCTGATCATTTCCTCCCCGTACCGACTGATTGGCCAGGATCTTCAGATTAAAACAGAACAAGACTAAGAGACCTTCGGCCTGCAACAGGGTTACGCTTTGCGGAACATGCACTTACGCACTCGGGCCAATGCAGTCACACGCCGTGCGAGGATAAAACACGCACGCTTGCTCACACACACACACACACGCACGAGGGCCGGGGAGAGCACTGCTGTCAGCACAGGAGACGCTGGCTTTCACTCACCTCGGGAGAAGCGAACCCTAAGTACTCCCAGTCCCACGTTCCGCCCGCGAAACTGCAAAGAACAGACATGCGGAGTCATGAGTTTTTAACCCCGCTAAAAGCCACGGGCGGACTGCTGTGCCGCGAGGCCGCCTGTCCACATAGAGCCGCTGCGCTCGTCGCTCTGATAAGTCGCTGCATCAAGCCTGGGGCAGTAAACGAGAGTCAGACTGCATCTCGCGCTGATAAGTCGCTACATCAAGCCTGGAGCAGTAAACGAGAGTCAGACTGCATCTCGCTCTGATAAGTCGCTGCATCAAGCCTGGAGCAGTAAACGAGAGTCAGACTGCATCTCACACTTCACTGGCAGGAGCTGTCGGGTACACTGTATATTTCCAGCTAGGTACTGTAAGTCTCTGTGGGCTGCTCTAAGTTGGCAGGGGTGGTCAGTACTACAGGCTACGCAGGAAGCCACCCAGGGCACCAGCCTGAAACCGGCCTAGAGCTTCGACCGGGACTGGAAGCAGATAGCACACAAACATCTGATAAACACTACTGGCAGTGACAGCGGTATTCTGTATAAAGTGTAGACAGACAGAGAGGACAGACAGACAGAGAGGGCAGACAGACAGAGAGAGGCAGACAGACAGAGAGAGGCAGACAGACAGAGAGAGGCAGACAGACAGACAGAGAGAGGCAGACAGACAGACAGACAGGGCAGACAGAGAGGAGGGCAGACAGACAGAGAGAGAGGAGGGCAGACAGACAGAGAGAGAGGAGGGCAGACAGAGAGAGAGAGGGCAGGCAGACAGACAGAGAGGGCAGACAGACAGAGAGGCAGACAGAGAGAGAGGCAGACAGAGAGAGAGGCAGACAGACAGAGAGGACAGAGAGGCAGACAGAGAGAGAGGCAGACAGACAGAGAGGGCAGACAGACAGAGAGGGCAGACAGACAGAGAGGGCAGACAGACAGAGAGGGCAGACAGACAGAGAGGGCAGAGAGAAGACAGCGAGGGCAGACAGAGAAGACAGCGAGGGCAGACAGAGAAGACAGCGAGGGCAGACAGACAGAGAGGACAGACAGACAGAGAGGACAGACAGACAGAGAGGGCAGACAAACAGAGAAGACAGCAGACAGAGAAAGAGGCAGACAGACCGCGAGGGCAGACAGACCGTGAGGGCAGACAGACCGCGAGGGCAGACAGACAGAGAGGGCAGACAGACAGAGAGGGCAGACAGACAGAGAGGGCAGACACAATATGTATACAGAAAGATGTAATGTCAGCCACACAAAGTATGGTATGATGCCAGTCCTGCTTATAAAAGCTAGGGTGGAGATCTAATTCTGGTGGCAGGTCATGCTTCAATACCTTCCAAGCTGGTAGTGAGAATAGTGAGGTAGTGAGTGTAATGCTACTCCACATACTGTACTGCTTTAAGTCTGCACTATTACAAATGCGTATTTTGCCCTGTGCTAATCTGCTCTTCCCAACAGCTGCACTATCCTGAAGGACACTCATTAGTAGGACTGTTTCAGTCTAATAACTCCAGGAGCCCAGTGCTCTTGTTGTCCTGAAAAGTAATTCAGGCTTCCTGTTTTATGTGCCTGACGCTGCCAAACCGAAGCCATTTAATAACTACGGTACATTATTTCCGGAAACATGGCCACAAATAAGGGGTGCGGCCCGGAGTGCGCGACAGCCGCGGTGGGCAGCGCACCTGCGACGGGGGGCCTCCGGGGAGTCGTTGGGGGCCACGCCCCGAGCCACGGAGGCCAGAAACTCCTGCCTCTTCTGCTGGACCAGGCAGGCAGCGCGGATGATCCTGTGTCGAGGCGTGCGGAGGTAAGGCCTGTTGACCTTCTGAGCGAGGTCTTCGGTCACCATCTCCAGGTCTGTCTGCAATAGGTGAAAAGAGGGGAGGTGTTTAGGGTGGGGGGGGGCAAACAGAGGAGCTTGTCAGAGAGAAGGGAACGAGGAAATCAGGCAAATGTCACACTGAACGAGTCACACTGAACTCCCTGGCTATTAATGCAGACGCCATCACAGTACCTGCATAAGTTCAAAGATCTCCTTCTTTGTGCTTTTGGGTTCCAGAAAGAAGCCGTACGGATAAGAGCACTTGAGAATGCGTCGGGTTTTTAGGAGCTCGTGCACCGCATCTTCAATGAACGTGGTGTCGGGGGGAGCGCCCTCTCCTGGCGGGAGGTGGGAGAGGGACAGGGCTTAGGGGCGGCAAGCGAAGGGGCGACGGGGCGTGGCTCGCCGCGAGACTCACTTCCGCTGAAGGCTCTGCTCAGCTGCTCCATCTTCTCTTTGGCTGTTTTAAGGAGTCGCTGCTCCAGCTACGGAGAGAGTGCGCACAGGTCAGCGGCGGCTTAAAGGGAAAGGCACCCCTTAAAGGGAAAGGCACCCCTTAAAGATAAACAGGCAGAGGCCACGCCCCTTAAGGGGAAAGGCACCCCTTAAAGGGAAAGGCACCCCTTAAAGATAAACAGGCAGAGGCCACGCTCCTTAAAGGGAAAGGCACCCCTTAAAGATAAACAGGCAGAGGCCACGCCCCTTAAGGGGAAAGGCACCCCTTAAAGATAAACAGGCAGAGGCCACGCCCCTTAAAGGGAAAGCGACACCACTCACCTGGTAGCTGTGTTCGTGGTTCTTGTAGCGCGTGTAGTAATGCATGAAGCGGTCGAGCTCCTGGAAGCTCTTGTGCTTCTTCTCAGCCTGGAAAGAGAAGCAGCAGGCTCTCAGAGTGGGCGGAGCCGGGAGGGGGGGTCCCACCAGCAGCGGCTACAGACCCCGCGCTCAGCTGCACAGAAGCGTGGCCTTTGTACATTAGCTCTGCCTAACAAAGCCTCCTAAAGCCGACGACTTCCTGTTTTGATCACTAGTAATTAGGTGGCTTTTTTGTGCTTATAGAGATGAGGTGAAAGACAAACGCGGGGACTAATGATGGGAACGATGATCTGATTAAGCAGGCAGGCATGGCAATGATGCCATTCAACTACACACAGAAGCAGTCTGCAGACAGAGGCGGGGGGAGAGGACGCCTCCGCGAGTGTTTTGGGGCTGTGCACGCGGGCTATGGAGCAGGCCGCCCGTACCTCCACGGTCATCTCCTTGGACTGTTCCTCCACCTGCTGGATGACCTCGTAGCGCGTGCAGCGGTAGTATCCCCCCGTGGACGAGCTGTGCTTCTTCCATTCCTCCAGGCAGATCCAGCAGAAGTCATACTTGCACTGCCGGGAAATGGGGGGGGGGGGTCAGAGGGGGATGGGGCACATCCGGACACTCGTATCAGGGCCCACTCCCGACCGGGACGACGGATCAATTCTAAGCCTATTCTTTGGAGGAGAAATGAAATATAAGACTGAAAGTAATAAGATAGGCCATCCTGAGGAAATCAGATTTAAAAACTCTCAGCTCTCTAAACGGCCTAATTTCAAATAATCATATAGCCCACCTCCATCACAAAGTGTGTATTGCATCAAAGTGAAATACTTCCTGGTTAGGCAGCACCGACAACACTGAGAGCCTTACAAGCTGTGCGGCATCTCCGTAAGTGACAGACAGGCACACACATTCGGGTCAGCGAGAGGAAGCTGACACTTAGCCCTGTGAGGAGACCTACAGTAGCCCAGGTGGCCAGCAACCATCAGCAATGCAGCCTGCCTTTCCTGCCTGACAGGAAGATCAGGAATGATGGGTATAAAGATGAATAACCTCCTAAGAACCTTGAGAGGCTATTCGCGTACATCATTGCTTGGAGTCAGTAAAATCTAGCCCATCATGATACAGAACTAGAGATGATGGACAGCGGTGCAGCAAGTGGAACACAGACACCACAGCTGGCTGTTACGGCCACACTCGGGGAGCCAGCAAATCCAGGACAGGGGCCTTTGGACATGTGGGAGCACGCAGAGAGGAGGCGATTTAAGGGCTGCTGAGCGGGGAACAGCAACAGATGGAGTCATGCTGCAAGAAGCATCCAGAGCCTGCCCTGCCGTGCGAGGAGCATCCCGGGGGCAGCAGGGGCCTGCTGACACACCGCGGCAGCATACGCGCCTTCACAGCTTGGCTTAAAAGATAGAGGTTGACCTCCCAGCTCAGAAATACAGCCTGGCAACCGCAGCACGGGATAAAAAGGCACCACTGTGCTGGCAAGAACAAAGAAAAGCCGGTGTGACTCAGGGCCTGGCGCGAGGGCCGCCCCGAGCGGACCGTTACCTCATTTGGAGAGCCCGGGGCTGTAACTGACAGCGCAACATGGCGTGCCAGGCATTAGTATGTGGGCATACCCCGCCTAACGTCATTAATTGGTTCTGAGAGCCCTGCCGTAAGCAGATTTCTGACGTAACCCGAAAATGATGCCTTAAAAATGGCTGAGAAGGACTAATAAATAGATGCAGTCATTTCCATTGATGTAATGCACCTTTGATGCATTATGAAAGTCAGTGTTCGCTTCGCAATCTTAAAAGTCAATGTTCACCTAGTACGAATTTAGTGTTTTATTGTTCATTTTAACCCATTTTAGAGAAATGGTTTACAGAAATTATTTAAAAAAAAAGTTGCAAAAGATGACTGTGTGGCATTAATTACTACAGACAACCGAAGTAAGGTCGAGTTTGATGTATACAAGGGTACGAGGGAACTACTGTACAGGTATTTCATGAACCCAGAGGGGACCAATACGTGAAAAAAACCACATGCTAGCATTACAGAGAGCAGGGGGCTGAGCTCGGGCTGGACGCGGTGGCGCGGGGACGGGTCTCATGGGGGCGGGGGGCGTCTGTTCAGTGTGCCGATCATGTTCACAGCCAGTGAACTGCGACCGCGGTAAGTCAGCAAGGCCCTTCGTCTGCTAGGGGAAGCTCACCTTCACAGACACACTGAAAGAAACTGAAACGGAAGGTTCTGCAGGGGACCCACCCCGACCAAGTAATAACCAAGTAATCATCATAACCCATTACCTCTGGCCTAACGCTGAGCTCAAAACGCTGATATGATCCAGCATCCATAAATCCTGCAAACTGACGCTTCCAAAGTGGAAAACCTTCCTCCTTAAATGGATAATGTCAATTCGAGAGCTCCCTCACCTCGTCCATTAACCCCCCATCTTGTAAATGGACTTTCCACAGCCTCAGCCAACATTATTTACTGTGCTGAGCAGGTGATCAAGGGTTTAAGGACGCTCCCGGTTGCAGACGGACTCTTGGGAACGGAAAGCGAGCTTCTGTCAGATACACGTACACAGCCCCACCTTGCACCTCGGGATCCAGCACGAACGGACACACAAACCCTAAGGATGCTTTCATTCAAAGCGACATTCATTATTAAGAAAGCAGGGTAGACAGTGCCTGATGGAAATGGGGGTCAGAAACCTTGTCCAAGAGCCCCAATGGGGGAATCACACTGCAAGCTCAGGGATTTAAACCTATGACCTTCTGATCACTGGCACTGCTGAGCCAGACACTGGTCCTCATTTAAATGTGCTTCATTTGGACAGGTTCTGCAACTTCAGTACTGCAAAGCTCAGTCCTCGTACCTTACCTAATTAGGACCCAAAGTCACCATCCACATCGAGCGGGTCCACCCAGCCATCACTGCACGTGTTACAGAGAAACGCCCCCATCCGGCCGCTATAGCCACCCCCCGCCGCGCCAGCGCGTTATAATTAGACGCGGCGACACCAGGCTGCCGCGCCAGGAGCCCGGCCTACCTTGGCACACTGCATGTGGTTGCAGCCCTCGTTCTTCTGGATGGGCGACTTGCAGTTGGCACACGGTTTGGAGTTGGTCAGCAGCCACAGGCAGTTGGCTGCGTCCTCGTAGGCCTCACTCACGCCGGCCACTTTCCCGGAAGGAACAGCATGAGACGATGAGTCGGGACCTCGCACCCCCCGGAGCAGAGTTACAGTGCACATCTATGAGATCCCCCACGAGCTGCTTAACACTCCAGCATGTCACTTAATCTCCCAGGCGAGGAGAGAGATCTGTGCAAACACACTGCATTCATTTCTATTTGACTGCTAAGAAGCCGACACACAGTATGTTATCAAATATACTAGTCATATTTGCCTGACTTACAGAAAAACGTTAATAAATTTGACTTGAAATCTGCCATAAATAATACACACAATACACACAGTAGCCATTATTATGAAAACACAAAGGCCGTCTCCCATCCACACAGACTGAAGCTCTATTCACTGGATTTCACCCTCAAGCCTGATTTAAACTTCTGCGTCGAATCATCGCACTGGGTACGACGTAGTCGTGTACCCTACGCAGCAGCCTGTACCCTGAAGGGCACCTCCCCCACATCGCGGGGACGCAAACCGCAAGAACTGGCATTGGTCCACTTGGTAGCAATTTTTTATGGGTGTGAAGGAAGCATGCATCTCAGGTGTACTTATAATCGCTGATTTAAACTTAAGTGATATTTATATCTAGCATTAAATAACCCACCCTAGGCATCTTAGCAACAGGTCTACAAAACACTCGGGGTGACCGTGCCAATCTAACTTAGCTCCATTGAAGTTTATTTCTTCTTTCCAAGATTTAAAAAAAAAAATCTACGTAGACACTTAGAAACTTAACAAGGGAAATGCTTAAAAAGTGACTTTGCAGTGGCAAAGCATTTTTCCAGATTTGTTGGAATGTAAGTCTGGAGCAGCACAAATGTAACCAGGACCCGACAAATGGATACTTTGTTGAATGGTAGTTTTTCTTCCTTAGTTTTATTTGCATGATTCAACAATTACGCAGGGAAGAGAATAAATGCTACATCCAAACCGATTTGCCACCTAGCGTTCTGGAGACAGGAGACGGGGGGGGGGGGGTCGCAGCCATGATGTGTTCTCCCGCGCCCCCCCACCCGCCATCTGCACCCCTGATGCTCACAATGGCGTGGGTCACGGCGTAGGCCCGACGCAGAAGTATAAGTGGGCCTTCAGCCTTTTCGGGTGACACCATCCTCAACCCTAAAGTGGCGAAACAATGATGCAAATCCCGGTGGACAGCCCCTCTCACGGCCCAGGGGGGTAGGGACAGCCCCTCTCACGGCCCAGGGGGGTAGGGACAGCCCCTCTCACGGCCCAGGGGGGTAGGGACAGCCCCTCTCA
>JAODKN010000046.1:7540453-7551831 GCA_026774425.1 Petrocephalus zakoni
AGAAGCAGAGAGAGGAGAGAGAGGAGGAACATTCAGAAATGCCCTGGGCTGATGGTTATTCACCCAAGACGGACTTTGAAAAGCAGCTGCTTACACACATTAGCTCCAGCCAATACCAAGATTCATCTCCAATATCTCCCAGCAGCCCAATTGCCACCGTTTACACCCTCCGGGCCGGATAACAGGTCTGCAGAGGGATATATAGGACAAGACCAGAGGCACAGAGGCCAGAGAACGGCAGCGGTCATGTGACCTTTCAGAAACCAAGGTGTCGTTTCAGCGACCCCTCGGCTGAAATCCGGCCCCCCGTCCTCAGAGTGATCCGTACGCCCAGAGCTGAATGAACGCCAGCCTTTCCAGCACTTTACAATAACACTGTCATTCAATTTCAGCCCAAGATTAATAACTCACAATTCTCTAATGAAGGAGATAAAAGGATCCCGATATTTCCCTGACCTACAGAGCTGTGAAGACAATTAGTCTTTATGTAGGGTGCGTGAGAAGAAGCCACTTCTAAAAATATCAGTACTTTTCCCGACAACTGGGAAAGACGCGACTTGCATTTTTAATATTCAAAAGGAAATGTGTGCCACATACATATTTAATACTCACACTCACTACAAGCTAAATGCTATGTACTGTGTGTATATACACAGATATATGGGGGAACAGAGAGATCGTCTGCCTGTAGAGGGCACCAATCAGAAGGCGGGTGGAGACAGGACTGGCCACCATCGACCCAAAACCAAAGTGGTTTTACAGAGTCATGGATGCCACACAGCTCCACCTGCTCAACCCCCTAAAATCATAAGCAGAAATCTATCATCTAAAAATAAAATAAAATAAAAAACACACACAGACATTCCACCTTCTCGCTTTCATCTGAAAAAGGAGGGATGTTTGGGAGAGCGTCTGCTTTCCGTCAGACAGGCCGGAGAGGTAGACGCCCCGAGCCCACGATAAGCAGCCCACCTCTTTGCGGTCCAGGGCCGCGTACTCAGCCTCCACGTCGTCCGCCTCGGGGTCCTTGGAGAAGACCATCTGAGCCTCCAGGCTGAGGGCCAGCTCCTTGTACTGCTGCTTCTCGGCACAGTCGCACGGGGTCTCCTTATCCTCATTCTCCGCGAAGAGGTCAGCGTCGCTCTTCACCAAGTACTGCGGAGACGGAGCTGCAGTTAGCGTCACCGCCATTACGGGGCGCTGATGCCCGCGTCGGCCAGCAGGGGGCGGGTGTGAGGATCACCGCCATTATGAGGCGCTGATGCCCGCGTCGGCCAGCAGGGGGCGGGTGTGACGATCACTGCACTTCCGATAATCACACAGGATGGAGTCGTCCCTCACGCATCATTTCTCGTTTTATTTCTACAGTTGCTCAGCAGATGTTCCAACCAGACCAGCATCTGGAGCCGCGTTTCACTGGAGCGACTTAAGGGAGCAGCACTTCTAAAGACCAGCTGTTAGCACGCCGCTCCCTGCCAGTCCTGGCCAAAGCTTTTCCCAGAAGTCCTGCTCTAATCGTCAGATTAGTTATGTGATTGGGCGGCCTGCTGCGGGGTACTCGGTCGTCACAGCGACCGGGCAAAAAGCGCTACAGACTCAGAACCACGTCAGGCATGACCAGCATCCTGCGCGTCCCACTTGACGTTTCCAGGGCGACCGTCCGCATTTCTGACGGGGGGTGGGGGGTGGCGGTGGGGCGGGGGGGGGTTCCTTTAATGGCTCTGCTGTAACCATCTGTTTGCACTTGGTGGAGTCACATGGCCAAGTCATGCAGGCGCTCGATTCGCACTGCACAGGCAATAAAGGCCTTGGATCGGAATTTAGAAATATCACTGAATATTCCCGCATGTTACATTCATTGCTGGAAATCGGGTACCAATACACCAATAATTATGAGGAACGCGCAGGGCGGCTACGGTGACATTCGATATTAGTCTTTTATCATAATTATTTTTATAATGGGCACATCTGGCACAGGAGGTTTCATAGCGGGCGCCCCGATTCCGAAGGCATCGCACGCGGTGGGATTCTGAATCGCTACATTCTCATCCAGGCCACTCATGACGACGAGCTGCCTGGCCAACACTGAAACGTGACCTAAAAATGAACTGCGAGGTACGGGCCAGGTGCAGCGCTGGAAAGTAATTACCCAGGGAATCCATTTAAATTATTTCAGAGGGCGTACAATACAGCCGCGCAGCCACCTTTAAATATCCGCTCGCTACTTTGTGGAGGATACAATTATTTTACTTATACACAGGACAGGATGCTAGTGTAAGGCATTACCCGAGCAGTTAATCACTTTTCCAGGACAGTGATCATTTTTATTGTGTGTCCAGCGGCACTGTAGGGGCATGGATTTGTATACCCTGGCAGATTCGGGACGGCACACCACTTCACGGGGGCCCTCGGAGACGTAAAACTTTTGGTAAAACTGGGTGGGGGGGAGCCCCGTAGTGACACTTAGAGGCCCGTGTGTGGGGCTCAGTGGGTGAGGTTGCTGTGTGTGCAATCAGAAGGTGACTGGTTCGAATCCCATTGCCAACAGAGTGGTTTCACCACTGGGCCCCAGAGCATAGCGCTTAACCCCAATTGGTCCAGATGAGGCCACTTCCTCCAAATACTGCTAAATAAATGTAAAATAGTCTCCTAATTAAATGCAAAAATTTTAAATGAATCAGTTGCACTTATACAGTCTACGCGAAAGGAAAAAAATAAATGAGCAGAACCAAGAGATGGCGCGGGCCGTGACCGCCGGCCAACCTCTCACCTCCACACACGCGCACGCGCACACACACACACGTCTTCGCGACCTCTCACCTCCACACACGTCTTCATCCCTGAGGCGGCCGCGTAGTGCAGGCACGTGCTCTTCTTGACGTCCGTGGCGTTGACGTTGGCGCGCTCGTACTCGCCCTGGTCCAGCTTGGCGCCCGTCCACCTGAGGATCATCTGGAGGCAGTCGGCCCGCCTCTGCTCGTCGGCGTGAGGCCGGGCCAGGCGTGGGTGAAGTGCCGCCTCGGCCAGCAGGATCTGCGGGCCCATGCAGAGCAGGTGCAGGCAGGTCTCGTTGTGCACGTTACGCTTGTTGGGGTTTCCATCCTTGCAGAACAGGAAGGACCTGGCAGAGATCGGGAAAGGAAGAAGATGGCGTCACGTGCCAATTCCATGCATGGCTATCAATAATGGACGGCAAACCTCGGTTTCGTTTCCCAGCCTGCAAACCACACATGAGGACCTCAGTACCCGACTCCATGCCCCTTTGGACAATCCCACTTTCCAGAAGCTGGAACGGCCGTCTTTTAATCAGATTCCACTGCACCGTGTTAAATCCGTACCCCAAATAAAAGCCCCCATTCCGTCCTCCCATCCCAGTGTAACACAGTTCTGCTCGCAATCCTGTCAGGAGACGAGCCCCGCAGTCTGATTTATTACAGCAAAGCCGAAAGCGGCAGACATAGAAATACGGGTCTGGACGGTAACGGCACACAGGACCGGGAACCAGCCAACCAGAGCCGCCGGGGTAACGCAGGCCGTCCGTGTGATACAGGCTGGTGAAGTGCGCGGTCCGTGCCTGCGGTGAGGGATAAGTCCTTGGGCAGACAAACATTTTGGAAAAAGGGTGACGGGGGGCGGAGCCGTGACAATGAGTGTAAAGTCACAGGGAATGTCACCTGCGGGAAAGATCTCTCAAGCTGCACTGGCACAGGAACACAGACAGAGACAAGATCGTGGGGGGAAGGAGCAGAGACACCCGCACGCGGTAGGAACGGAACACCACGGAGGCGGCTCTCGGGCCGGATCAGAGGGCTCTGCGATGCAGAAGGCCAGCCAGGGCTGCTCAGTGACCCACTTCATGCTGCCTGTTACACTGTACCACTCACTCGCATTTCCCCAGGCAGCTGGAAATCAGGACGCAGTACACTTGGAATTCAGCCCCCCCATGCACATTAAACTGGATTACTGCCGTTTACAGTAGACTCGAATCAGGGGTGTTACCCCATCGGCTGCCCGACGCGAGGACACGCTGCCAATTCTGTGCTTTCAGCTCCAAATACAAAGGGCCAGCTTCGTGCCATCGCCAGCAAGCAGAGCATCATAGGAGAGGAGAATCAACTTCAAATCAGAGTCAACTACTGCTATTATGGGGCTGGGTTTATCGCAAAGCATCTCTAGGTCAGAGCTGAGAACACCCTCTTCGAGAAGGAACAAAAAAAACGCAACAATGGGCGTAAATTATGGGGGGATAGGGGGTTGTAACCCCCTAGTAATCAAAAGCAGCCTAAATAACCCCCTAGACCCCCTTAGATGGGTGTAGACCTCAAATCCCCAAATGCGCACCCCATAGTCATGCCCTTCTCTGCAACCCCCCCCCGCTGACACTCCAGGACTCTTATTCTGGGCCAGGGAGACTCGTGCACAGGCACCATGGCCTCCATGACCAGCTCAGATCACTCCCGTCTCCTCGCGGTGGCCAAGCACCTCGTGACAACACAAACACCACAGCGACGCTTTCTCAGAAATCTCTCCCTGGCTGCTTTGGCATCGTGTTAATGAATACCCTGCTGCCAGACAATGGTTAACAAAAAAAATAATAAATAAGAAAAAAAAAAAAAAGTTAACCCGTTATCATAACCAGCATCCCATCACCACAGCAGCGTTTGAATCGAAAGTAAAAGGCGGGGGACTGCCAGCACTCGGAGAAGCGTGTGACAGACGTCGTCCCCTTCACAAGCATGTCTAAACCGGTCTGTGGTTCACCAGACACATCACATGACACACCAACACTGGCGACTGATTGGGCGCCGATGAGAATATTTAATCAGCGTAAATGTGTATTTTTGCAGATGACTGCCTGGAGGCTGAGCTCAAACCATACTTGTGGGCTCTCCGCCAGGGACAATTCTCAATTCTGAAAGGTGGGGGACATACGAGGGCTCATAATTCACACAGAAGGGCCAGTTTTGTTATTAACCAATGAGATGTTTTGAAATCGGTGAGTGATAGGGGAGTGGGCACTCCGAAGGCCAATCAGCTTTCAGCTGGGGAGAGCGCTCCATTGGCCACACCCCAGTATACACCCCTGCTCACCACCCGCAAAGTGAACGGTCAGGGTCAGGGGCAGTGTCATGGCAGGTATGAAGGGATAGGACCCAGCCAGACCTTGGTGATGGACACTGGCTTGGGGGATGCGGAATGTGGAAGCACAGCTAACCCCATCCAAAGAGGAGCTCCAGCATGCAGTTGCACACTTTGATGCTGAGCGTGAACCAGAGGTAACGAGAACCTTCAGAGTAGCGACGAGGAGCTCAGATATCCAGCTCGAAGCCGAATCGAGAGCAGTCAGCTGAGGACGCTTGGGCGTCTTAAGGATGCCACCTGGAGGGCTCCAGAGGGGCCTGTGACGGCCACATCCCAGGATTCTCCTGGACAGGACGGCCCTGCTCAACAGACTGCCACCATGATTCTCACCAGCAAAAGCAGTGAGAGGGCTGGATGAAGGGCTCACACCACCATCCACCAGTGCTTGCCGCGAGGGAACCGTCTTAGAATTTAGCAGCTCCGACACCGGACAGTGGCGAGATCCATCCTGCGACATGCACTGGCCATCCATCCCAGCTTCATAAGCCGGGCCTGCAGCTCGCGAGCTCGAGACGAGAGCTTTCAGCCCAGGGACAGACCAAGAGGGCCATGGATCCCAGGAAGGCGGAGACGGCAGGAGAGAGCAGCACGGTGCTCCACTGCACGGCCTTCAGCGGTCCTTCCATGTTCCTCTTTGCGCATGTTCCTGAGACGTTACACTATTTAATTAGTTACATGTTAACTTCAACTTAAGTATTACCCTAATGCCTCATTTGATTGACAGGCTTCCTGGGGGGTGGGAGGGGCATTGAGGGAGTGGCCTGATTTCGGGAAGATCGGATCTGACCCGGGATACAGAGCTTTAAGTGTCCATAAGGTATGTAGGGTCAGTCAAAATCTAGAAGTAACTTAGCATTAAATTTATTGCATGAAGCATGATAGGAATCATTAAACATTTTGTGGTTCTTACAAAACACTCCGTGTAAGCCACTGACGCGTCATGAGGGCACACAACAAGATTACGTTGCCATAGTAACCACTGGAAGCCCACTTTGGGGGGGTCAGACTGACCAGCACTGCTGCAAGGTTCCATCAACCAGGAAGCAACCCCCCCCCGGGAGAGGGGAGAAGGACTACACCAAACAGGCAGCTGGTCTTCCAACACGACGACTAAATAGAAGGGAACCCAATGCGTCTCCAATACAGACCCACAGCCCGGGCCAAAGCTAGTAATTAACAGCCACTCAGGCACATTAAAGCTGGATTTTGTTAGGGAGGTCAAGGGGTTACAATTATCTTTAGATTATGAACTCCAATTACAATTACAAACCATAATTTAATTCACGACAGGCTGCTCAGATTCCAGTGAAAGCCCAGCATTTTCTGAGGACTCGTCAATAGTGTGTAATTAAGCATCTTCAGTCCCCCTATTCTGGACATGCTCAGTTCTGACCGTGGGAGGAGTCAGTGAGTCACAAGCGGCCAGCTGTCTGGGCTGGCAGAAGCCTATGATTTGCTTGGCTGGGGTTTAAAGCTGGGGGGGGGAGCTGCCTGACACCCAAAAGGCGGGCAAGAATAATCACCTTTGACCCCATTGCAGTAACTGATCGATAACCATCTATGAAGCATACAAGAACATTCAAATAAAACTTGGTGCACATTAAAAGTCTTGTTTCTCTTAAAATGCTTTGTCACATATGGAAGCACACAAGCGCGTGCAGAGCAATTACAGCATGGTTACAGGGTGACTGCAGGCAGACGCCGGAGACGGACAGCGGAGGACATTTCAGCAGCAGGGAAGAGAGCGGAGCACTTTAGGGTCATGAATGAGGGGGAGAAGCTCTTGTTCACCGATAGGAATTCAAGAGTAAAATTAGCAGAGGAACTAGGATGCAGTGATGCAGTGAGCCTCACCGACATTCACACACCATGCTACCCAGCCCTAGCTTTAACCATCAGCGTAAATAACCTAACAAAATACAGGACTTTCACCATTTTTAGGTGTTTTTGTGTTTCCCCTAAGAAGTGGCCCCCACAACATCGGCAGTTTTTTATCACAGTGTGGGGATGTCTGGTCTAATGGTCTGCTTGTGAGCTATATGTCTAAGCAAACATTTCAACAAGTGCTCTTCTTGGAGTCCAAAGGTTTTAAGGGGGGGTGGGGGGCACTGTCCATGTTTATTTCCAAGATTTCAGTCTCAGCAGATGAACCCTGGACAGACAGCAATAAACCTTTTTAAAACTGAGCACCGAACCCGAGTCCACAGAGAGACAGAGAGACAGAGACAGAGACACAGAGAGAGAGACAGAGACAGAAACAGAGAGAGAGAGAGAGACTCAGATTCAGTGCCCCACGGAGTACCCCCAGAAGCTCACACGGCACAGGTAAAGCGCCTACCCCACCAACCCGGGTGCGAGGGTAGGCACGTCCATGCTGATCTGATTACAGGAAGGGCCCATAAAGCACGCGTGGTGTTAGGCGGGTCACCCCCAAAGAGATGCCCACCGCCCACGCGGCCACTGGAGCCAGGAAGCCGCCTCGTGTTTATTCAGTGCTTTTCCCGGGTCCAGCATCTCCCCACGGAACCACGGGTCAGCGTGGGAGCCAGCACTGCCCTCACCCATGACACCGCAAAGCCCCGGGGCAGGCAAGTGGACGAGGGCACGGTGCAGTGATCAGGGAAGGAGAGCATGACATGCCTTGCACAACAGCCCGGCCCCTTGTACTTGTCAGCATGCTGCAGGCCGCAGTCCCGTCGCGCCCCCCCCTTACCTACTCATTTGCAACAGCCACAATATTTGCATTATATCTGCATACCACTGTTTATGTATTCATTGTCATAACTGCACTCACTGCACTTTGGTTTGCTATTGGAAGGGCATGCAGACTCTGCAGACTAAGGTTTTCACTGAATCCTGAATCACACTGCTATAGGGGCACTATCACAGGGGCACTAATACCTGCCCTGCCAACGGCAACACCCCTAAACCCCCCCGAGAGGACTCTCCTGCCTGTCCTACTGCCATACCAGCCCCCCCGCGCCATCCTCTGCTTGCCCACCGCATTTAGACTCTAATCTTAAAACTTCGACACTGTAAATTAAGACTTTGCCGTCCCATTCATACAAATTCCCCTGCCGGTCCCAGGAGGATGGGGCCAGCATTCCTCCCAAGATCTCTTCCTTCTAAGGAGTTTTTCCCTGGCCACTGTCACCTCCGGCTTGCTCACTGGGAGCTTTGGGCAGAGATAATGTAAATCGCGTTGCGATAATGTAACGCTGTGAAAATGCACTATACAAATAAAGTTTAACTGAACTAAAACTGAATTGAACTGATTAGAGCTTAAGCATTATATCGGAGGTTTGTGTGTTAAAGTTAACGGGCAGTTTTCATAAACACTTCCAGGCTCATACAGTCAGTTGCTCTCCCCCAGGGACTGACTGATCGCAGCTGAGATCAGAGCCCCCCCACCTTCCCTCTGCATAAGAGGGGGCTGCAAACATCACAGGCCCTGCCGGGATGCGGCAAAGCCTGCCTTCCCGTCTCGGTGCGGCCGCCGCCTCAGCTGGGAATCTGCCAAGACGCGGAAACTCCCACGCGTCCTGGGGACTGGCTTCCAGTACCGACTCGTGCCAAATGCTAGTATACAGCGAGACAGCAGCTGGCACTGGTGCGACTGGGTCCCAGCGTGGCCTTAAGGTGCCCTTAAGGGTGCCTCAGCCCAGACTGACCAGAGTGAGGGTCTGGATCCCAGTTAAGAAGGCGACAATCTCAGCTCTCCCAACACAAACCACAGCAGATATCGGAATGCCAGTGGCACATCAGAACAGTGGCAGGGTTCACTAGGGCAGCCTTTCCCAAGCCAGCCCTCGGCGAACCCCGGACAGCCCGCGTTCCCAGCGCACCTGTACCAGGGAAAGCCCTCGCCAGTAACCCTCGTTACAATCGACAAATAGCTACTGGATTTCATAATTACAGAGAAGTTAAATCAAGTTCTCTTTATTTTCTCAAGTGAACTTCAGACTCTAAATTGGCTAATTAAGTTTCAACGTACTAGCTCTCGTGTATTTTCAGAGGTGGATAGTTCAGGTCCAGAAAGTAAAATCCAGACCGAGATTTTGTCACAACCAACCAGTTGAGTACTCTGACTGTGAATCTGTTTACTGGATTTTTACTTTTTGGACCTGAACTATCCACCACTGTTTATTTTACATAATTTATTGGATTTACTTGCGGTGTTTTTTATAATAATTCATATTTTACTGTCCTGTTGTGAGCTTGCCTTATTCAGTATTCTGCAAGGAGGATGTCATGTCACGCACAAAGCTCGGAATATTATCAGAGGCAGCCGGCTCGGGACACGGCTCACATTCTCCATGGAGACTCCGCTCGAGGCGTCTCACTTCCCCAGCATGCAGTCCTGGGAGCTCAGTGCCAGCACAGCACCACACAGGCACGTAACACACGTCCGTTACTCCAACGTCTACGTCTCCCCTCCTCACGTTTAAACCGGCGTGCTGAGCTTGGAACCTGGCCCATCTCAGAAGCATCTTGGGGTTTTTTTTTTCGATAAACAAAGCCCAAGTGACAGAAGAGTTTATTGGGCCAAACACAACCCAATGCGATCTCTCTATTGTGACAATCTTTGTATGCACCCCCAGGTTTGGTGGGTCCCCTGCTGGCCACAAATAGTAAGTATACCAGGGTGGGCACTGGGACCCAGAAATAAAGCCACCCCTGTCTACATCACTGCCAGTCAGCCAGTCTATCTGGTGGATGGGATCCAACAGACCGCTTTACCGTAATTAGCTTAAAAGCTGGTTTGCGGCACCGTACTGAGCTGGTCATCCAGCAAATGAGCAAGGCTAATTGACGGGGAGCGTTTATGCAGTGATTTACGGCTGGAGAGGAGAATATTCCTGACAGACAGGAAACAGCCTGACCCTGACTGGGCAGAATCACAGTGAGCAGTCAATCACGCCCTGTGCTCACCAGCCCCCCAGCTGGTATGGGGAAGGGGAGCAGGGAGCCAGCGAGGCGTGGCCACTGACCCAGACTGCTCAAGCCATCACGGGACAGCCAGGAGAGGTGACAGGGACGTGGTAATGTGCTGAGTGGGGGAGAGGGGGCACTTTAAACCAGCCTGAAAAATGCACCATTCAGCACCTTCACGCCTGAAGAAAGGCCAGCCTGCTTTTCAAATGATAAAATAACACAACACCAGTTAAAACATCACCCATAAACTCCTGTATTTGACATAGGAACAACAGGCATTTAAAAGCGCATGCTGTTTAAAATGTCAGGAACACTGTTTTATATTTAATTTAGCTGAGGCTGTTAGAGGTGGGGTAGAAGATGGCTGGCAAACAGGCAGGCCGACCGAGACAGACAGGTGGAGGGAAACAGGTGGAAAGAGATAGACAGAGGCAAACAGCCAGCCAGACAGACGGAGGGAGTCAGACAGAGGAAAAGACAGAAGCAGAGGCAGACAGACAGGCATAGAGCCAGAGAGGGAAACAGACAGACAGAGGCAAAGACAGAAGCAGGCAGGCAGAGGCAGACAGACAGGGTAACGGGTGTAGAGGCAGACAGGCGGAGGGAGTCAGAGAGAGGAAAAGGCTCCAGAGAGGGAAACAGACAGGCATAGAGCCAGAGAGGGAAACAGACAGGCATAGAGCCAGAGAGGGAAACAGACAGGCAGAGGCAAAGAGCCAGAGGCAGAAGCAGGCAGGCAGAGGCAGACAGACAGGGTAACAGGTTTAGAGGCAGGCAGACGGAGGGAGTCAGACAGAGGAAAAGGCAGAAGCAGAGGCAGACAGACAGGGATAGAGCCAGAGAGGGAAACAGACAGGCAGAGGCAAAGACAGAAGCAGGCAGGCCGAGGCAGGGTAACAGGCAGGCCTCCTGACCTGAGCAGACGCGTCATGGCGTGCCTGGAGGCGTAGTGCAGAGGGGTGTTGTGCTGGTACGGCTCCCCGTACGAGGTGTTTGGATCCAGGGACTCCTTGAACTGCGGGTTGCTCTCGTAGAGCTGGCAGGCCAGGGTCTCATCCCCATTGATCAGGGCCTTGCGGAACTTGGTGGCCGTGTTCCCCATGACTCGGCCCCTGGGGGACGCTGTCGCACCTGCTGCCGCTGCTGATCTCCTGGCCTGTCCTCAGCCCTTCAGCACATAAGGGGCCAGCATGCTGCGGCTCCTGGGGGGGGGGGGGGGGCAAAAATAAATAAGCATTTAAGGCAAGCACATGGAGCCGCAAACAAGCACTGACATCTGCCCAATACCGGACAAAAAAACA
>JAODKN010000046.1:7552819-7566375 GCA_026774425.1 Petrocephalus zakoni
CCCCCCCCCCCCCCCCCCCCCCCCCCCCCCCCCCCCCCCCCCCCCCCCCCCCCCCCCCCCCCCCCCCCCCCCCTTTCAGCTTAGGGTACAATGCCAGGGACACCCTGGGTAGGACGGGATGTGACAGTCAGTCAATCAGTCAAAAACAGAAACGACACATGTGCACTAGGGGAAGCATACACCAGCAGCCCAGCACCAAGAGCCCAAACGGCAGCACACTGCCTGGCACCACCTCGATGTCCCCTAAGGAAATCTTTTCCATGCCTGCTGTGGCTCAACCAGAAACCATCCACAAGGCCCCGGGGCCCATTTACAGGCAGCTACAGAGGGTCATTACACCACCCTTCAGCAATTTACTACATTCATGCAAATTTGAAACATATGTACAAACAGAAAAATACGCCTGAGTAAAATGCTACAATAAAAATGAATAATGGAGAGCCTGCTCTGCACACGTCTTTCATGATGAGATTAAGGGCCAAGGATCCCAGGGGTTTCTTTAAACGGTGCAGGGGTATCAGCAAAGGGGTGCAATCATTTAAATTCTAAAAGAATTCAGTCCAAAGGCTGGATGTAAAACCCATAAAAATACAGCTTATGACGCACTGCCCCCCCCCCCCAACCCCCACAGGAGGCTGCCAGGAACTCCAGAGCCAAATACCGGAGTCACACCTGAAGTCACTGGCAGGCCACACGGAACCAGGAGCGACCCCAGAGAACACACTGGCGGACAAGGCTAATCCGTGACAGAAGGACCCTGCAGCACTCCCTAGAAAGCCGAAACTCAGAGTGTGAGCCAGGAGGACCCGTGAGCGTCTGACGTCACACGTGATGCCCACGCGGTGCACGATTAGGGGATCGACCAGATAAAAACAAAGCAGAAAATCTCTTCACTCAGAAAAGCTTCATTCACTATTTTTGGAGTACCCTCTTCTTTTTAATTTAATAAAAATAAAACAAGAGTTTAAAAAACCAGCCTGCTACGTTTATCAGCAGGCATGCAGAAGGCATACCGAAACATGTGACTGAGGCGCACTAGCGGTATGACTCAACGCAGGTCCCCGGGGAGCGTGGCGGCGACTGTGGCGAGATCCTAGCAGCCAGGCAGGCCGGTGGCCCAGAGAGTAGGCCGGGGCCCAGAGAGCAGGCCGGGGCCCAGAGAGCAGGCCGGGGCCCAGAGAGCAGGCCGCCCGCACGGACAGAGCGAGCCGGTGGTCGGCGTCAGCAGGTGCCACGGCCGGCGGCCCAGCAGTGACGCGGTGGGCTCAGGGAGGGCGCGCTCTGCCTTGGAAGGAGGTCAATGCGGCCCTCGTCCAAGCGCCATGACAGAAACACTGTTGTTACTTTGGCTACAGCAGACACAGGCCTGAACCAGTGACTATTTTTAGTCCCCATCTTTACACCCCCCCCGCCCCAAACACAACCTGTCCTGTCATGTGCCCCCCCAGCCATAGATCACGGCCCACGTGCCACGTGTACGCAGGCGCTCAGGCTCTGCTCTCCGTTGCTCCGCGGCCGGGGGCTCCTGCCCGCCTCCGTCGGCTCTCCGCACCTCGCTTCCGCCGCCATCTGCTGACCTCCGCGGTTCCGTGTGCCGGAAGCTTCTCGCCCCGGACCACAAGCTCACCGACT
Source organism: Petrocephalus zakoni (assembly GCA_026774425.1). Lineage (NCBI taxonomy): Eukaryota > Metazoa > Chordata > Actinopteri > Osteoglossiformes > Mormyridae > Petrocephalus > Petrocephalus zakoni. Next base: position 7,554,452 of record JAODKN010000046.1, read on the forward strand.
GGCTGCACAAGCGTGCAGTCTGGTGCAAAAGTGCTTTCCGCCAGTGGACCCATAATGCAGAACTCCTCCCAACCCTGACACAGTGACACCTCTCATTTATATCCTAAATATTCTGACTGACGGCTTAGCTCATTCCACATCACCCAATCACCAAAAAGAATGTAGGCGGGGCTTAAGCCTCGATTCCCCACTCCTGTAAAGATGTGAAAACTTGCATCTCACGTCTGAGGTATCGTAAGAGGGGAAAGAGTCTGCCCCGGGCCCAGCGGCAAACAGTCCAATTAAAACGACTCCACAGAGATACCACTTTATCACCGCTCTTGGTGTGCCTAAGCTCAAATTACGCAACCACTCCGTTTACAACCCCCTTAACTCCCTAGAATCCATGCCCGTGAAGACGTCATTGTAAACTGACGGCCCTCCTGTCGTCAGACCAAAGACGGTTAGATACAAATGGCGATATCCCGATCTTGGGGCGGCTTGAAGTTGCACTTTGCCCACCGGCGGACTGAGGTTTAAACCGGAGAAGAGGCTTACCGGCAGGGCCCGGCCTGCCTCTGAAAGATAAGCTGGCACCCCTTGGTGCTGACCCACTTACGAGGAGAGCATTAAGAAGCGTCAGGCCGAGGGCCGCTTCAAAGTGCCACGCAGAGCATCCTCCATGAAGCCCATCAGTGGAACCGTCTCATTATTACCCGGCTGCTGCTGGGGACCCTGCCATTTCGTATCGGACAAGTCCAACCACCATGTCAGAGTCTCAAGCAAATTTTTAAAAAAAATCGGACAAAAATAAAAACACAAAAACACATCCAGCCCAAGTGTGAAATGAACAGACGCCTCTGTGAACAAAACACAATAACAGACCCTCTATTCCAGTTTCATACACAGAAGATGGAAGAGCTTTCAGCTCACGAAGAGCCAAGGGTTAAACAGTTACTACAGCTTCTGTAAGTGGGAATATAAAATAAGAATAAAGGAATGTCCAGAGCGGGAAACATGATCTCATTCCCGTTACGTAACAGTCAGGAAGGCAGACAAATCCCATATGAATCTGGGACACCCCCAAAGAGAGATCTGAAGATTCTCAGACAATGACAGTCCTACACCCAGCACCGTCATCGTAGGCAGGTCGGAAGCCCATCCCTACACGATCCGGCATGTATACGAGATATTGTGCCGCTTTAATATTTGATCTTTCCTTTTGACACATAGCAAATAGCTAGTTTTGTTTTGTGTCAGTCAACAGCACATAGCGCAGCATTTCCTGAGAGCTGGGCCCAAGGGCTGGACCGGAGGAGTGGGGGGGGGGGGCGTGCAGCCTGCCCAGAAGAGACGCGTCACATGACCTGTCTACAGGAAATGCCTCAAGTTCACGACACCGCCGAGATAAAGATGGGGTCCGAAAAACCCCGTCGATTCTAGTCAGGAGCCAAATGCCATTAATTACAACAGCCACACACAGAGGAGGAGACACTTCTGCATTTTTATGAGGAGAAAAGAAAATCTACATGTAACTCCGAAATAGACCCTTAAGAAAACCTACTGTGTCAACGTTGTGGTCATATTCAGGCAAGCAAGAAGCAATTTCCACTAGCAGACCCCAGACACTAGATAGTACTGAAAGCTGAATGACAAACATCTGTGACAAATTCATCGATAAAACAGTAACGGACCCAATAAAGTTACAATTAAAACTTTTGCCATTTTGATCAAATGTCATTAAGAAAAATTTGGCAAAACACAACAGAGGTTTGAAATTCAAAATGCACAATAATGTATTATCATCATTTTAAGACAATTAGCATAAGTATTAATTAAACTGTAAAAGTTAAATTTAAAGAAAATATACACGGAACTGTCCTGCCAATTTAGTAACACTAAACAAATGCGTCCCTTTGTATGGTTTTCAGAATCTGCGAGCCAGAGCCACGTTTAACGAAATCCGGAAGAAAAGAAAGAAACTGGATCAATTTTATCAACTGCAGACAAGCACTGTCTCAGTCTGGGAAGGCCTGCCAGGCCCCCCCATCAGCCCCAGTGACCCCAGACCTTACATCTTACCAGACGCATCACATTTCAAATCGAATCTGGGGCAGCCGCGCCAATAATTCAGTTTACATCTGGACTGTATCGCAACAAGGCGAGTGTAAACAGCAACGTGCCGATTTCTCTCTACGTGGAGGGGATCAACTGGAAACTGTCAAATAAAGGACTTTGTTATGGTAAAACAATGAAATGGGACGCTGGGATTGACACTCCTTCCAGGAAATGTCCACACAAAAAATATACCTGCTCCATGTAAACAAGGTACACCGACCGTTCCCATGCTTACAATTTAAACAGAAGCTACACTTGGCTCCCTGGCACTGATCCGTGGCATGCGGACAGGATGCACGTACCAAACCTTGTGGGGGTAAACCATTTTACGGGGGAGCAGATGGTGAACACAAGATAAATAATGGTCTGAGATTTATATCTAAACTCCAGCAACTCACGTGTTTGCGAAAGCTGTTTAATCAAACTCTATACACGGACACTAGGAGGACCTCACAAAAACCAGCAGAAAACACTCAAATCTTTTTAAAATAATAATAAAGATGCAGAGAGTGACTCCTACTATGATGGTTACTAAGTGTGCCATGGTCCATTTGTTTGATCCAAAGTATACAAAGCTAAAAAAAGCTGAAATATTGAGCTGCCCGGACCCAGTAATGTCATGAGGTTTATACCACAGTCCAAACATACAGTCTCATCTCAAACTCTCCACTTTCCCTGTCCGCACACAGCAGCAGGGGACACAGCAGCAGAGATGCAAGGTGGGCTGGCTGCGATCTTTCGGAGGAAGCTGGTGGTTATTTGTTTCACGAATCGCGGGGGGGGGGGCTGCTTTTCACACAGTAACACAGAGACAAACAGGACCCCTTCTCAGGCGCTCGAAAGGTGCCCAGAGCTGACTGGAAAGAGATAAGCGCCGTCCTGATCGCTGCTCCGCCGGCCTCAGAATGAGACAGAGACGCCGTGCAGGACTCCCCAGACAAAAGCCACATCAGGGGCAGAAAGGCTTATCAATAGAGTTCAAGTGGCTTTTTTGGACAGCTCATCTGGGCCCCATTATTAAAGGCAGGACTGCACTGCATAGCAAAGCACCTGCCTGCGGCCAGCAGCCCCATGTCACTGGCCAGGACATGACAGCCCTCCCTGCATACCCCATTATACTCAGGAATCACTGCCACTGGGTAGGAAATTACAAGACGGCAGCCCACCAAGACATACTAATGAAATCTGAGTCAAAGGCCCATGAAATTATTAGTCTTTCCATATGAGGCCATTTAATTCGATCACTGATTACAGAATAATGGATTTTTAAAAATATGCAGCCATTTCTGGCACCACGGCGGACGCAATTTAGGGATAAATATAAAGTACAGCGTGAGCGGATACAGCGGGATGATGCGGGGGATCGGGGCTCTGAGCCGCCGGAGCCGGAGCCGAACCCGAACCCGAACCCCACCGGCCCCCGACCCGCCTGCAGCGAGCGGCAGCAGCCGGGGAGCCCGCACGGATCCGGGGAGGCGCGGAACTCGGTCCGGAGGAAGAACAACAACAAGGCGGAGCCCCGGTGCCGGCGGCGGGGCGCCGATGCTGCGCGGATCGGGGCTCCGGGAGCGACCCCCCGAGCGGAGCCGATCCCCCCCGGCCGCCGCAACACGCTGCCCCGCCAGCGCAGGACTTACACGGCCAGTCCGCTCCGGTGTCCGCCGCACGGCGATGAGGGCGCCAGCCCGACGCGGACCCCGCGCCCTTAGCTCCGCACCGCCCGGCCGCCACCGCCGCCGCCGCCGCTGCCGCCCATAGATCCGGGCTCCACGGCGAGACCGTCTTTCTGCTCTGTTGTGTATCGGAGGTTCACGACACCCAGAAGTGCTGCGTCACAGGGCCCCCGACCCGGAAGTGCAACCCCCAGTCAATCCGCACGGGTCCAGCCCCGCCGAGGGGCCCCGGGGAACCGTGCCGGGAGCCGGGCTCTGATTGGCCGGGAGGCGGGCCGCGCCTGCGCTCCGATTGGCTCGTGCGGCCGCCGTGGGCGGGGCGAGGAGCCCTACAGGGTAGGCTGCCACGAGTGTCCTGTGAGCTTATAAACAACGAGGGCGACCGGTTTATACGGCGTTGTAGCGGATAAGATCGCGGCGGAGCCCCAGAAGTCTTTGATTTGTCAACACGAGTCGAAAACGGTTACAGGCTGTATTCATATATGAAAAACAGTACGAAATTGGTTTCATATACACTGTCAACAGAGATCTGAAGGGACGCCTTCATTGAAATATATTCTGCACGTTGAGCACGTGACGTGCACTTTGCAGACTGTTGAAACACGCTCTCTTATAATAACTTGTATGTTAAGCAATTAAAAGGGTGTTTCCCTCTCTGCTTTTTGTAACCTGCAAAATACTTCAAAATTGAGAGTCTCTTCTGTAAGCAATTCAATTAGTTTATTTAGTTCACGTGTACGCAAACTGTCAACACAGACATTTCTACCAGTGTCTTCTGTCTCCACCTATATGTTTGTCCCAAAACCTCGTGTGTGAAATCCTTCCATACATACATACATGCATTTATCCATCCATGCACACATACATACATGCATGCATTTATCCATCCATGCACACATACATACATGCATTTATCCATCCATGCACACATACATACATACATACAGACATGCATCCATCCTCCGAACGCTTATCCAGCTCCGGCTCATGGGTCTTGTGCGAAACGTCTAAAAAACCTTTCTGTGCAGTACTAGGGGTGCAGGTGGCAGCCGACGGCAGACAGATCGTCCCTGAATCCTCAGCATCACAAACGGCTGCTTGCACATTTACCAGCCCCCCCAACAAGGCGATCGGAGATAAACACTCGGGTCCCGGTCCCGCCCCCGCCCACGCCCACGCCGACAGCCCGCCGTGACCCGGAAGTCCTCGCTGGAAACGAAAACTAATAATAACAGAGGAGCAGGCTGGATGGAGCCGTGTTTCTGCGGGCCGGCCTCGCCGCACTAGGTACGGTAATCACGGGCTGCTTTCCGGCTCCCGTCGGGCTTCTCTGGCGGAGGCACGCCGCGGTGCAGCGCGGGCTCCCTCCGGCAGGGAGCGGCGCGGAAGGCGGACGCGGGCGATTCCGTTCGCGGTTCCGTTCGGGAGCCCGCGGACGATGCGCCTCCTTTCTTCCTCCCCCCGCAGATTTTGCCATATTTCCGCCCGCAGATCGCGGCGGTAACCGGGCCGGACCGCGCGTGTTTTCCTGGGTGTGACCGCCTGCGCCCAGTCCCCCCCGATCCACCCCCCGTGTGTCTCTTACACGATGTTCCGGAGGTCTGACCTGGGACCGTGGGCAGTAACCCGTTAAATAAACCAAATAATAAGCCAGCAGAACCAGAGCGGAACCGGACGGACGGGCGGCAGCGCCCCGGCCGGATCGGTACTGATCCGGATCGCCTATTGCATCCGATTAACCGCGGAACCCCTGTATACATGATGAATAAATAAAGGTGTAACTAATAATAAGCGCAGAATGAGTTTTATAATAACTATATAATAACTGCATCGGTTTGCAATAAACTGTATAAACACGATTCTTCGCGATGATGAAACGGATGCAGTCGATAACTATAATATTTCATTCATATTCATTCACGACTTTTATCGAATCGATATCAAAGCATGCCGTTCCTGTAGTGTATAGAAATTCATTTCTGTTTAGCAAAATCAAAAATTGAGATGCACGTTGTGTGACCACGGGATTGTATATTTCTTTAAAATTCAGACATGCTGAGAAAAGGTTTGGTGCTTTGGATGTCCAAAAACTGAATATCAAGCAATAAAATGGGCAACAAGGATAACCTGGAAGACGTTTTTGTAGCGGTGATCCGTCCAAAGAATGCAGTCAGTCTGACCTCCAAAGAATACAGAGCAAAAGCATATGAGGTAAGAATTTATGGATTGTTTCATTAAGTACCAATCTCACCTCCACTGATATATTATAATCGATCTGAAGACTCCCAAGTTCTGTGTGTATTTTTAGTTTTATACCTTAACAATATATCCACATACAGCATGAACTTACACCTTGCATCGCTAGATCCACATTAATGCCAAGTTAATTTAATTTTAAATAATAGATGCTTTATTGACGGCCTTGGGGAAATTCTCTTTTCACCTTAGGTTCTTTTGGTAGAAGTTCCTTTGGAAGGGAAGGAGAAGAAAAGAAAAAAGGTTCTTCTAGGAACCAAAATCCAGGCGGACGGCGATAAGTCCAGATTGATTCTGGACTATGTTGATGAAACAACCAAACCCATTTCCAATAACCAAGGCTTCATAGGTAAATGGTGTTTTCGATTATATGAGTGAAATATTTTCTCCTTTTTTTGAGAGCGCTCATTGAAATAATATCAGCAGTTAGGTGCTGATATAGAACTCTGAATGGACAAATGGTGAGGGGAGGACACAGAGGCAAACAGCTTTAAGAAGGAATAGCTTGATGGTTTAGAAACGGTCCGGTCCCTAATAGTTCTCGTGCACTGCAGGAAAGCGCGTCGTGCACATGAAGAAATTCGCTCTCGATGGGCAAAACGGCGGGAAGGAAGCTTCTTTGTTCATTGTGCCGCTTAACGTCAAAGGTAGGTCGAGGGTTTTGCGATCTGCCGTGAGAAGTTCTCTAAGGAGGCAGTGTTTGACAGCCGGTGTGACTGCTGTCCGATTTCAGACAACAGCAAGCTGACGTACAGTCCCGGGTTTCCCAGTTTCTACTGCTTACATGACATCATGCGGGTCTGCAGCGAGACCAGTGCCCATTTTAACTCCGTTACCTCCAAGATGCTCCTGGCATTGGACAGGTAAGTGTTCTCCCAGGCATTACATGGACTCCAGGGGCGGTTATCTCATGGACAGTGTTGGGGACGTTACTCACAAAATAATCCGTTACAGACAAGTTCATGTCCAGAAAGTACAAATCCAGCCCAAGGTTTTGTTTTCACCGACCAGTTGAGTAACAAACAAACAAAACCCTGGTCGGGATTTGTTCTTTCTGGACTTGACCTAGTATGGGGAAGTTCTGTTTTCACCTACCCCAACCGGCTCTCCATGAGACACACATACAGTTGAGCGCAAGCTTGGGGGGGTGGAGGTCGCAGCACAAGGTCAGCCAGCCTATGGCACCCCTGGAGCTTGGGGCTAAGGGCTTTGCTCAAGGGCCCAAAGACATGTGACTATTCAGCCATGTCCGGAGCTCGAACCAGCAACTCTCCAATCACATGCACAGAGGCTTAGCCCACTGAGCCGCACGCGGCCCCCAGTGGTACGACGACTTTTGTCTGTTCCACCCAGGTGGTTGGCCGAGCAGCACAGCGTACCCCACGCCATCCCCGCCTTGTTCCGGCCTTCCCCGGTGGAGAGGGTGAAGACCAGCGTGTGCAACCCCGCGTACTCTACAGACAGCAAACAGCCCGAAGGCTCACTGCACATGGGCTACACCGCCCTGGAGATCAAAAGCAAGATGATGTCGCTAGAGAAGGCAGACATGTACATCAAAAACCCCCTCTACGGCTCAGACCTGCAGTACACCAACCGGGTGAGAGCCCCCCCACTCTGTCTCCCATTACGTTATGTAGCTTCTGTATGATCACCATAAACAGAGGAGCTGTCAATTGCTTTATTACGGTTATTTAATTGGATGTTGCCCAACGTTAAAAAGTGCCTATAGCCAAAAGTGCCAACTGATATTTCTACAATCTCCGTCATGGCCAAAGTTGTCTTTTCCTCCTGTTAAATGTGTGTGACGCACGGTCTCAGTAGGACACAGTGTGTTACGAGGGCTTTCTCCTTCCATGCGATGCCATTGGTGACCTGCATTGACCCTCAGGTGGACAAGGTGATCATCAACCCCTACTTTGGCCTGGGCGCTCCAGACTATACCAAGATCCAGGTCCCAAAGCGAGAGAAGTGGCAGCGGAGCAGGGGCAGCGTGACGGAGGACAAGTAAGCACCCCAGCTGCAGCACCTCCGAAAAACACGAAGCGAGGGGGAGGGATTCTTCTATTCTGAGAAGCTGGGTAGCTTAGCGCTAAGGGCCGGGCTGGTTTCCCCTCAGGGAACGCCAGTGGGTGGATGACTTCCCGCTGCACCGTAGCGCCTGCGAGGGAGACACGGAACTCCTTAGCAAGCTCCTGGACAGCGGCTTCTCCGTGAAACAGCTGGACAGTGACCAGTGGGCTCCCATCCATTACGCATGCTGGTGGGTGTGGCCGGCACACCGTAGCCTCCCTACCCAGTACACACTCCTGATAATGGTTCCCGGGGCCAATCTTTTGCATTTTGAAACTGCTTAGTTTGGCTCCACTGGGCTAAATGTGTTTTGACCGAAGGCTTCACCCGTAGGTATGGAAAGGTGGGGGCCACCAAGCTGTTGCTGGAGAAAGGGAAGTGTAACCCTAACCTGCTGAATGGGCAGCTGAGCTCCCCCCTACACTTTGCGGCTGGGGGGGGGCATTCTGAGATCGTGCAGCTTCTCCTGCAGCACCCGGAAATAGACAGGGTAAGTCCCGTCGCCCCCCTCATCTCCCGGGCACGCTGAGGGCCCGCACGCACCCGGAACCGACGCTTGTTTCCGTTGCAAAGCACATCGAGGACCAGCAGAAACGGACACCGCTGCAGGTGTGTGAGGAGAACAAACGCAACAACTGGGAGGAGACTGGCAAGCTGCTGCAGGAAGCAGACAACAAACCGGTCAGTCTTCCCTGAATTATCCTGTCCAGATAAAAAAAAATAAAAAAATTGTGGGAGTTTTACTTACACAAATAATGTTCTGAGGGGAGAACAAAAAAAAATGATTGGTTTAGAGAGAGAACCAATCAGATAGTAGATAAGACCGGGCTAAGAAATCTGATTGGTTGGTCTGACGCAAGATCTGATTGGTTATCTCTCTCAACCAATCATTTTTCATTCTGCTCTAAGAATATTTTTTGTGTAAATAAAACTTCCATGAGTATAAAAACCCTGTGAGACGATAACATTGTAGTCAGATCATTTGTTAGGAGTTTTTGCAGTAGAAAATGTGTATAATTGCTTGGAGAAAGTGGTCCTAATATTAACTTGCATATTATGTTTATCGTTCAGTATGTGGAACTAGGATGTTTTATGCTCTAGTATTAACATCTCATGCAGTAAGCAAAGCTGCCTATAATTGACTAAGATTACTGCTGACTACACACTAATCTCTAGGATGCTTTGAATTAAGCTGCCAAATATGAGTAAATCTACTCGTGCATCGCAGTACGAAAAGGTGCGCATTTACCGCATGGACGGCTCCTATCGATCCGTGGAGCTGAAGCACGGGAACAACACGACCGTCCAGCAGATCATGGAAGGCATGCGGCTGTCTCAGGAGACACAGCAGTACTTCACCATCTGGATCTGCTCGGAAAACCTCAGTGAGAGCTGCGCCCGTCTGTCTGCTGGTACTGTCTCCCTCCCCCGGAGATCCTCTGTGGATGTCTGAGCCGCGGCTCTCGCCCCCCCAGGTCTGCAGTTAAAGCCGTATCACAGGCCCCTGCAGCATCTGCGCATCTGGACGGAGATCGTGGCCGACCTGACCGTGCTGGACCCTCAGAGGGAGATGCCACAGCTCTTCTTGCGTAGGGACGTCCGGCTGTCCCTCGATGTGGAGAAGAAGGTCAGCAAGCTGTGCTCCGTCAAGGAAAACGGCTCCGCTTCCAAAATGAAATTGTGTTGAAGTGTGACGGGACGCCCCACGCTTTGCCGTATCTCCAGGTTTCAGACCCGCTGTCTATCCTCATGTTGTTCGACGAAGCGCGTCACTGTCTCCTCAAGGGATTTTACCCATCGCCCGACAGCAAGCTGATTACCCTGGCCAGCCTTCTCCTGCAGATCATCTACGGAAACTACGAGAGCAAAAAACACAAGCAGGGCTTTCTCAAGTAATCGTTCTCTCTCGGTGCCCTTGTGGGGTTTCTGCATTGACGCACTGTCCTTTATGAAGTGCATTTGTTGATTTAAATCCAACCTATTGGTTTTGTTTCTGACAGTGAGGAGAATCTCAAATCAATCATTCCAATATCCAAGGTAAAAAGCAAAGCACATCATTGGACGAGTAGGATACTCCATGAATATAAGGTTGGTTTGAGGTTTCATCACCCGGTTTTTGGCTCCAGCTCTGCTTTGCTAATGAAAATGATGCATAAAACCTGGGAGTTAAATTAAGGGAACTGATGTGGCCTGTCCTCCCCTGCAGAATCTCAGCACAAGTGAGGGCGTGAGTAAGGAGATGCACCATCTACAGCATCTTTTCCTCCAGAACTGCTGGGACATCCCCACCTACGGAGCTGCCTTTTTCACCGGCCACGTCCCCACCAAGGCCAGCTCCAGCAACCATAAGGTCGTCCGTGTGTACGTCGCCGTCAACACCAGGGGCCTCCATCTGATGAATATGGAAACGAAGGTGCCTGACTTCCAATTCGCACACCCATATTACCAAGTTTGTGGTGACACTTTGCTTCAGGCCATGTTTTTAGTAATTTATAAACTAATTCATAACAAATAATGCATTCATAAAGCATTATAAACATGGATATAGATAGATATTTATCAGAAGGCATAATGCATCATAGCCATGTGTATTATGCATTATGAATGCTTCATAAAGCTCTAATCTATAATGCACTATAGATACCTTCATAATGCATTATAATGGCAGGTATAAGCATTGAGGATGCTTTGTACTGCATTATAAAGGTATCTAGCTTATGTTATGAACATTACTAATCAATCTGTACTTATATAGCAGTGTTTTAACCCTTTTAAAAAAACAAGAAATTACAATAAACCCAAGTAATAGCAATAATAATAATAACAATACCAGCCGAAACGCAGGACTTTAACCTCCCTAGCTCTCCGTTAGGGACTTTACACACGACACTGGGGATTCTAGCCCATGTTGACTGTAAGGTTAAGGTTCATTTCATCCTGACCAGTGCTGATCACAGTTAATTCTCAGTGGCAAGATGGGATCAAAATTCATTCAAATGATGTCAGATGTATACTTTGAGGCTTATTGCTTATTGCTTCAAACAAGCAGGTTGTGTACATCAGTCTGGATCACGGCTCATTCATGTGGCAGTTGGGACAAGCAGATCAGTACTTCCAAATCCACGGCCTCGAGAAGAAGATCACCTTCATTGTTTACACCAAACAGGTAAGAAAGTCTTGGAGAATCTTAGCTGTTGCATTCGTAATTCCCTAGATGTTTTACTTCACGACAATTTAAGGATACTTCAATAAACCAGTTACCGGGACTATTTGTACCAAAGAGATGGCTGGGGTAATTTACATTAACTTAATGATACAAGTAGTCAATTCATTTTATTTATGAAGCACATTTAAAAACATCAAGTGTTTACCAAAGTGGTGTACAACGCATTAAATAGACACTGTACATAAAATCCTACCATAAAATACATACAGTGTGCTGGTAGTATGGTGATGTGTGTCTGGATTGAGCAGCTGTAATTTCATTGTCTTGATACAGTGAGAATAAAACACAAGTTCTGCAAGTTGCATCACAAATGCATAAAAGTCAAGCATTTTTAGCCACATCAATCACCAAAATAAGGAGAAAAATTCTGTGAGATCCTGTAAGGGCTGTTAAATAATTACTGACACCTTTAGATGGTTGGAGGTTTGTAGCAATACTACCATTGTTGGGGAGCTGAGCAGGGCAGGGATGAGCAGGGGAGGGCAGGGATGAGCAGGGGCGATGAGCAGGGTATGGCAGAACAGGGATGAGCAGGGTATGGCAGAACAGGGATGAGCAGGGTATGGCAGAACAGGGATGAGCAGGGTATGGCAGAACAGGGA
>JAODKN010000046.1:7606159-7622958 GCA_026774425.1 Petrocephalus zakoni
TGAGGTGCCCAAAGCCCGCAGGGAGCTTAGGTGCGGGACTCGTGCCCAAAGCCCGCAGGGAGCTGAGGTGCGGGACTTGTGCCCAAAGCCCGCAGGGAGCTGAGGTGCCCAAAGCCCGCAGGGAGCTTAGGTGCGGGACTCGTGCCCAAAGCCCGCAGGGAGCTGAGGTGCGGGACTCGTGCCCAAAGCCCGCAGGGAGCTGAGGTGTGGGGTTCGTGCCCAAAGCCCGCAGGGAGCTGAGGTGCCCAAAGCCCGCAGGGAGCTGAGGTGCGGGGCTCATGCCCAGCCGTACCTGGACGGGGCCTCCTCCCCGGCAAGCTCCTGCAGCCGGTGCTGCAGCAGGAGGATCTCGGCGGCGTAGCGCTCCTCCACCTCCTCTGCCTGCTGCTGGTAGTAGGAACGCAGGTGCTCTATCTCCAGGCCATGCTGCTCCTCCAGCTGGGCCTGCCGCTCCTGGAACTCCGCCTTCAGCCTCTCCGCTGGCCCCACCAGGGAGTCTGAGGGGTGCCGGGGCAGAGGGGTCACGTGTCGGCTAACGAGCATGTCCGCGCTAAAGCTAATGCGGGGTTATGCTAATCCCCAGGCCGCACATTCGGAACAACCGATTAGGATCCGGCAAACAGGGGAATTAGCCACCCCCCTTTAAAAGTACAATAAAAAGCTTAGCACATGAGTAGCAAAACAATATGTCCATCATGTGGAAGAGGGATTAAAATACTTAATGCGAGACTGGCATTAAAATTATCATCATATATTACTACGGAGGTCAGCAGAAGGGGTCTGAAGGTGGGTGGGTGACTATAAACAGAGAGATGCACTCAGGCACACTCAGATTAGGGCCACCGAGGAACCATTCCTGAATAATTTCTTGCTATCTGTTGGTTGTCTATCCAGACAGACTGACGCACTTGTGAGCCTCTGACACACGTGTGTCTGTGAAGTGGCCAGTGAGCATCGCGGGGTGGACGGCCATCAATGATGGATGAAAAGGAGCGTGCCCCAGCCGGACCCCTCACCTGAGCCGCCTCCTTTCATGTCCCGCGCCCCCTCCAGCCTCTCCAGCTCCCGCGAGTGGGAGGCGCACAGCTCCACCTCCAGGCTGCGCAGGGCCGCCTCCCTCTCCGCCTGCAGGCTCTCCTGCAGCAGTTCCAGCTGCGCGGCGTGGATCTGCGACAGACTGATGCGCTGGGCCTCCATCTGCAGACGGAACTCATCCTGGAGGTGACGTGGGGAATAGCACACGCAAACAGATAATGATAAATAAATATCTGCCCACTAGGTGGAGCGGTAGTTAAGGATAAGGATTTGCAACCTAAAAGGCACTAGCATCCTGCGAGGGGCCCTCCCTTGAGCACACTGACTGCCCTCAACATATTTGTACTGGGATGATTCAGGTTAATTCTCAAAACGGGTAAAAAGGAACACCTACACCTAAGGACCATAATTATAATACTGACTGCTGACATTTAAAACCAGATGCATGCTCGTAAGCCATTAGTGAAAATAAATTTAATCACATGTTTCTATATTGATCTGAAAGCAAACTCATGTCTCTAAAAGCCAGAAGAGTATTAAAATACAATCATTAAAAGCTAGAGGAAGGCATTCAGCCCAGTCAGGGTCTTTAGATAGTTACCAGCCAGTTGATGGCTGCATTTCCCCCAGGGCTGATAGGAAAGCGCTCCTTGAAAGTACTCAGAAGCTCATTTCAGAACTCTCTCGTCCTTTTTGCCCCCCCCCCCAAAGCATTCTTTTCTCTGGCCTCCATATTTCTTCCATTCTTGGCCTGACGTTCTTAAATCACAGGTTTTAATAAAGGAGTCCTCAGCCCATCGGCCTGGTTACAATGCTGTAGGACTGGCTCACGCGCCTTCCAGGTCCTTCCATCATGCTGGCAGAGATTTAACGCTGCCAGGACCTTTCCTTGGGTGGCAATCCTTTACACTGGTAATTACTGGGAATGCGCTCGGCCGTGCTTTTTTGACATGGGACTCCAGTGACCTGGCGAGGCAGTGCTCATCTATAGCCTTGCTTTTATTGCATTCCACATTATCTCCAAACTTAAAACTACTATTTTTGAACTCTGATTGCTGCAATCCAAGTTCCAAGTATATCCCTTACAGTAAACCATTCCTGCATGATGCTCACTTCAGGACCGCCTGCCATCCTTGTCATCTTACACAGGTCTCGGTATCTTTTGCTGCACATTTTCATATTTAAGAGACTTATTAGTTAATTATGCTACTAGCTCGACTGTTTATGTCTCCTGAGGAGACCACCAGCCCAAAACATGGCTATGTGCTGACCACACTCAATGTTAAATGTTTTTATTTTTATTTCAAAATGCAGTTTCCGAAGCTGACCTTGAGAACTACCAAAACAAAGCCCATATCAAGAAGGCTAAGCTGAATATTTAAAAAAAAAAAAAGGATGCTATACTGCCTGCCGACAGCAAGCACAGTAACATTTGCATAATAATTGTCATGCATTTTGCATAACAGTAAGAGGACGCCCAACACAGCACTAAACACCTGGACTGACTAGGAGTGCGGGCAGCGTCTGGGTGAAACGGCTCTGCTCACTCCCAAGCCCCTCGATGACCCTCACCACAGCTCCCGGCACGATAACCATCAGCGACGCTGAGATTTTCTATCAGACGAGAACTCTGGGACATCAAACAATTTGTAATCAAGCCTGCAATCCGGGGAAGGGGGGGGGTTGGAGGCTATCAACAGGCTGCTGGAGGACGACACGCAACAGGAGTATCTATTAACCCCCCCCCTCGCAGGGATACATGCGGGCATAAGGGTGCAAGCAGGGAATGCGCGCATGCATAAGTGATATGAGTATGCACACTTTAAAAATGATAATAACCACAAGGAGTGAAATGGAGCGGTCCTGCAGAACACAATCTAGTCTGGGCAATAAAACATCTGCCTATTAAAGAGAAAATATCAGCAGCTTGATGCATGTAAACAGGCAGCAGTGAGCGTGTGGCAGGACTGCAGTGAATGCGACGCCGCAGGTGTATAAAGAGAGGGTTACCTCGCTGACGACGGCCGGCTCGGGCACCTCCTGCCCGTCCTCGTTCCGGCAGGCGCGCAGCATGCGGAGAGCCTCCTTTAAATCACAGATCTCCTGCTCTGCAGCAGCTAGAGCCCGTTGCTGCTTCTCCTGCAGCTCCACGTGCAGGGAGCCCTCCGCCGCACCGCACTGCCGCGGGCGCTCTCCGTCTGACGGTGGAGCCGGGCCGGCGGGGCTGCGCTCAACAGGTGCCCCCCCGGGAACGCCGGGCTCGAGCATGGCGCGCTCCTCCTCCGCGCTCTGCTCCCCGACGGGCTGCAGGGGGGATTGGCGCGCGACTGCCTTCTCCTCCAGAAACGCTACATGGCCGGGGCGATCGCCAGGGAGACTCTGCCCTCCCCTTTGCTGTAGGCGCTCCTGCTCCCTCCTTTCCGCCATCCGCTGGTTCGCCTCCCTGACAGCCTCCAGCTCGACCTCCAGCTCCTCCACACGGCTCTCCTTCAGGGCCAGCCGCTGGGAGACGTCCGCCAGCTGCAGGAGCAGCCCGTCTTTCTCCCTCTCTGCCACCTCCAGCTTCTCCATCAGCTCGAAGGCATCCTTCTCCAGGAGCTCGACGGCGTCGTAGAAATCCTCGTCCATCTTGCCGGTCTTCCCGGGTTCTCTTGGCCGCTCCCCGGCTCGCTCCTCGGGGACCCGCCGCTCGCAGATCTCCGAATGAAGCTCCCTCAACCTGGCCTCATAGCCCAGGATCTCCTTCCGGAACTTTTCCTCTAATTCCGCTTTTGCGCTGGCCAGGCACCCGTACTCGTCCTTTAGCTCCTGGTAATTCACCTCAAAGTTCTTCTCGGCGAAGGAGAAAGTGTTCCTCTGAGCCTCTGCTTCCCGCTGCAGGTCGCTTATCCGCTTATTCAGCCGGGCGATTTCGGCGGTCAGGTGCTTGTTTTCCTCGTGCGCGTTCAGGGACTCCTGCCTGATACCCACGTTGGCTTCCTTAAGCGCCACGTTCTCCAATTCCAGCTCTTTGCGGATCTCTTCCCAGGAAGCCTCTCTCTCCTTGGCCTGCTTCTCAAGGTGATCTTTCCAGCATATCAGCTCCTGGAGTTCCCTTTCTAAGGTTCCTTTCTCCTCTCCTTCTTTCCTCAACTCCACTATCTCCACCTCAAGCTCCCCGAGTCGCGAGGTCAGCTCCTCCGATTTGTTGTTTTCCAGCGACTCGTTCAGCTGGTTCCTCAGTGCGGTGATCTCCAGCGCCAGCGCATCTCTCTCACTCTCCATGCCATCCTTCTCACTCCTCACTACATGGAGCTGCTCCTCCAGGCTCCTCTGCACCCTCTCCAGCCCTTGTTTGTGCTTGGAGGCCAGCTCGTCCTTGAGGTTCTCGATGTTGAGCAGGTTCTCCCTCTGCAGGTCCTCCCTCAGCTTGACGAGCTCCTCCTCGTGGCTGAACAGGAGCTGTGTCCGCAGCCTCTCCAGTTCGGCCTCCTGCGACTCGGCCATCATGTCCAGCACGGCGTCCTTCTCGCGCTCCAGCATCTCCAGCTTGATCTTGTAGTTGGTCACCTCGGACTCGTGCTTGGCCTCCAGCTCCTTAGTGGCTTCCGCCGCGGCTACCAGCTGGGCACGCAGGTCGCCGATGACGTCATGGAGCTTCTCCGCCTCGCTCAGCTTCCTCTCCTGGAAGCTTATGCTCTGCGACGCCCTCTCCACCCTTCCCTTGGCGGCACGCAGGTCCTTCAGGAGATCCTCCACCCGACCCTGCAGGCCCAGCTTCTCCTCGGACACCCGGCCCAGCTCCCGATTCACTTCCTCCTCCTGCATCTGAGCTTCGCGCACCATCCGCTGCATCTCACCAATCTTCTTGTTCAGCGTGCTCACCTGCTCCGGGTCCACGCCCGGCCGCTCACCCAGCCGCTCCAGCTCCGTCTTGTGATGTTCCTTCAGCTTCTCCATTTCCTGGGAATGCTGGAGGCAGAGTTCCCGTTTCATCTGGACAATCTGCTGCCCGTACATCTCGTCCAGCTCAGCCCTGAGCTGCTCCATCTTCTTCTCCAGGTCTTCCTCCGCCCGTTGCAGGATGTCGCTCTCCGACCGGCTCTCCCTGTGGCAGCGTTTCTGCAGGTCTTCCACTGTGGCCATCAGCTGCTTGATCTCTCCCGACGACATCCTCTCCCTCTGCTTGGAACCGGCCAGCTCACTCCTGTAGCCCTCCAGCTCTTGGCTCATTGCGGCAACCTGAGCGTTAAGCTCAGCCGACATCTTCTGGGAGGCCGAGAGCTCCTCTTTCAACTGTGCGAGCGAGCTCTCTTGCTCTGATCTCAGCCCCTGTTGCTTGTTGATTAATAAGTCCTTCTCGTTGAGCTTCTGAGCGTACGATTCCTCCAGCGTCCTCACCAGCTGGATTAAAAAGGAAACGACGCCACGTTAACCAGGGCCGCGTGGCGGTAGCTGAGAATGTGGCGGCTCAGCCGCGACTCACCGTTTCATTCTGCGTCAGGTTATCCTGCAGCTTGTCAATGCGTAGCAGCTGCTGCTGACTCGTCTCCCGCAGGCCTTTCAGCTCAGCGTCCCGCTCGTGGATCTGCTGCTGGTACGTGACAATCTGCTGCTTGGCGCAGAGGAGATCGGCAGCCGTGCTGCTGTGACTCGTGTTCCTCAGGGTCTCTCCCGCTTGGAGCTTAGTCACAGGCACACAACATGCGGCTCTATGAGTCCAGCAGTCAAGGGACTTCTCACGAAAACAAGGGAGCATCGCGGAGAGGAGTGGGAGCAAACATAAACAGATTAGGTGCTGGAACTCACCTGCTGGAATTGGATCTGCAGCTTCTGACTCTGCTCCGTCATCTCCAAAAACTCCCTCATGATTTCGTCCTTCTCCTTGCGAGCCTGTTGCAGGTTGGCCGTCAGCTGAGTGATGATGCCATCGCGGTCTTTAATCGCGGCCTCGAAGTCCTGGAGCTTCGGAGAACAAGTGACGGTCAGACTTCCAGAGATGGCAGCCCGGTGCCGTAATCATCGGGCAAATACACGCTAAGAGGAACACATGATGACAGAGAACCCATTCAAGATGAGCCAGTCAAAACCCCTCCAGCTGGCCTCTCTCTAAACTCTGATTGGTAGACGGGGGCCACTTCTTAATTTTTCCTTTCCTGTAATCATCAGGGGACACAGGCAAGTCTGCTGTTTTTTGCCCCTACCCACAGAATACTGTCAGAGCCCATATAGCGGAGACATTATGCGGTAAAACAATCCTTTACCAGGCCCCATCTTTGCCAAAACTGACTTACTTGTGCAGCAACAGAAGTCAGAGGGTAAGCTTGGTATTTCAGGCAGTGCCTGTGTTTGCTTATGATTTATCACTGAGCTCAGGGGTACGAATAGGGCATGATTGCCTGGGTAATTTGGAAAATGAAAGTGTGTGTTGATTACCCTCCTGGCACAGGCAATCAGAGCGGGACCTTATCGTTTATGGGACCTATATTGTTTGGTAACATTTGCACCCGCTCAGATGACCTTAACATGTCACCCTAACTCAACTCAAAGTGGAATTTACACAGTGCAGACTTCCCCACAAAAGCTTTTACACATAGTAATGTTATCTGTGGAATTACAGAAACTGCAGGATCAATAGACGCTTAAAGGCGATCACTGAACAGATACTTTATTACTTAATGCAGACATCTTGGCAGGAAATGTTAAAATCGACATGGCGGCCTTCACACTGGAAAAGGACGCCCTGAGTGGCACACGATACCCGGCCCATTGGCGGGGCCCCAGATACCTGCTGTACTCCCTCCGTCCCGAAGGCGGCCCTGATGTCCAGGAGCTCTCTCCTCAGATCCTCCGTCTCCTGGCTCTTCACGGCCAGTTCGTCCTCCACCATCTGCAGCCGCGTCCGACAGTCCAGGCCCTCGTGTTCGGAGTGGGGTCCCGACAGCAGCAAGTCCTCCTCCTAACGGAGGGGGCCACACCATGAGAGAGATTCCCGTAAAGGGGCCCCCAGCAGAGAGCTCGGCCTCGCCTCCCAGCCTCCCGCTCCCAAAAACTCCCAGCTCATAGGATGATGATATGCGGCCACATTTTTGGGTAATATTGCCGGGCGATGTTGCTAACCAGTGTTGCTCGGGCACTTTCCCATTGATATTGGGCAACAATTATCTATTTGGAGATCTCGGATTGGCAGTGGGCTTTTCGCAATCACCCAGCTACAGAGGAGCTGCCCTTTGTCTCACCTGGTTGGCAGTTGCCCGGCAACAGTACTCGAAAAGTCGCCCTGTGTATCATCACCTTTATATACCTCAAATTTGCACCTGCGAAATGTCAGTCAGTGTCGCCCCTCTGCTGCAAGAGCGGACAGTGCAGTTAAAAGTGCGCAGCATCAAATGGGAAAAGTCCAGAAGCCATCAGATTATAGAAGCTTATAGAAGCCTAGTTTCTTATTTTTTGAAGAAAATGGTTAATGGATTAGAGAGGAGGGGGCTGCAAAAGGCGTAAGCGACAGGGGTGCCGGCAGCTGGCGGAGACCGTGCGCGGTCCCGGCCGGGCGATCGGGCCGGGCGTTCGGGCCGGCCGGCCACGGTACCGTACCCAGGTGACATCCTTGGGAGATCCCTTTGTACTTTCTGTCACCACGTGGCACCCATTGACCTGTTAATTCACAACACCGCCTGTTACACGGGCTCACACTTTTACCTTCCATCTCACCAAACCACGGGTCGGTGTTTTGGGTTGTGGCGGAATGCTCCGGAAGACAAGTACTCAGAGATGTTTTAGAAGGCCGCGGTGTTCTTTGTGGGTTAAGTATGGCAGTGCCACAAAGCCAGAGACTTACAGAGGAATGTATGGTATTTTGTTTTTCAGCTTATCTATTATTAAGAAAAGAGCTCTCAGAACCCAATAAGAACAAGATCAAGAACATTAAAAAAATAATATATATATATTATATATAAAATTCAGAACAAATGGACTGACTCACTGTACTGGAAGAGCAATTCTGTAATTTACAAATCATTCCAGCAAGACGCCATGACAGATAACTATCAGGTTATAATGTACATGTGTGACAGCTGTAAAAGTTTTCCTCCCGATTCTCGCTCTGCGACGCCAATAACAGGATCTTATTCAGAACCCAGAGCAGGCCGCAGTTTGGGAAGGAGAGCTTCGCGCGTGCCGAAGCCCCTACCTCTGAAGAACAGTCCTCCGCTGTCGTGGACACCTCGCTTTCTGGCTGCAAAGGAACAAAACAGAAGAGATTTCAAATACAATCCAGCTTCCCCGTACCCGTTTGATCAGCTAAGACAACATTTTCGGCATATCCCTTACGACGAGACGAAGATTAATTACGCGTGGCCAAAACAATGTCAGCCCAGCTGAATTAATTCAGGCAGGAACACCCCCCCCCCGTCAAACATTCAAAGCCTATCAAATTCACCACATAATCACATTTGTTACAAAACACAAGAAGTCTTCAAAAGGAGTATTTCAGGGCTTTCTGTCGCTAACCCCAGGAGCACGGCACAGAGGGACCTCTTATGCTGCACGGCAGGAAACATTTATTTTTAAAAGCACCTTAGCAAACCCTTACTGCTGTCATTGTGACTATCTGCGAATCACATGAGCATGTCAGTCTTCACAGAGGAAATATTAATGAGGGCTGAAAGCAAGCCTCCCCCATTGTCAAGGAAGGGGGAACATCAATCGGACGTGTGCTGAATATCATCCCACTTTGCGCCTTTAGAACGTACATGCAGATTAAATTTCAATTCGGAAGACTGTTAATATTTCAGATCACGCTGTACATCCAGCGTGGGATGCAAAGCCGATCTGCCCGCTTGCGAAAAACGCAGCGCAAATTCTCCCGGATCTTTAGGGGCGCGACCCTGAGGAAGGGGGGGTCCTCGCGCGGAGCCATTCTCCCGGATATTCAGGGGCGCGACCCAGAGGAAGGGGGGGGGTCTTCGCGCCGCGCGCGGAGTGCATTTCTGAAGCACACGGCGCTTTTTCACAAGTGGGGCCACTTTGAAGCGCCGTTTCCACAGCAACCTTTCTACACAGAAGTGACTCGGAGCCTGGGCGCAGCATTCTGACCGCGAGCAGGAGCCGATTTAAACGGCTAGTCAACAAGAGACGGCTTTGACCAAACAAACGCTACTCCCTCCTCTGGGGGAAGCACTGCATCGCGCTCTTTTTAATGGCAAACTGAGTGCATTTAATCGTCACTAAAGGGGACAAGAGGTGACACCACAGTACACGGCAGTAACAGCAACGGCCGCTCTCATGCATGCCCCACCCAAATTCATCAAACCTGCCCAGATGCTAGGACCGGGTAACCGTGGCAACTCGGGGTGGGGGAGGGCCGTTAGAAAAGGCTGCTATCTTACTGAAGTACGCAGCGGTCTGTGTTGCAAGGACATGGGAATGCCTGACACAGGCAGAGGCAGCCCAACCTGCGCCAGCGCATTTGTCTGTTGCCACGGCAACTAATAATTCCACAGTTGTCCGCAACGCTGTAAGCAATAAAACTCTTGTATTGTTTATGGGATTTTTCCTCCCCCCAACCTCTCCCGCATGAGAGTACCATGCTTGTTCACAAGTAATTTACTGATGGGGGTGGAGGGGTTGATGAGCGAGGAGCGTGCTCCCAGCAGAGCCCCACACCCACACTGGACGGCAGAACCAGGCAGCCGCAGACGGTAGGTGAGGCTGTTACAGGCCGCCTGTCGGGGAAGGCGAGGCCGTGTGAGACGCACGGGACCGCCGCGCGGTTATTCCATCACTGCGCCCTGACGCCTGTATGTTACCCTACGCAGCATGACAGCAAAACGCTGCGTCATTCTATTTAAAGCACGCCATTTATCATCTCCGCGCCAGATAATGCTTAGTGAGCCATTTTTAAATGCCTGCCGAAGAATGAGAAACAAACAGCTTTCGGACAAATGAGAAAACAGTAGGTTGCATAAAGCGGATGACGCGGCGCGCTGAAAGCAGCCCCTAGAGGCTAAGCAGCACCATCGACCCCTTGGACATGCAGCTTTGTTTTAATGTATTCTTTCACTATTTACATGGTAGCTACGGCAACTGCATAATCCCACGGCTTCGTTCTTCTAAATCAGACTGCCCCCCCCCCCCCCCCCAAACTCAATCAGGGCCTGACGCAGACCTGAGGTGGCCCTTTGCGCCCCGCCGCAGAAAGACTGCAATGCGACCTTGCCCAGAGTCACATGCGTACCAAGGCACCCAGCAAGGCTCTGATGGCAATAAACTACTACATTCATTTTAAACATAACATTATTACAGCAGAGGAATATAGTATAGTGAAGGGGCCTGGAATTTTGTCCAGGTGGCACAGGAAATGGGGAAGGGCAGCACTACATACTGCAGTAAGCAGTTTTAATAATCTCATATGATTCTAGCTTCCTGGTGATTTTTATGCTCTGCTCATTTTATGTTCAGAAAATAAACCCAAAAAACATTCATTAAGACTAATTAGCATCTCTAAATTACCCATAATGCATGTAGAAGCTCCGTGATGGACTAGCACCCTGTCCAGGGTGTCCCCTGCGTACAGTATTTCCTAGAACTTATTAACTGCACTATCACTCTACATCATTTTAGTTATTGGTTCCATATTTCACTCAGTATCACGTAAAAGATGAAGCATTAGAGACAGTGGCATATAAAATAACCCCCACACAGTCTCTTGGGACTTCAAGTGAGCTTTGTCTTATTCATTAATGCGGTTGCTAAGCACTGACGAGCTGTTACCTGTGGGGGCAGTGCTGTCCCACATCCACCAGCTGACCAGCACAAAGGCACTTCTACTTTGAGAGAGACAGTAAGTCTGGGGAAAATCTGCCTGGAAAAGGCTGGACGTAGCCTGACGACTCCACCCGTCTGCACCTTTATGATATACTTAATTATTTAATCATTTCACACACCTACTGTGGTGTTGCCATCCTAATACCTGTTTATGTCGAACCTCACTGAGCCAGCATACCGCCCTATAACTTATTAGCTGATGAAAACTCCCATCCCAGTGGTTTGCTCAGAAAAAAGGGAGAAATTACAATAAAGGGAGAAATGGCCATTAACTTCACACGGCCATAAAGAGTCAGTGCCGAGATGGTGGCCAGTAAAGCCTGGCATGGCATTTTAATTAAACCTTTAAAGTCAAACACGGCGTGTCTGTCTATATGAGTGACTGTACCACGACAGCACATCCTCACTGCCATGTTGAGCACGATAGGGGACACCCGATTAGCCTTGGTGGCATGTCTATATGGAGCTGGCTGATTTGGCCTGGTCCTGCTGGCCACCAGTCGAGTTCCCCCTACCTCAATGGTGTACGTTTGGTCATGCTTGACCGTCTCCCCACTGCGCAGTGTCCTCGCGATGGTGAACTCTGTCGGGGGTGCCGGTGTCCCACCCTGACCGCTGCGTGGAGGGTCGGGGTCTCCTTCATCTCCGGTAGGATCAGCCTCCTTGCCCCTGGATCCTTTCTTCTTCCTCCGGGGTCTACTCTGTCCATCCGCCTGAGCCTTCCTCTGCCTGTATTCGGCCAGCTGTGGGGGACAATACAGGCAGGGTCACGGTCAGCCATGGAAATCTGGGCCCCGTCTTCCCACGGAACTCCGAAACGCGCCCGAAGCGACATGACGCTACACGAGGCCTTGAAAATCCCATCACACTCTACGCCTCAAGTCTCGCCAAGAATTTCGTTTCGAAACAAAACAAGCCGTGAACTCCTGGCTTCTCTTAAAAATCAGTAAAGCTGTTTGCAGGCCACAGATACGTGGGAAAAAACACAAAGGTTTCTGTTCAGAGGGTGGGCGGGGAACAGTGGTACCCGCCACACCACGTTGCGGATGCCCACCGCGGGACGGGCCACTGCAGTAAACAGCCCCCCAGGAGACAGAAACGCTAGTAGCATCTTCAGGCAGCAGCCTCGTCTAATCTTTAAAGGGGATTAAACTATTAAAGGTCTACATCTGCCTGCTCCGAGTACCCGGGCCACGTGGTCCCGGCTCGATCGCCCCTGCATCTTCGCCAAAGACTCCCCCATTGACGTGAGTGCAGAGCATTTAAGAAGCTTTGCCCAGAAACGCAGTAATCGGAGAAATCACAACTCGATCACAAGTTGTCTTTTGTCGCCGGTTAAGGCGCCATCTTGGCAAGCGCTGGCCGGGGCGACGCGTGACGTGGCTTCAGGATTAAAGTCGCCGAAATCCACTTATCCAAAAGCAGGTTACTGCAGCCCTTCCAGCAACATAGACGTTTTTCACTACTTCTAACTAACCCTAAACTTCCCAGCTAATGAACTAGAAGTCTTGGTATCTCTTATATTGTCCAACATATCTTTGGTAACCAAATAAACATAGACTGTTTGGGGTTTCAAATAGCAGCTGCTGGCTAGATGCTGCAAATTTAAACAACAAACCTCTATTACGGGCATAAGGGTGACTTCAGGTTCTTAAGACGCCAAGCCTCTGAACACAGACACTCATTGCGTCACCAAGACTTGGAAGAGGGACCCGGCCGGATACCGGTTTAATCACTTAGCTGAGCAGACTCCATGTGGAACTGCAGCCGTCTAATGCGGCCAGATGAAGATTAGGTGGCGGTGTTACCACAGGACAAACAATGGAGGTAGGAGCTTTGAAAGTATGAGAAAGATATGAGGAAATGGCAGGAGTGTCACTTGGAGATAAGAACTGTATAATCTAGTTCAACCAAAGTGAGAGTGCACCAAGATGGTGATTAGGAAGTGAATTCGAATCATATCTAGTTCCAGCAGCAACAACAACTCTGAACAACTTTAATACTGAGGTCTTGTTTAAGACTGATATACAATCATGTGGCTGACAGACCTACGATGTTTATACATAAAAAGAATGCAAAGAACATACTCGGGTTCTTTGGCAAGAGCGTTCTTACCAACTTGTACCCCAAGAACCAACTTGGCACACAATGAACCATGGGCCTGAATTCATCCGGGGCTTTTTACCATGTTCTTGAGTATTGGAATTAAGTAGGGATGCACCGACTGATCAGCCAGCGATCAGAATTGGTCTATTTTCAGCCTGACTGGCTGATCAGTCACATGTATTTCCGATTTTCAAACCGATCTTACACATGTGCAACACGTCATATGCACACCCACATCCCAGTCGCGCGCGCACTTACAGACGCACTAAAATATCCGTACTTTGGAAATCCTTCTGTGTGAGCGAAGTGGACGTAAAATTCACTATCTGTGAAAAGTGTAAGGCCCAAGTGCACCATGGGGGAACCAGTGCAAAGGTATTTTAACACAACAAATTTAATTAGACATTTAAAAACTCATCACCAAGGTGAACATGTGTAACAGAGCAAATGTGCATCTGCTTTTATCCTATATAATTACCCAAAGACCTATTGGAAACTTATTTTGATACCTGGCTGTAAGGCTGATTGCTTTCCCATTATATTCCCCCCTCCCACTAGTGATGCCTTCCTGTGGCCCGGAGGCATGGAAGGAGGAGAGCTGTCCGTTTGCCCCCAAAGTATATCAGCGATGAATGTGTTTTTCTGTAATAGCCAGGAATAAAACTGGATGGTTCGGGTCACTCCTTTATTTAACTGGCGGGCCAACCAACATCAGCAAAACGCAGAGAACACCCCACTCGCTCTGGGTACACATGCTCACCTTGAAGAAGCTAGCAAAGCAAAAGCTGCTAAAACTGAAGCCAGCAGAGCATGTTCGGAGAGATCTACAAGCCAGGAGTCTCTCCTGTAAGAAGCTAGCAAAGCAAAGCTGCTAAAACTGAAGCCAGCAGAGCATGTTCGGAGAGATCTACAAGCCAGGAGTCTCTCCTGTAAGAAGCTAGCAAAGCAAAGCTGCTAAAACTGAAGCCAGCAGAGCATGTTCGGAGCGATCTACAAGCCAGGAGTCTCTCCTGTAAGAAGCTAGCAAAGCAAAGCTGCTAAAACTGAAGCCAGCAGAGCATGGTCGGAGAGATATACAAGCCAGGAGTCTCTCCTGTAAGAAGCTAACAAAGCGAAAGCTGCTACAACTGAAGCCAGCAGAGCATGTTCGGAGCGATCTACAAGCCAGGAGTCTCTCCTGTAAGAAGCTAGCAAAGCAAAAGCTGCTAAATCTGAAGCCAGCAGAGCATGTTTGGAGCGATCTACAAGCCAGGAGTCTCTCCTGTAAGAAGCTAGCAAAGCGAAAGCTGCTAAAACTGAAGCCGGCAGAGCATGTTCGGAGCGATCTACGAGCCAGGAGTCTCTCCTGTCTTTCTTTGGCTTAAGCAGTGAAAAGAGCAAAGGAATTACAAGTAAATTTATGGAATTCATAGCACTGGATGACCAGCCTTTTTCCATAGTTGAGGATAGAGGCTTCGGAAATATGATAAATTACTTCAGCCCAAAATACAGAGTACAGAGTATGCATTACTTTTCGGATGTCGAGCTACCGGTGTTGTTTAATACAGTTTCATGTCACACACGTAGTTTGCTACAAGCGGATCCCAAAGCAGTATTTAGTTTTACAAACTAAAAATTCCATTTATAAAGAGAAACTTGCTATTAATGCTTAAGTAGTGGCATTTCGTTATATAATATGTTGCCAAGACAAAATAGGTGCATTGTTATATATATATTTTTACTTACCTATTATTTGAAAGAATATATTAAATTTTAGTTGTATTTGGGGTTGTGTTTATTTATTTAGTTGTATTTATTTGAATTTGTAAAGTTTAATAACATTTTGTTAAGAAAAAGTTTTGTATTAAAGAAAATTTTTGTTTGTATTTGCTGTTCTCAGAAAGAAACTGGCATCAGAAAAATCTGTATTGGCTAGGGGTGCATGATTCAGAAAACCTCACGATTCAATTCGATTTCTGGCTTGTGATTCGATTCAAAACCGATTCTCGATTCAAAACGTCCATTTTTTTCCATCAGTCTGATAAGAAATACAGTTATACAGATAATAGTTAAAGTCGCATTACAAAAATATTAACTGTTGCAAATACAAACTGCAAACCTTTAACTTAAATTAACCAACTTAAATTAATATTCAACAGTAATATTATAGAATATGTACAGAATAAGTTTCTTATATCAATAAGGAAAGGACAATATTACTTAATCCTACATTTTGATTTCTGTGCTCGATTCGATGCATTGTTTCTATTGGTCGCGCGACAATGTGTCACAGCTCGCCACGGTCAATGTTGAACTTTTTGGAACTTTGCCCGCGGTGTGCACACAAGCTCCCCAGGCAGCGTGGTGCCGCTGCTGCGCTGCGCTTAGCTTAGCGTAGCGCATAACGCTTCCTGCGCCGCGCACACCATAGAAAACAATGGGTTTCGTGTACCGCGTTCGGTCGGAAAAGGGTGTTAAACTCGCGCTGTTACAAAATGGGAAATATAAATCGATTTTGTGTCCTGTATGAATGAATGATGAATGATTTTGAAATCGGTAGAGATAGTATCGTGATTCTTTTGTGAACTGATTTTTTTGCACACCCCTAGTATTGGCTGATCGCAATAAAATCGGTAATCGGAACTGGCCAAGAAAATTGTAGCTGGTGCATCCCTAGAATTGGGTTATGGAAATGACGATGACGTGAGACGATTATGTGGGAACACGAGAGCGGTCAAGTACGCGCATCGATAAACACCCATAATGCGATGAAATCACACGCAGAACACTAGATATCTGCGTCGTGGGTGCCAAGCTGCTAAAGGACACACTCACAGCCCAGGGGGGTGTGAGTGGATAGTGCTGACCACTGGGCTGCACCCAGAACCTACAGAAAAACAACACTTAACACGGCCGCATTAGGTCCAAAAGCGCTGCAAGGTGACCCGAATGACCCCCTAAAAGGCTGGAGTTGTGTGCATCACCTGTGCAGCCACAAGCATCTCTGGGGCTCCGATATGTAACGGATACAGCCTCCCACGCACGCATGCACCGCCCACTCGGGCAGCACGGGGCCACGGCGAGCCTGCAGCCTATGTAAAGGATACCCCAGGGACCAAACAGTCAGCGGTACAGTATCACTCTCAAACCCCGGTATGCAGCTGGCATCTCATCCCCATGCAATAAAGAACAAAAACAAGCTGCTAATGTGCATTCGTTCAGTAAATTAGTGATAATTCCTAACAAAGTGCGCCCTGCAGTGGCGTAATGAATGAGTTTGTTTGTGCCTCGGAGGTGCTTTGGTTTAACGTGGTCATGTGACCATCTTAACAGGCATTTTATGAAATTCACAGAACAGGTGAGTTTGCCTATCACAAACTCCCAAATCAGAATGCGGGACACTTTCAAGAGAACATTAGTTGGACAAGAGGCAACTAAGCTATCAGTCAGTGACTGGCGGCCCGTCAACCAGGAGGAACTTAAAGCAATGCAGCTGGGCAGGAAGAAATAGTTAAAAGTGAGCCTGGGTGAACGGCTGTACGCTTCTCTCGTGCCTTTCCTGTAACTGACACACTAGCATGGTGGCAGCACGCAAAGCAAGCTGGCAGCAAAAGCTGAAATAATTGATTCACGGCTGTACAAGCTGACAAGATGAGCAAGTCCAATGTTAGTCAGCGTGCTACTGTGCTGAGGTCAGAAAATAAGGTAATAAACAGTAACACAGAGGGCCCCATTAACACCCAGCTGGGGACAGGGTCACTGATACAGTAATACAGGGGGTCCCTTTAACACCTGGCTGGGGACAGGGTCACTGATACAGTAACACAGAGGGTCCCATTAACACCTGGCTGGGGACAGGGTCACTGATACAGTAA
>JAODKN010000046.1:7623058-7642297 GCA_026774425.1 Petrocephalus zakoni
GTCACTGATACAGTAACACAGAGGGTCCCATTAACACCTGGCTGGGGACAGGGTCACTGATACAGTAACACAGAGGGCCCCATTCACACCCCGATGGGGACAGGGTCACTGATACAGTAACACAGAGGGTCCCATTCACACCCAGATGGGGACAGGGTCACTGATACAGTAACACAGAGGGTCCCATTCACACCCTGTGATGCACACCCTGAACTCTGCAGTTACTGAGTCAGAGTGCTGGCGACTTTGACACACTACACACCTCAGCACTTAGCGGCCCCGCACTCACTATGTGGCTGAATTTCTGTTCTTCCTAAATGCTCCCACTTTGCAATAATACTACTTACAAGTGACTGTGGAATATGTAGCAGGGAAGAAGTTTCATAAACTGACTTATTGCAAAGGTGGCATCATATGGCAGAACCATGCTTTAATTGAAGTGAAGGTGATTAATCATCATTGTTGATGCACCACAGCACGCAACAACGAAATGTGTCCTCTGCTTTTAACCCATGTGACAACGTGACACAGTAGGGGGCAGCTACATGAGAGCCCGGGGAGCAGTGCTTGGGGACGGTACCTTGCTCACGGTACCGCAGCGGTACTTGCGGGTCAGGGACTCAAACCGGCAATCTTTCGATTGCACGGTTGCGTCCCTAACCACTACCCCAAATGTGTGTGAGCACTCTCAATGCTCGGCTCTCGTACAAGGGGGCTCAATTCACCGAGCTCTTCAGAACGACACATTCCTTCACAAATATTTGTAAAGCTGACTGTATGGCAAGGTGCCCGATTTTATACACCTGTGGCAACATGTTTGAATGAAACACCTGAGCTCCGTGAATAACCGGCACGTCCCAATACTTCTGTCCATATAGTTTATACTTCCTGATGCCAGAGATGTCCATCAACTCATCCAGCAGTGCCTCATGGATCGGAGGAAGCCCTTCATCAAATGCAAAGAGAAGAACCAGGCTGCAATTTTATATATTTTACTCACAGGCGTACATCCATAAATTGAGAAATGAGTGAAAAATCTTTGCTGTGGTTTCTTAATTTTTCCTGAGCTGTATCTTATTGTCCAGTTGCTTATTCAAGTGAGGGTCATGGTGGGGGGAGGGGGGCAGCTCAGGCAACTAGACTGGGTTACATTCTGGACAGGATACCAGTACCGATACCAGTACCAACATACTAACACACACACATATATTCATATGTTTGCGGGGACTTTCAATTCACTTATAGGGGAATACCCTTAACAAATTTTTATGATTGCATTCATGTGTGTTTTTTTTGTAAAACTGAGTTTTCCCCTGTGGGGCCCCAAAGTTCTTATTATATTGTGGGGACACACACATGATACCATGATAAAGTTATACTGCAGCTCAGGGGCTGGGTGTGTGTGTGTGTGTGTGTCCGTCCTACAACATACAGTCATCCTATCTGAGCAGTATTATTCTTCACACTTCCTACACAGTCAGAGCAGTTACTGAGGATGGACAGATGGACGGATGGACAGACAGACGAGTGAGTGACAAGACGGAGAGACCAGCAAAAGGGCGATTCACAGTATTCATGCATATTTCCACACATTAGCCTACTAAATGAATCAAGAAAAGGCACACATATGTCTAATACGAAAACACACCTCATGATTCGCACACACTGTTTTTAAACGTGATCCTGAGTCAATTTCCTGCCCTCGGCCCTCAGCAGGTGGCTGACATCTCTTAGGGCAGTCAGCAACAATTGTTTATACTGCAGCCCAGCTCTCATAATGCAAAAAAACATGAAAAAGGAGACCTTAAAGTGATTTTTTTTACAGAATAGAGGTGTATTTTCACAAATGACGAGTCATGCCTCCGCTTACACTGAAAGTAAACATTTGTACTTTCTTTTTTAACTTGGCGAAAACAGAATCTGAAGCTGAAAAAGGACAAGTCTTGTAATAATCTGCAATAATAAAGTGACTGATTATTATTTCTTTAAAGCACTCCTTTGTAGTTACTCTTAAGAGAAAACCAACGCTGGGCTAGAAAAAAAAAATGCACCAAAAGTGGAAAAATTTAGGGAATACATCACTTAAACATTGGCCACCCAAAAACAAGACATTTTTAGGAATAAAATACTGAATGAAAATGCCAAAGTCAAAGCTAATAAATAAATAAATCAGTTTCCCCTGGGAGGCACATTTTGCGATGATTTAGTTCTCTACGGAATAAGCACAATGAGAATTATGAAAATCCAGTACTCCACTTGACTAGAATTACCTGCTTTATTTGCATACGCATAACAAATTGTAAATGGCTAAGCATTAACCAGAACAATAAGAATTTTTATTCAATATTAGGCAGCCATGGCGAGAACAACACATTTAAATACACAGAATAATCTCACAAAAGACAAAGAGGAAATGAGCTAACTCTTCACGGAAAAACCAAAACAGATGTCCGCCTACATACATGAACAAGACAAACGAACATGGAGGGATACAAACTTAAAGTGAAATCAATCATGGAAATGTGTGCTCTGTATTCAGGCTCGACAGTGATCATGTTTAATAGGTTACTATCAAAATGCTTTGCTTAAAACCAGGGGGTGGCAGCCTGTTCTAGAGCAGGGACCTCCAAATGAAAACAAACCAGAGCTCAGGACCCCCCCACCACTAGGGGGACCACATAAGTGACTAAGAACTAAACACTGGGGGAAGGGGGTGTTTTAATATTTGTAACATGCCAATTTAACTTCGTATTTCAGGACTACTGCAAGCCAGGCATACCAACACAAATCTGTATGCCATCTGTGAGCATTGCTCAGGCAACACCCAAGAACATTCAAATTCCTCTAAAAGCCTTTAAACGATATACTCATATAGCTTTTTTTTTTTTTTAACTAAAACACAGTCAGCTTGCACTCAAATGACACAATGCCAAAGCAGGGTGCTGTGTATTAAACCATAAACATGTCAAGCGATTTAGGAGCAAGTTTGCGGAGGCCGGATCCCTAGATGTGCACCTCAAAGTAACACTGCGCCACTAGAAAGGCTTTGGCTCCTGGCAGGTTATTTTTATAGGTATTGCTTAAGTGTCTGATCTATTTTTAATGCACGTCTCTCAGATAACATTGTTCCGTAACGATACTGTGAGGCTGGTGTTTGTATTACGGGCATCCTGGGCCTGTAATGGATGCAGGGAGAGAGTGGCGGATTAAAAAATAATAATAATAAATAAAAACAA
The DNA here is from genome assembly GCA_026774425.1 of Petrocephalus zakoni. Lineage (NCBI taxonomy): Eukaryota > Metazoa > Chordata > Actinopteri > Osteoglossiformes > Mormyridae > Petrocephalus > Petrocephalus zakoni. The sequence goes on from JAODKN010000046.1 coordinate 7,626,295, forward strand.
AGGGTTCAAGTCTCCGTCAGGATACCATGTGTGTGGAGATTGCATATTCTCCCTGTGTCATCATGGGGTTTCCTCTGCAAACATCAGTTTTCCCACACAGTCCAAAAACATGCTGAGGCAAATTTAAGTTACCAAATTGCCCATAGGAGTGCATGTGTGAGTGATTGGTGTGTGAGTGTGCCCTTCGATGGGCTGGTGACCCATCCTGGGTTGTTCCCTGCCTTGTGCCCGTAGCCTCTGGAATAGGACAAGCGATTACAAAATAAAAGGATGGATGGACATCCAGCATATAACGAAGTGCATGCAACACCTAGGCGATCCATCTAACATGCACCTGGGCGACCCATCTAGCATATAACTGAGTGCATGTAATGCATGGGCGATCCATCTAACATGCACCTGGGCGACCCATCTAGCATATAACTGAGTGCATGTAATGCATGGGCGAACAATCTAACATATAACTCAGCTTATGTGACACACGGGAGATCGAACAAGCATGTAACTCAGTGTATGTGATACTTAGGTGAACAATCTAACATGTAACCCAGTGCAGGAAGGTAGGCAAATTGAGTTTATAATCACTAACAAACAAGCAAACAAAAAGAAAACCTGAGAAGGTCAAACCTTCAAATACACAGATAGTAATAACGAGATAATGCTGAACTTACAGAATAAATGAGGTGCTTTACACTGGCTTAAGTTAAAGTCTCCAGAAGTGTCTCTGGTTTCACTTTAATAAACACATCCTACAGAGCATGGAGTGGGAGATATCTCTGCCTGACAGCATTCAGAGAGAGACCATACATTAAGTGCTGGATTCCTCACCCATAAATAATAACCTGCTATGAGCCTGCTGTGTCCTACCTGACACCTGGTGTAAATGATTTGGTCGCAGTGGCCCTTAAAACGAACTGGTGTTCCATTTGTAACAACATGGTTATTTCATAAATATTCCTTATTTACGCATCTGCCCCAGTCACGTCGCCATAACACTGCAGACCCATTCAGAAGAGGTCTGAGGTCCGATTTGCGGGACTGATTGCCTCCGTAGCGGATATATATCCGCTTGTTCATTACCAGGCACACCAAATGAACTGGGATCAGACAGAAATAAATCCTAAAACTCAGTTTATCGAGGACAGCGGGCTTGCCAGTGGGCGTTCGGGTCCCTTATTTAGACGCCTGTACGGGACTCGGGCAGGGCTCTGAGCGGGCTCGCATCCCGGCACCTCTCCGTCTGTCAGGGCCCGATCCCGCAGTCCGCCCCGGCGACCTGCCCCTGTTTGCTCAAGCTGAAGGGCAGGTCTCGGAGATCCTGTCCCGCCGGACTCTCCGCATACTTCCCCCGCAGTGGGTAAACCTCCCGGGGGCTGACAGCGCTCTGCGGGCCGCCCCCCCGGCCGCTCTCACGCCGGCCATGTGCGGCTCTCCTGCTTATCAGCGACAAATGTCTCTGGTTCCGGCAGCTGTAAGGGTCCGGCGGCCGGGCCGGCTGTCACACACGGCGCGGCGCTGCGCTGACAGCCGGCTGCCGGGCGCCCATGGCCGAGCCGCGGCTCCCGAGCGGGGGACACGCCGCGTACCCCCATAATACCCCTATAATGCCCCCATAACACCCCAATAATACCCCTCAGTAACTGTTCCTACCTTCGCTTTACCGGCCTCCACTTTCTTCTGCCTCTCCTCGTCTTCCATAACCGTCGTTCCTGGGCCGAATATACGAAGAGAAGGGCTTCATACGCAGACCCGACGGGGAACAAGAAATAAATAAGCGCTACGACAAAGTGACTATACGGGAGCGGGCAGCGGTTTTACTGGGCGCCCCCATTCATCGCGCCGCCAACGACCGCGCGGAGCCCCTCACAGCAGCCGCCTCGCAGCCGCCATATTATCCACGTAAACACGGGGCTGGGGGTGATGACGTCACTCCGCCGCGGGCCCACGCCCGTCTCGGGAAATGTAGTCCCAGGGGCCCACTGGGCCGACGCTGCTCCCATGTACACTTTGTCAAGATGGTGAATTAGAACTGTTCGTTTTCATTCCGATCAACATGCACGTGAGGCTAGTTTTAAAGTGGAAACGTGTATGATATTCAGCATCGTCATCAAAAAAGCTATATTTAAATAAAGTACTTTATTGTATAAATTTTAAATCAAGATATGACAGCATTTATTAGACATTCTCTAAAGCAGGGCTGCATGTTAATTATTTAGGCAGATTAACAAATGCAGTGTTTTGTTGCCATTGACATACAATCATAACATTTACCTGTGTGGTAGCTTTAAGTAGCCAGGTGATATTTTTCTCTTCCACCAGTTTTGATCTCTTGGAAGAAGTAGGTGGAGGGTGTACATACCGGCAGGAGAGGGTGGCCGCTGACTTCTCATCACCGGTGCTGAGCAGCTTATGGTCTGGCAGATCTTGAGTTCCACCCATTGCCTCCTCGACATCTTCATGTGTTTCCATCCAAAAATGGACAGAGCCTCCTTATGCACGGCCTTGCTCGGGACTACAGAACCACAGGTAAACCTCCTGAAAGTTCGGGTCCTGAATAATTGATGGCCAAGGAGTATTATGTCAGCTAGAGCAGTGCAGTGGCTCCTTCGATGCACATCTGTTCCTCTCGTTGTCATTTAAATTAGTTTCCACTGCTAATTTCTTGGATTACTGTATTCATAGTGCAAGGTAGAACAAACTGCTGTGGATTTTATTCTTAATTTAATACAGTCCTGGACTCTTTAATACATTTTACATTCTGTAGAACATTAACAAAGTGACTTGAAAAGTGAAGGAACAATCCCCAGTCAAACAGGAGCCTCTGAAATGAATGAACCTCTTCTATTGTATTATGGAAATAGGACAGTCTTACAAAATCCAAGAACTCATACAATACTATGCTTAAGCAGAGATGTTCTTTTGCACAAGAATGTAAATGGTCTGTTGATTTTATGAGAACTGCCAGGGATGGAAAATTAAGATAATAATAATAATAATCTCATATGAAATTATGTGTCCTGTAAAGAACTGATATATAGGAATAACTAAAAGCAATTAGAATATTGATGGATAGAAGGATTTTCTATGAAAATAGATAAACTAATACACATTCCAGATGAATATTGACATCAGCCTGTTCATTTTTTCTTTGAAATACATTGTCTACATGGTTGGTTTTGAAGCATTCTTTCTATATTAATAGAATTAGAAAATAATATTGAACGCAAGCATCACATTTGTGTTCTTTTACTTTTGTCTTGATTTAACTGTATTGAGTAATTAATCTTTTTTTAATACTTCAAATAATGACAGAAGTCAATGAAACAGCACACAAAATTCATCTGAACGACGGCATGCCTTTCAGAAGAGAATAAGCAAACAGTGGATACTGATCTTTGGTCAGACCTTACGCCTGTGTAGCCTGGATGGATGGCTGACAGCAGAGAGCTGAAGTCAGCTGGATGCCCGGAGCCCAAGGGGTAAAAGGGCACATCAATAAACAATGGCGTTCATTGTGCAGAGATCACTAAGTGGGCAACACTGAAGGCTCTAATTTAATGGCAGGAGCTGCGTTGCCACGAGCCGCACTCGGCTGTCACTATGATACAGATCCATGACTCTGCAGTTACATGGTTGCCTTAATGGTTTTATGGTACGGGTCAGTTATATTAGTCATATGATGTATTATCTTTGTAACACTGAGGGAAAATAGTGTGTCATTGCATTACCAATGAAACAGAGTCTGAAAAGCCAGACATTCCAGGGGTTCTTTCTAACTTAGACTGCATCATTTCTGTACCAGGTACTACACATCCGTGTGGGAACACAGGGATCTATAGGCTGCCTAGGAGATACACACGAAACAAGGTTCTCGCTAAATCAAATATGGTGACCAGTTGAGTCCAGCTGAATCTTGACATGTCTGTAATTTTTTTTTGTAAAAGATATTACAGAGTAGCTGCATTCCTCACAGACCCTACTATAGCCTTCCCATTATAACTGCTTGAATGGTTCCCTTTAGGTGGCATTAAATATAGAGGATATTACAAAATAGCAACAACAAATAAAAACATCAAGTAATATACACCACGATAAACACTACCGAAATATAATTCTTGGAGCAGAACCGGGGGATTTCTAATTTCTAGTTTCGAAGTAACATCACTCGCTAAACAGTACTGCCGTTGTATATAGAGTACGTCTATAGGCACATGGCTCCATCTAGCGATACAATTTGGAGTAGAATATAAAAAAGCTTGTCACGTTAAATGCCTTTTCACAGTCGAAGTGATTTCTTTTAGCTGATACTCATCACAGACTTAAATAAATGAATTCGAATCTATTTATATATTTAAAAAAACGCAGCTTATTTTCATTACTGATTCACACTGCTGAACAAGTAAAGGCAATCGCTCCGCTTCACGCATGCGCGCAGACAGAGGAAACACCTCCGACCGGCAGGGGGCGACATGCGGAATCGCGGACAGGCAGATGGCGTGCGACCTTTACCGAAACGAAACATGATGGTAAGTGGGACCTTCGGAAGGAACGCGGGTTTAGATTAAATAACATGACGGGGGTGTCACATGTAATACTGCACGCGGTTTATTTGCACAGAGAACTAGGCAAAAATACAGTATCCTGCATGGGAAACGGTGTATGCGAACTCGGCTAGTGATGTTTTACTATGTAAATTCGAAGAAAGCGTTTTGGTGCCTTAAATGCACTTAGCATTGCACTCTTCAGGATCGATTCGTACCTCCGTCTCGTGTTCCACAATGCACTAACACTTCTTCCAGGTCTTCTGTCCTATGCCACCTGGGTTAGGCTCCAGCCTCATCCCCCATTCCATCTATCCATATTCAATTTGTTTGCTTATCGTATGATTATGATCCACCCCTTCACCAACAATGCTTACATTTTTAATTGCCCTTGTGCAAGAACAAAGTATCACTATGCAAAATTTGTTTTTTTTTTTCTTCTACAGATTTAGGGACCATTTTCTTGAAGATCATGACTTGTATCTTGACTCTTCCGCATATTACCAGAAGGCCAATATTTTGCAAGTGGACCTTCATCTATGTGTCATCCCGTCTCACAGCACTGCACAGCAGCTCGCCCCCTAAGAGTGAGGCGCAGAGCCCAGGACAGGAGAATGAGTCCCTGTTGGAGAACCTGACAACCCTCGGGGTGGATGTGGGGATGGTTCGCCGGCGGCAGCCCGGTGTCCTGAAGAGGTCCATCACCAACGAGCATGGGCTGACGCACTTCCTGCAGAGTAAGGGTGCAAGCCGCGAGATGGTGGCCAGCATCATCTCCCGCTTCCCACGCGCCATCACCCGTTCCGGGGATCACCTGGAGCAACGCTGGGAGCTCTGGAGGACGGTCTTCAAGAGTGACGGAGAGATCGTCAACATCCTAGCCCGCTCGCCTGAGTCCTTCTTCCGCTCCAGTGACAACAGCAACCTGAAGAAGAACATCGTCTTCCTGGGCTCGCTGGGCCTCAGCTCCAAAGACCTGTACCGCTTGCTAACAACAGCTCCACGCACCTTCTCCAACAGCCTGGAGCTCAACCAGCAGATGGTGGAGCTGCTGCGGGACGTGTGCCTCAGCTTGGGGGGGAAGGATCCGGACCAGTTCGTCAGGGCCATCGTCTCCAGGAACTCGTACATCCTCATCCGGAGCACCAAGCGCATCAGAGGCAACATCAACTTCCTTCAGGAGGCTCTCGGCCTGAGCAGTGCGAAGCTGCTGGAGCTGTTGCGGGGCCAAGGTGCAGAAGTGCTCGACCTCTCCAACGAGTATCTCCTAAACAACTTCAGGGACATCCAGCAAAAGCTGCTCTCCCTGGGCTGCAGCCCAAACGAAACCAAAACTCTGATCATCAAATACCCTGCGGTGCTGTACATTTCTCCGGAGAACCTGAGGAATAAAATAGACTGTCTGCAGGATGGGGGTGTAAATATCAAACAGATAATACAGAAGCCCAAGGTGCTGGAATTTAGTATTGACAATCTCAGGAGACGCTTAAAAGAACTGCAAGAGATCGGCTATGATTTTGAGAAGAGCGGCATTGGTATTTTAGACTCTAGTAAACGCCGATTTGATGCTAAGTTGTTACGCCTTTCCGGGCAATAGGTAATATAAAAGCGGCAGTCTTTAAAATAAATGTATTGCACTATCCAATTATTGAATGAATGAGATCTTTAACTTATCGTTAAAGAAATGTGTGCAAAAGCTTCTTTGTTGTCTTCCAAATGTATGTGTCCTGATAACCAGAAGGTGGCAGCAGAGATCTCAGAAATGGCTTACCAAGTTCACCATGCCCATTACAACTTGCTCACATATCTAGATATGTGTAAATATGGAAGACTCCCTGACCCTTCCCTGTGGGTACATTTTACCGCAGTGACAAATTTATCAACCCCATTATCACTAAGGTGGTTTTTGCTAGAGTAATACACTTCAGAACTCTGGGATCAGTGTTGGGTCACTAGGGTAACGTTTACGGTGTTTGAAGGGAAGCGGTTTCCCAAGCAATAAGTGGTTATGTATCCCTGCAAACTGGGTTAGCAAGGGGGAATCTCGTCCCGAAGTTGTACGGGCTGCTGCCTTGACTCTCTTTCTCAGACATCTGGAACAGCTCATCCAGGTTAGAAAATCTAGCAGAACAGCTGAGATGTCTCCAGCTTTGTTTTATATGGTGTAGATTTTACAAGTCATTTAGTATGCTGTCTATATTTGGAAACAGTTAAACTCTCCTTTCAGTCTGTGGATTTTTTTTTTCAGTTCTGGTATTTAATCTTTACAGTGCCCACTTGAGAATCTGCCACATTGTTTTTGGCCTGTAATGTATTAAAAACAATAATATAGCTTTTTTCACCAAGGCTTATTCAAACCGGATGATCTTGAGACTTGACAGACACTGAAACTGGGTGCTGTCTATTAAGCCCACCTTAAACAGAAAAGTGATTCTTCACATTTTACAGGATTTACTGGAAATTAAAGCCATGAAAGAATACTGTTCTCTTGCCGTTTTCCATGGCAGTGCCTGTTTTTGAAGAAATGAGGCTAAATTCTTTGCCTGCCACTTTGGGGTATATCAAAGTGTGCATGCAGCCCACAGACAAATGTTATTCAATAATCTGTAGAGCATGGGAACATAAGCACTTTGTTTGTATTAGTCCTTTTGTCCTCACCTGAAATTTTAAAAAGGAATTTAATAGGAAAAAATATTGTGGTCAGACCCTATTCCAATATTTAAAAAAAAACAATAGCCATTACATATATAGGGATTTAGGTAAAGTCTCTACCAGCCCCTTATAATCGCTTCGGGTGATTCATGCCACTCTTCTTGGCTGATTTTCAGGGTCTTTTTGTATCACTAGCGGAGAGCAGAACTTTGACAGGACCACTGAAGGGTGTCCACTTCCTGTCCCTACCGTCCACTTCCTGTCCCTACCGTCCACTTCCTGTCCTTACCAACCACTTCCTGTCCCTACCGTCCACTTCCTGTCCCTACCATCCACTTCCTGTTCTTACCAACCACTTCCTGTCCCTACCGTCCACTTCCTGTCCCTACCATCCACTTCCTGTTCCTACCGTCCACTTCCTCCTGAGGCCATTCAGGTGCTGCCTTAAGCCTCCGTTTTTGCTCCTCTAATCGAATGTTGCGTCTATTCACTGTGCCACCTGACGTCTAGCATGGTCACGTTTTACTGTGAATTGTAGCTCTACACCCATGACACCCTGACCAGGAAAAGCAGGTAGCAGACAGTTGCATGGATATGCCACCTAGATCTCTGATGAATACTTTTTCCTGCCATACGGCCATACGGTGTCTGCCAGAAAATATTCTGCCATGCATCTTCTCTGCATCACAGGTTTTGTTCTTGAGGTCGATATCATGACTTGAAAGGTTGACTAGAAGAATGTCCAGACTGTTTGACCGTGTTATCATTATCATGTTTTTATTTTATTATTAATTTGTGTGTGTGTATGTGTGTGTGTGTGTGTGTGTCTGTGTGTGGGGGGGGTTGAATAATTGGTCCTTACTTTCTTTCTGTAAACCAGGAAATCTTATGTTCAAAGGCTGGGATCAATGCAAAAGAAGATTTGCTGCTAATTGGATGGCAGGGGAGGTGAGGGTAAGCTGCCGATGTGCTGCTTTCTAAATGATGACATTCCTTGTTGTGAATCCGGAGCCTTGCCATTAATCCCAATAATGGCATACAGTACAGCAGTGTTTCCCAATCTGGTCCTCGGGGACCCACAGACAGTCCATGTCTTTGATGGAGCTAGGAGGGAGCAGAAATGTGCACTGTCTGACAGGGAGCTGGGAGGGAGCAAAAATGTGCACTGTCTAGCAGGGAGCTGGGAGGGAGCAAAAATGTGCACTGTCTGGCAGGGAGCTGGGAGGGAGCAAAAAATGTGCACCATCTGGCAGGGAGCTGAGAGGGAGCAAAAACATGTAACCGTGTGTGGGTCCCCGAGGACCGGATTGGGAAACACTGCATTACAGGACAGATGTGTGTAATGTGACATTTAAAGCACTATGCTTATCTGAGACCCTGCAGCAAACAACAATATAACAGCGCTTGCCGGGAAAATCTGTAAATTGCCTGTTTTTCTATCAGAGGAAGTGAGGCATTGGGTAATTGCGGGGTGGCATGAGGGATATGCAGGGGCATATGCAGGCCCGATACCCTGGCAGATTCTGTGGGCACCGCACTTTATGGGGGGCCCTGAATACGAAAAATAATAATGTACATGCCAGTTAGGGGGTGGAGGCAGAATTTCTAGCCACACCCCCGGGCATGACCATTAAAAATGCTAACACAACCTGTCGTCCAAAGTGCTTGGTCGCTAAGCTCTCCATCCGTGTAAAGGTATATCAGTGATGATGACCAGCGACCCGGCAGTCGGGCACCACCCTCTTTGTTCTGGATCCTCCATCACCAAAGTAAGCAAAAGGCCAGGAGAACCCAGCTGTCAGTTTTCTTGGAGGTCACGCTTTTCTTAGAGACATGCCCATGTAAAGGGGTCGCTGTGGCTGTGGAGGTGGGCTGAGTGGATTGGCTGGTCCTTGGTATTATAAGCAGACGGTGTTATGTTAAGGTGATTAATTGTCATTGTTGACACACCACAGCATACAACAACGAAATGTGTCCTCTGCTTTTAAGCCATGTGACAGCAGGGGGCAGCTACGTGAGCGCCCGGGGAGCAGTGCACGGGGACGGTTCCTTGCTCAGGGTACCTCAGCGGTACTTGTGTCGTGTGTTGGGGACTTGAATCGGTGATCTTTCGATTACACGGTTGTGCCTGTAACCACTAAACCACCTGTCTGCCCCATAATGAATAATAACAAAAAATAATAATAATAATAATAATAAGTCTGCAGTGCACCTTAATGTGATGGTGTCCTTCTTGTTCTGCCCCGATAGCTTGACATTATTAACAAAGTGCAAAATGCAGTGGAGTTATCCTCAAGTCCGGGTGATGTCACGTGGAATTTGTATGTGATCCCCGGAAAATCCCTCCCGCCCACGTCAAAATGTACGTTTTGTCAAAGTTCTTAGCTGAAATGAAATATTTCGGTGTGATTAATTCCCCAATAATGTCCAAGTAATTTCCTGTGCGACCTTGTCCAAGGAATCAGACGGATTAAGACGTGATATTGCTGAATGTGTAAAATGATATGAAAAGAGGGATTTGGCCGCTGATGATTTACAATGATTTCATTAAACTTTCATCGTGGAGTCCTTTAAACCCTAATGGCTTATTAACATAGCTCACATTTCTGCTCCCATCAACACCCCAAATAAGGTAGTTATTAGATCTGTCCCTGGACAATTGACTTATTCACAAAAATGTTACCGTTCTGTCACGTACACATGAGGCTCTGAGCACTACATTCCAACCACTGTCATTTTCTGTAATTACAGAATTTACTTTCTCTGTGTTTGCCTACATTACTGGCTCAGGTTGGGTGTACCCAGGAATGAAAGCTGGATTTCCTTTGCAGGATATTCATCCAGTGGGACAATAGACTCAAGCAACCTAAATTCATACAAGTGGAACAAGGTATTTAGACATGGGCAGTCAATTATGGACAGCTTCTGATCCGCACATATGTTTAGCAGATGTTTCCCACTGAGGCTAAGTTCAAAAGCTAATTTGTTTTATTAATTTTCTCTAAAAGACCTGGCCTCCACTGTGTAATGGATTTCCGAGATAAGGGGAATATGCGGGAATAAGCACCTTGTGAAAACAGAACAATCACTCTGATGAATCAATGACCTTCCGCAATACGAGGAAAGACAGGAAAAAAATGTGGATTTTCATGAGTGCTCTAAGCTGAATGTATGCTAGACAGCAGTGGGGGGGCTGGAACGTGGGTCAGGGTTTGAAGGACAGAAATGAATCTGTTCATTTTTCGAGGTTGCCAGAGGGTACGGACCGCTCAGAGCTTTTGAGGGCCATCAGGCACCAACGTGCTGCATACACTGCATTTGGTGAATGAGTGGTCTAGAATTTTGTGGTATAATGCAATACAGAAACAGAAATCTAAATTGAATGTCCTCATTGAATGAGGAACTGCAATGCATCATGGCCTGTGCTGCTGGGCTCTTGGACGTCAGAATCAGCTCCACAGATGCACTGACAGATCTGCATCTGCCTAAATGGAGGTAGACTGGTTTGTGGGTGTGCCGCAGTCACTGGCACGGGGGTGCCGTTTCACTGATGCCCACGGCTAGCGTGGCAGGCTGCATGTGGTGCATGCTGTCGGCTTTGCTGTCAGACGAGTTATTTCATTACGCCGTGATTAGACGACAATGTAATTCGGATCCTCTCAGTTCCAGGAAACGATGAGGAATTGATTGTCCCCCGGAGATAAGGCTGAGTATTTCTCAGGGATTGGGACACAGCCCACCTTGGCTGTGTCAAGGGGTCTTTGGTCTTCGTTTAGTTAGGTGAATCCACTCATCTCATTGATGTTCCCTCAGCAGGGTTTCCAAATTATGTTCCATCTTGCTTATTCCAGAAGTAAGAACAACTCCTCTGGATTCACCAGCATGTCCCTGGTATTTAGCCCTGGGAAAGGTGACACTAATACGTCTTAGCGTGACTGATACAGATGAATGCGGTGACGTGTTCATTTATATTAACATCAAATAGCGAGGTAATATCGAGTCCATGCCATAGTTTTACTGCTAACTTGCCATCATGTGGAATGACTTTCAACTTAGCCAAATATTTGTCATCGCAGGTCATTAGGCTGCAATGTCCTGTGTAAATCGACCTGGGTGGATAAAAAGGGAAGACGTGGAAGTCAGCTGACAGCGGCGGTGACGGGGCGCCGGGCTTTCCTCTCCATACAAGCGGGCCTTTCATGCCGGCCCGGTGACATTTACCGCCGAAGACCCGAACTTCTGCTGGAGACGTCTCCTTAACAGTGCTGTCGGAGGTGGCACTCTCCTGCCACCAGAAATGAAATTTCCCAGTTTGGGCTCCCCTCGAAAATAATCCTATGCCACTTGTGCCCCCCCTCCCCCCATGCAATTTTTTTTAACCTGAGATTTGCTGAGATACCTGAATGTCATTTCCAGTCAGGATAGTGAGACACAAAGAGCGACTGTGTGGAGGAACACCAAGTTGTTTATCCCACAAGAAAGATACCTGGTCTCGCCTCCCTCCCTCCCTCCCTCCCCCTGCCTCTCCTCGGCCCTGAATCCATTAAGACAGAGCTGCCTGCTGACTGGGGGTGTGAGACGCAATGCACAATGGGTTTGGGGAACCGATGTCGGCCATCAAACGCTCCCTCAAGGGCGTCAGGTGGCTTCCTCTGTCATTTTTTTTCCATCTGAGTGAGATGGATGGAGTTCAGAGGTTCAAACTATAAAATTACCAGGCGCCCAGCAAGGTTTAGGATATTAGAAACGTTACGAGCTGGGGGTGGGGGGGTACTGGGAGGGATTGGCTACAGAGCTGAACCATGTATAGAAATATATGTGCAGGTATAGGCTTGTGTTCGCTGCAGCTGTTCTGAGATATGTATATTCAGTGCTTTTGGTATCCTGAATTCAGGCTCCCTGTTTCAGTGTTTGGGTTTTGTATTTCTGTCCGCCTCTTAATCCCAGCACATATTGTTCATCGCTAACAAAGGAGAGAAGCATTAATATCTCACATTTATATTGAATGTTACGGCAAGAATACGCACTTCACGTGGCCATTGTGGTTCAGTGAGAATTCAAGGTAAACGAGGCAAACGGGAAACGATGCGGTGAGCTGACATATTGAAAGGCTGATGTGCCGCGGCGAGGCTGATGTCAAGGGGGACATCGTTATCCAACTCGAAGGGGTCCTAGAAGCATGTTACTCCATCGCAGAAATTATTTATCGTACAAAAAAAGCAGGATGACTGATGGGAAAAGACTGTAAGCGGACAGGACATCCGGGAGGTTTACAGCACCGTGATGACAGCCAGCGTGGGGTGATTTCGAGGCATCTTAGAGTGGCATGAGAAAGTAACCGGATCTGACCTGAAACCAAAACATTAAGTATATATAAGACCTTTCAGATGCGAGCCAAAGACCCGTGGTGTTATTCTACAGGAAATTACTCATCTTTAAAGAGATATGGTAAATACGGTATATATACTACTTAATTCATGCAGCATGAATCTTGTTTTTTTCTCTAAGTCTCCTTCTATTAATGTAAGCAGTGTGATACCTTGGGGCGAGAATTATTGCCAGCTGTTCTGTTCTTCGCTGTTTTCTAAATAAAAGAGCGGGAACCGGCGAGAGCGGGATGCTGCCTTTCCAGCGATAGGCCCCTTCTTCAAGTATCGGGGTTTGTAGAAGAGATGTTTATCTTCTGTCTGTAGAAATCATTCATTCAGCCGAAGCAGCAAAGAGCAGGCTTTATTTCCGTTGCCTGGCTAACAGAGACCTCTTCATCAGCGGTGCAGAAGAACAGTCTCCCTTCATCATTGGCGTCCTTCATAACTGCCTGTACCCACGTGAGTCTCATCTAGGCTTGCTGCAAGCCTTAAGGTAGGGTTAGCGTTTGGGGTCCGTGGAAAAATACAAATTTTATCTGACAGTGCTGTATTGCCTCAAACCATTTCTGGCTTTGCTGTCATCAGGCGAGCTTATCTAATATGATGCATCAGACCTTGCATATGATAATATTATATTATGACATTATTACATTACTTTTCTGAAAGTTGTTTTTTTTATACTCATTAATACAGCATTGAGGTTACTATACTAATTCGGGAACTAAGTATCTTTTTCAGACCCCTCTGAAGAATGAAACCACCACTTCTTATGCCCATTCAGTGCCACACTTGTATAATTACCATGCCATACTCCCAGGAAAACCAGAGACCTTTGCTGAGCAAAGATGGAAAGCACTGCTGAGATAGCTTTTCTAGAAGCCTGTTTGGTGTTGGATGGTGTGGTCCAGAGCGTCCTCCTCGTGGCTTTCAGCTTCCAGGCTGCTGCTATGAAGGCAGTCACTGCTATACCCACGTTCTTCCGACGAAGGGATTATTTTCTTACCGCAAAATCCCTCACTGCCGCCCCACTTTCTGCATTGTTTCTAGCATTGTTTGGGTCCGTGGGTGTTTTTTTATTTTAAATAAAAACCTCCTTTGGCTTGTTAAAAACCAGTGAGCAAATCTTTGGGACTGTGCCTCAACAGCCGTCCAGCTGATTTCACTGGTTTTATACGAGCATTAGGATAGAGCGACCTTAAATAGCCATAGAAGCAAATTAAAGTTCTTCTTCCGCCTGTACTGAGACCCACACTTGGAAACTTTGAAATGCCGAGAGCCACAGAAGAAGAACTTTAAGCTGAATTGCTACCCAGCCAATTAGGAATCACATGTAGGGCGTGTTTGGAAAATGCTGCGCTTATCCAGACGCGGCACGTTAGCAGTACAACTCGAGCCAGTTAACGCCCAACAGAAAATGGAGGAATGGGTGGTTTTGATGCCAAGCATATTGTTGCATTATTGCATTTGTGTATATGTCCCCAGTTTTATTTGTTTCTTGCTATATTTCAAAGATGTGTTGCTCGGGACTCCAAACTGCCCGTAGTCTAAATGCAAGTGTGTGCTCATCAGATTATATCCTGCCCTGGGTGTATGATACCTTCTGCCATGCTCACCTTAGGCTGAAAATCACAGTAATGGTTTAACAGATTAGCTGCACATCAAAGATGTTCAATATGTCTAATAGATAATATTCAGCCTGTATTTTTATGAGCTGAGAGATGTTTCAACAGTGTTCCAATCACACGCCCTACTTTATTAGTCTGTGAAGACCACGCAGCGAGGCACCTTCTCAAGATTTAACGAGGCTGCTTCAATCTGACAATGTGAGAAGGGGAACTGTAATCAGACTGAAGCAGAAATGGCAGTTTGTGTAGCAAAGCCCGATTGTCCCCTTAAGGGCCGACCCTAACCTCTCCTACACCAATCTCTCTGCTCACTCCTTTCATTAGCCAACTCTCCCCAAATAGATTTTTATTCCCACTTTGTCTCTAACTTTCTTCTCCTTCCTTCTCGTGGTTCCACTTGCTGTTTTTGGAGACCCTCCGTAGCTGCGCTCAGTGCCCTGCAAGCTATTATAACATAATTAAGCGCTGGCCCTGCAATTATACAGCAGATTAAGCAGGGACATTTGACATATGGCCATACGTATGCGCACTGGGATGCTTCCCTCGGGAAACAAACTGCTTAATCGGCAGGCGAACGTAAACATCATTTTGTGGGTGATTTTGACAAGATGGGCAGGGCGGCTGCTATATTTGTGGACATGAGTCTGTGTGCTTATCGGGGGCGGATGGGGGTAGATGGTTTCGGTGCCAAATCTCCAACAGCAGAAGAGTAGCTCCGTTGGCGGGCCGGCACCCGGCTGCCCACGCGCAGCTGAGATGGACCTGTAGCCCAGAGGCAGCCCTCTCTTTTGCACAGTGGGACACCCTGACTCTGGCGATGACTTGTCAGCTGGAGGGGTGAATCCCCGCGGATACGGCCTCCGCCATTGCAAGCCTGGCTGCTACAGAGCCACTTATGTAAAACACATGTATCCCACCCTGTCCCACGGGGCCGCCCGCCACCAGCGTTAGGAACCGTCCGCCAAGATGGCAGCTAAGTGCCTCGGGGATATTTACCCTCAGACCAAGGGATACTCCTCACTCACTACTGAGCCAAATCCTCCACACTACCACAGCCAGGCTAATACCCCAAAGCTATTCATTTTCATCAAAAAGCTCTCATTTGTCTGCCAACAACTTTGTATATTCTCATGTTCCGCAAGAGAAACTTCGAAAACCAAGAAGAGTTTATGGGAATTTAAACTCTTCTGGACAGAGGAGTATCATATGAGTAATATTAGCCTCTGTAACCAGTTTAACCTTTGAGTGCAGATATTAAGGGTTAATCAGGGAGGGAAATATACTCCATAAGTCCATTATCCCACGTAATAATAGCTTCCAACCTCCTATCCCGGTCAGGGCCACAGAGTAGAGGTATCTTATCAGTGTATATAACTATTTAAAAAAGCATGTCATTTACCACATTTATTCTTCAAACAATCCAATAGATTCTACTGCTTGATTTGTATATCCACCAGTTATATGATGGTTTAACTGCCCTGGCATTAAAAATTAAGTTTTTTAATTGCCATGAATATAAATTTCACACTCTGGCTGACAATTATATATTGAGATGAGTTGTTGTTTTATTTTCAAAAACAGCAAGACAACATTAAATAGAAAAAGTATAAATATCTATAAAAGTATAAAATGGCGTAAAAGATGTAAACACACAGTTAAGTAGGATTTGTTCTCCAAAAAACAAGGCTCATATTAGAGATCATTTTCAGCCTAGAAAAATTCCGGAGAAAATATTTGGGAAATTATATGATTATGGCGGGGAGTGAAATTGCTGGGAACATAAGATGTGACAGGCGAGGAGACATTCCTGCTAGTC
>JAODKN010000046.1:7661275-7683163 GCA_026774425.1 Petrocephalus zakoni
CCCCCCTCCGGGAAGCTCTCCAGATCAACCCCCCCCCCCCCCCCCCCCCCAACCCCTCCCTGACCGTGTTCATCACACAGATACCGAGAGCACACAGTTACCAAAGTCATCTCGAAAAATTCAGTTCAAACATAACTGAGATTCATTAAGACTGAGCTCTAAACTGAGATATATATTCACTTCTGGTGTCCATCCATCCATCCATCTTCCCACTGCTTATCTAGTTTGGGCCCAGAGAAATTATTTCCTAAAAATTTTCCAAAATACATACACACGTGATTCTAACATTCTAACTCACTTTCATTTGAGTGTTTGGTGACCATGATAATTGGAATAACAGCTCAATAGATTCCCACCACATAAATCATTAAAAATATAGCCATAGACAAGATAAGATATACATCACACATTATAACATATCTTAGAATTTTCTCAGTGTGCTATATCTGGTAACACTAGGGTTGTGGGCTGGCGTTTGAGTGTCACCTTACACTTACAGTGAATTACATACATTCTCTTCACTGGCCTGTCATACGGCAGTTGTCAAAGCTGGAGAGCGAGCCACACGGACCCAAGCCTTCCCAAAACCAACCATAACGGCAACATACAGTTGGAGTATATCAGGGATGTTTTTTTAAGCTGAATTTCCAGCTGAGTCGCTACTTCACAACCCCCCCCCCCCGAAATCTCCCTGCATGTGGGATTGCTGGGGGACATGAATTATAGATTTGGAGGCCAGTGCCCCCCACGGCGAGATGATTGCTTAATTATCTCCCTCTGAGAACACACCGACCAGCAACACAGCGGGACGGCACGCAAAAAGGCTCCACCTAACAGCCAGGGCCCCGGTCTACTCCGGTTATAGCCAATGCTCATTTTCAGCCTCGGAAGGGGACAGCCAAACAGTAATCACTTCTCAATTTGGAATTAATGTTTCTGTGACAATTAGAATATGTGCATAACACAGTTATGTAGTAGTTATGTAGCACATGTAGTACTGTGTTACTCATAGTTGCATCACTGTGCTCCTGGTTCTACAGTAATATAAGCTCACACTTTTACAGTATAAGAGCCAATAAGAGCCACTTAAACAATACCTAGCTGTTAGTCTTTGTTCTTATTTGATCTGCTCAGTCGGTGTATCGCATCCTCAGTCTTACCATCAATGGTAATGGAGTTTCAGTTCAGTCATGGTTCTCCTGTCTGCCCCATGGCCCAGGAGACGGGGGCCCCGCGGGGCAGCTGCAACGGGCGACACGGAGGGACAAGAAGATCCACAGAATGTGGGGATGTTCACGCCGCTGCCTGGGGCTGCCCCTCCCCCACGTCCCCCTCTCGGCGATTACCGTGACGTTTATCACCGGGGGAACTCTGTGTCCTGTCCCTCTGAACGCTGTCGCCGGCCGACTGGAACGTGTATGCAGGGGCGCCGCGAGGGGGGCAAGTTAGGACGATTCCAGGGCCCTTAAAAAGTTTGGAACATAATTGGTCTGCGCTGGGGGTCCAGTATGATATGCTTTCATGGGTCCAAAATCTCTAGGGTGCCCCTGCCTGCATGTGTGCTGTGTTGCATTTTACTGATTTCAGGAGAGTGGCTGTTAGCAGTACGGTATCTGTCGCATTTTACTGATTTCAGGAGAGTGGCTGTTAGTGGTATGGTATCTGTCGCATTTTACTGATTTCAGGAGATTGGCTGTTAGCGGTACGGTATCTGTCGCATTTTACTGATTTCAGGAGAGTGGCTGTTAGTGGTATGGTATTTGTCGCATTTTACTGATTTCAGGAGAGTGGCTGTTAGCGGTATGGTATTTGTCGCATTTTACTGATTTCAGGAGAGTGGCTGTTAGCGGTATGGTATCTGTCGCATTTTACTGATTTCAGGAGAGTGGCTGTTAGCGGTATGGTATCTGTCGCATTTTACTGATTTCAGGAGAGTGGCTGTTAGCGGTATGGTATATGTTGCATTTGCAGCAGTTCTGGGAAGTCCTGGTGCCCTCCTGCCTGGGGGGTAATGCCCTCTCCAGTAGTGTGTAATATAACCAGAGACGCGAGATGCTAACCCTTATTGATGATAGGCTTTACTGTCTCAGAACATCTGGACCGGCAATAGCGCAGTTTTAAGCTGACGGTATGCATTTTTGTCTCTAATTATGAGACACATTGTAAATCTTCTGAGAAAATGCTTATTCATTACAGCAAAACATTGAGGAAATGTGACATAGTCTTTTAGAAACTTACATGTTTATGTTCAGGAAGTGTTTTAACAACTGCTCATGGAATCTATTCATTGACTTTCTGTTCCTGCTTAAGCAATAGGACTCCATGTACTATAGCAGAGTTAATTAGTAGTTAGGACATTGGTGGTCCATATGGGGAAAGTGGGGGTTGTGTAACCTACGGTGGCCAGTCGTGTATCATTCTGGTTAGATCAAGCCAACAACTCTGGTTCAGTGAACACGAGAGTGGGACTTAGGAAGTCCTAGATAAAGCTGTTCCTCACTGTGGTCAGGAAACTTGTTTACTGGTAATTTTTCTTAACTGCAAGAATGACGACAATGCTGTGAGAATCCTATGTTTCCTTACCATCTTAGCACGGCTAAAAGAGGTGTACGCAACTGCAAACACAGATGAGGAATTAAAGATATGTATGAGTGTGTATGTGTGCACTGCATTTCTCTCATTTATATCTGCCTTGACAAAGTACGTCTGCTGTACACAGACAGGTACAAAAGCCAGCGTTGACTTATATAAGCCCAGGGTGTCTGTCTGTTTACGGCTGCCGTCTTCTTGTACGCATCTTGGAAGTCCTACAGCGGCTGCTAAGCCTTCCTGACAGTCCCTACCACTATCACTAAAGTAGACATATGTTGGATACCCCATGCAGCATTCATATGGAAGGCCACATTTCAAATGCACTTGTAATTATTACATGCATTTTCTTGTGGTAGTGTAATTAAGTTTGAAATATTCCACGTCAATATTGTTTCTGCAGAGAGTGTATTCAAACTACAGTCTAAGGAAAAGCCTAGCCACAGGTGGTTAGGAGTTTTGTTTTTCAGGTGTTCAAATAACAGAAAATGTAGGGTTAAATGAATGAGGATGTTAATGTAGCATACTCAGAATTACTATGACCCACCAATTATTATGTAAGTTATTATAATTACATGCAGAAAAATATCCATGAAGCCCCTGACCGTGAAAAACAAATATAGCATATACAGGCCAAATAGTAAAATAAAAATGCCGCCCTTTCCTAGTGCCCCGTGGTCTCATTAAAACCAACCAGAGGGGCAGTGCCACACCCCATTCTGTGGCTGTCGACTGTGTGTGCGCCACAGAATTGCTAGAATATGATTTTATCGTGTCCATTCACCGGCACATCTGTAACACATCTGGCGTCTGTAAGGTTCAGCACCACATACCAATAAAATATGTCTTCTGTGGTGTTCGCCCTGCGTGATGCGTAACAGGTCTTAACAGGTCATGTGTTATTCTGTTATGATATCACTCTGTTGATCACATGTTATTGCGTAATAACCTCAGACACTCTGCCAGGCAAGAGCCGCTTTGTGCAAAAGATCATGCAAGGCTGTGAGGCAGCCTTAGAATACATTTTCACAGGAGCCAATGGCTTTTATCTTATCTATTTTATCTTTTATTGTATGGGTAGTTGGGGTAAGGGCAAAACAACCTGTTCTGAATTTGTATTGATAAACCTTTAAATAATAAAGGCATTTATATATAGATCTGCTATTCCAGCACATACTCAGAAGAAGCTTTTCACTGGCAGTGACTGATTAGTGCCCCATGGAACCCAAAGATGCCCCTCCCTCAAGGAAAATAGTGATTTGAAAGGGTTCTAAAATTTGTCAGTATTATAAATAAGTGAGTTCCAAAGTGGCACCCCCATCAGGGGTGTCAAAGAAGTGAAGAACAAAGTGAAAAGTGTCTGCTTAGACATTTGACTGGTCATACAACATAAACCGCTTTGAAAGGGCAAAATTCCCAAACTGTAGTGGCTCAACTGTGGAGGTTCCAGACATAAAAGGATATGTTAACTGTCCCTGACAGATTTTTATAGCCCAAAATACATTTATTTATCAAATTCCTTGGGCAGCAGGTGGTGCAGGGATCAAATTTCTTGAGGCTGGAGGATAAATAATTTAAGATGACAGTTATGCAAAATATTGAATTCATACTTGAAACCAGAAATGTAGCAATGCAGGAGGAAAATCAACTTTAGATTAGTCTGGAAAATGTGAGACGCTAGTTGTGAAATGAGGCCTGATGTAAAACTTGGAAAATATTTTCTTTGTGGTGATTTCCAGAAATAATGTTTGCCTGTTATTGGATGTCTTGGTTATTCACATAGCAAAACACCAGCCGACGACGAATAAAACTGAAATAAATGCCAACATACGCAAAGTCTCAACATTCTAGGTGACAGGGTAAAGAGAATGTCAAATATATATTTTCTTTTTAATCAATCTCCTTAAATCTGGACAGTCTAAGTGCAATCAAAACTGTTAACCTGGAAGTGAACGCGTAAGATCATCTTCACTGTTCCAGACATCATTGATCCCACGTCTCGTTTGTTAATGATGTCATCCCTTCTCACGATTTAATCCAGCACTGGCAAATTTGTAACTAAGCATTTCTAATCTCTCTGGAGATTAGGCGACCTGTTTCAATATTGCAGATCAAAGTCAAATTACCTCCACCGAAGGAAGCCTGCAGCGATAATTTATGCGCCGCATTTTAACAGTGTGGAATCTGTGTTTCAAAAGGCATCATCAGCAGGTCAGGCCTGGCCCATCCTATGGGTGACATAGGCGATCGCCTAGGGTGCCATCTGATTAGGGGGCACAAAAAACTAAGGAGAAATACGCCTGGTTACATTCTGTGACATCACAGTTTTTTACACTAGTTTCAATATTTCACTTACTTTCTTGTGAAAAAGACGTGGGTTAGCTAGTTAGCAACCAGTTTTCCCTGAGCTACAGAATTTTATTTTAATATAAATGAACTGACAAAATGAAAAATGTGTTTTGTGTTGCTAGGGGGGCACTCAGCAGGATCTTGCCTAGGGCACCAGGAAACCCAGGGCTGGTCCTGCATGGAGTGAATGACATGGCCTGGTAAACAACAGACATTCGAGCTGTAATATTATGGTTGTTTTTGAGATTAATGAAATTGCAGTGTAAAGTTGCTTAATGTGTGATTAATATGTAATGGGACAGGACGCAGGGGGCTCCACTCTGCTGTCACGCCTCCTGGGCTGCTGGGGGGGGGCGGTGCATCTCACGCCTGTTCAGAGTGCGTGGGGTTGGTGTGTTTTCCTGAATTTGTGTGGGTTTCCTCTGGATGCTCCTTTGTTGTCCTGCCATCCAAAGACATCCCATGGGTGCCAATGAAATCTCTCCGCACACGCTAAGCACCCATGTTAACATATCGGTCATGCCTTCAAATTCAAGTCATATGTTTAAGCATTATATAGGGTGAGCAGATAATCCATGTCAGGAAGGACACTTTGAGCTCGGACAGGGTTAGTGACATACCATTTCTGTTCAAAGGACCTGGATTTCACTTCAGCACTGACTTCTTTTTTATGCTGGATGAGACTTTCAATCAAGGAAACAAACCAGTCAAATCACAGGAAGAAGTGAACTGTTTAGCCAATCACAGGAGCATTTTGTAAAACCTGAAGTAGCTCAAAGTGTCTTTCCTGTCATGGATTATCTGGTCATCCTAGCATTATACAAAGAGAGAAGTGTGGTGGCCAGTACTTATAATTTAAACTTTCTGCAGCCGAATGTGTGGGTTATCATCAGCATAAATGCATCATTGCTACAAACTCGTCTGCTGTTGTAAGTCTCTTCCTTCCTTTCTCCTCCAAACGCGCGCCTGACAGCTTGGCGCGCACCGAGTATTAGCCGGGCTTAAGTGTAATCTCCATCAGGATCAGCGGCAGGGGAGACTGGCCCACTTTCCTGCCATCTCCACCTCACTCGCAGTGCCGCGTGAAGAGGGCCAAGGGCCTTCAGCCCGCATCTGGAGATAAAGATCCATCCAGATGTGGGACTGGGCTTGTAAGGTGAAGCCATGCTGTATGGACCATTTTCTGTGCGTTTGTACTGCTGGCACTCAGAATGTATATCAGAATGTATAAGTCCCGGCTGTGAAAACAATAGTGACGATTATCGGTGCTTTGTTTCGTGGGGTTACCACGAGCACTGATATGCGATATGGTGACCATGCATGTTCAATCTTTTGATTAATGAACACCAGAACCACGCTGAAGAATTTTTTGGCAAAGCCCGAATGAGTCTCCTCCTCCAGCACATTTGCGGTTTGGTTGGGTGGAACAAAAACCCTTGTGATGTTCTTGAGATAGACAATTCTGCAACTCGCCAGGCGTCCCTCAGTGAGTGTGAGTACTGATAATGTGGGTGATTTAAGTACTCACCGGGCGTCCCTCAGTGAGTGTGAATACTGATAATGTGGGTGATTTAAGTACTCACCGGGCGTCCCTCAGTGAGTGTGAGTACTGATAATGTGTGTGATTTAAGTACTCACTGGGTGTCCCTTAGCAAAAGTGGCATCTGGTGAGTACTTAAATCACCCACAATATCTGTATCCATCAAGCAAGTGTGATAACAGACATGTTTTGAGAACCACTTTCATCAGTCCAGGTGCCACGTGGCTCGGTCAAGATGTTGGCAGCCAGAAGAAATGAGAGAGATACTTTGTCCTGACACATGATTTCCTCCAAAGACAATTCACATCACTCAACGCGGAGGCCTTCAGTTACAGCATGGGGAGGTAGTGCCATCCGACCAGCTGTCATCTCTTTCCCCACCGAGACACCAGCCTCAGAGCAGTGCCAGATCTACCGCACAACAATCACCTTCATCAAGAGCCACTGTCTGTATCAGATGCTTGTCAAGAGTAAAATCCACCTGCTCTGGAAGTTCTCAGTGTTTTTCGGCTTCCATGTGTAACATCCGTTACGTTTCACTGGTTATATATTGTCGATATTTACTCCTGTATGTTTAGATAATGGCTCTAGTGTGAGATCTTTGGGTTCCTGCGAATCTAATAAGAAATTAATGGTGTGGTCTAGTGATACTGATTGATATCAGCTGGAATCTGTGAGCCTGAAAGCCAGAAAAATCCAAACTTTATGACCTGTCTAAACAGACGATGGGCCGTCTGGCGTGGATTCCCACTGAAGCGAACGTTAGCTAGGGAAGCGCTCCGTTTCTGCGATCCTTCCTCACCGGCGATGACACGGCGGTCGCCTCCGGCACTGAAGGCACTTGTCATCAGGGGTCTCCGGTGTCATGCGATGACAGCAAAGGAGATGGACCAGATGCCTAAAGGGGAGTCGCTGAGCTGGAGATCAGAGCTCGGCACTCGGGCCTGTGGGGGGGGGGTGCAAGCGTCCGGCTGCTGGAAATTCAAGCTCCCACCATCAGCGCTGATCTTAATCGACATGGGCAGTTATAAAGATCCATCCATGCATCCATCCATCCATGCATCCATCCATCCATCCATACATCCGTCTAATCCAGTACAGAGCCACCGGGAGCCTGGAGTACATCCCAAAAAGCGCAAGGAATGGGACACCATGGATGCGATGACATCGAAATAAATTCACATTTTTTTGCAAAATTCCTGCAAGCTGGGGGGGGGGGGGGGAATGTAAAAACTACAGGCGCCTCGCTTCAGCCTCCAACGCCAGTTTCGGATGAGAGCGGCAAAGGATGACACTGTTTTTACAAGCCACTGGCTCCTAATTTCGGCAAAGCCCTCTTCCGACTGACAGCACGATTCAGAAAGAAGCCCCAAGGAGTGATCTCTTCAGCAGAAGCCTTCTCTGGAGGATGGAGACAGACAGGGCATATTTAGGGGTTCAATAGCAAGCTAGATCATACACCATGGGACAATCAATGCATATTTTAACTGTGATTACTTATCCAAAGCACACATCAAAAGGCAGCACACCAAACGCCATCGCTTCCGATTACCTTTGTGAGAGTGACAGTCGGTGAAGGAGATCTCAGGTTTCTCCTTTTCCCTCTCTGGAGTAATGGGGAGGAGCCGTGTCTCCCTTGTGATGCGCGAGAAGAGCTGGCAGGCTGTCGCTCCTAATTTAATTTGTTTTTTTCCGCTCGGGTGTAAGGCAGACCCGAGACCCGTCACTGCTGACATGTGGAGGAGACGGTACGATTTTGGCAGTTTCTCCGGGCATGCCGTGGTTACGCAGAAGGAGGCCCCGATTTGTCGGTTCGCAGGCTCCTACCTCTCAAATAAAACTGCATTGGTGGGGGGGTGCCTGTTCCGGCCTAAGGTGTGGCCACTGCGATGCAGGTTATACAGGGATCTGAATTCACGTTTAGGTTTTATGGCTGAAAATGACTGTTTTTGGTAACCTCTGTTTTATAAACTCCAGTAGGAGATGCCTATTCCCGCGACACACGTCTGCGGCCCTGCTGAAACACAATAAGTACTCAACTTGCTGAAAACCAGTGTAACAGATTAAACCAAATGCTAACCTATGATTAGAGAATGATGCGAAATTACAGGGCAATGCCTTTTCGAAATGAAAATTACACATTCTGAACACATCCGGCTAACTCTCATGCAGTTAAAATAGCAGTATGAATACATGAGCATGAGTTATGATCTTCTGTTTAGGTCTGGATTCCCCAGTACATGGTCATCACAGCCTCATGGACGGGGTAGGAGGCATGGCCAACTGGCTCTGGCAGTCATCATGAACAAAAGTCGGGCACCGAGGGGTCCAAGCTAATGCAGACGACATTAGCTTATTTTTTTCTGTTTTCCTTTTCTTCCTAAAAAAATCTAACTCAGACATTGAGGGTCAAAAAAATAACAGATGAGGACGGCAGCTACGGTTAGGACAGTAATGCCCCCCCCCCCCCCGTAATGATACCCTGTAACCCAAGCCGGAGCGGATGCCAACAGCTGCTCCCCACGAGCCGGCATGAAGGTCGAGGGCCAGGGGCACGGCAGAATGGCACTTCAGAAAGAGCTGCCGGGTGTCGGGTAACAGGCCGCTTTCATCGTGTGATTACCTGTCTGTGAAATGCCCATTTGTCTTTATTATCGGCTTCTGGGCTCTTCGTAAACATAACGGGGGCTGGGCTGTCAGTGTCCCTCAAGACACCACCTGTTCACTAACCTGAAAAGAACTTCCATACAGTTCAGAAACTCCAAGACTGGCTGAGTGCTCCATGTGCCGATCGGCAGTACAATGAATGCACCTCGGTTACCTCACACGCCCAGGACTGGGGGCTTGAGTCCTGCTCCCAGTTCTGTGAGTGTGGGCATCCCCCAGGGTACTCCGGTTTCCTCCTGCAGTTCAAAAACATACAGTTAGGTCTTTAATTCGCTATTACTTTGAGTGTGAGAGTTTGCGGCCGAATACAATGTTTCCCAACCCAGTCCTCCGGGAACCCTGCACAGTCCATGTTTTTGCTTCCTCTCAGCTCTCAGCACACCTGTACCAGGTATTCGGTGTTCCTGATTGGCTGGGAGCTGGGAGGGAGCAAAAACTTGGAATGTCTGGTGTTCCCCGAGGATTGGGTTGGGAAACACTGCCCTAACAGACTGGCATCCTGTATCTCATCTAGGATGTTTCTGCCTAGTGCCCTTGAAAAATAAGGGGACCTTCACTGGATAAATGGTATAGAAAATGGATGGAGAGCATCAATATGAACTTACTGTCAGTGCTGCAATTCAGCTAGTGGATCTCCAGCTTGCCCGGCTTCAGCAGGGCTCATAACCAAAGGGGCGTCTAAGACACAAGGTCTTAACGTGCAACCAGACCTGAAACTGCACCAACCATGGGAGTGAGTGACGAGGCTGACAGGTCAATGCTGCGTGAGGGAGAGCAATGCGTTGTCTTCAAGCTTTGTGACACGCAGACCTTTCACCCCAGGAGACAGAGGCGAAGCGTATGCTTCGCTCCAGTTTGCCCTGAAGGGAAAAGTCAGAGAGCAACACAGGCACATCTCAAGCTCATCTTACAAGAATCTTCCTCACCAATCAGAGCTCGGATTTCCGTAACAGCCGATCGGTGACAGGTATAATGGCCGTGGCGACATGAGAGGCTTGTAGCTTCTGTAAAACAGGTATCCCTGGTTTATATTGTGATCAAAAAAAGAAAACCACATTTATAAGAATACCCAATTCTGTGGCCATCACAGGAAGAAGGTCATGTACAATTGAATGTATTGTTCTGTTAGGTAAAAAATACGTTATAAACTAAATATATTGCCGTTGTGTTCACTTTATTTAGTAGTCAGACAGAAGTGTGAAAAAAAGTTAATTTTCTAAGAAATACTGCACTACTGTATATTTCAGTGTTTCAAGCATTCAGAACCAAATATATTAGAGCCTCATAAAAATATCTATATCCCCATGGAAATAGAGTGGAACAAATTCTAAATTCACTGCATAGACCTCTTTTTTTCTGAGAGACAGAAAGAAAGTCATTGTTTGTTGGGGCACTATTACTCAGTTTTACACTGAGCAAAAACTTTATTTAGGTGTGCCTAGCTAGTACCAGGCAGGGCCCATTTTATTAGGTAAGCTTAGCTAGTACTGGGTAAGACCTACTGTATTATGTACCCCTAGCTAGTACCAAGGAAGACAAACTTTATTATGTACAAGATGCTGGAACCTGGTTGGAATGACTTTCTCTTTCAAAACGGTTTCAAGGGGAGAAAAGTTGCAGAGATTCAGAGAAGCCTTTCTGCCTGCCATTGTTATTCTTATGCTTGTGGCCTTTGTGTTGCCTTTAACAAGCCCGGCCATTCAACTCTGCTCTCATTAACATGGTGCTTTTTCCCAGAGAGCTGCAAGTGACCGGATGTTTTTTTTTTTATTTAGCACACCATTATCTGCAAACTCTGGACCCCATGGTGCGTGATAATCCCAGGATGCCGGCTGTTTCCCAGACATTCGGGGCACCACATCTGGCTGCAGCCATCACACCACATTCAAAATCACTTAGATGATGCATCACACAGAGGACTCTAATGCTCAGCCAAACTGTAAGTGAACCTATTGAGCCTGTCTGCCTGCTGTATGTGTTCAGTCATGTCGTTCTCTGTTCACATTAACAAGCAGGTGTACCTAACCCCTGGCCATTGAGTGCTAATACACAGCATGTGTGAATAAAAATTCAGAACATGGTAAACATAAATACATGTAATAAGTCATCCAGTGACACAGGGTTGATTCTCTCAGCCATTCCTATCAGAATCAGATATTTCACCCGGATCTGTCCCATCTTATGCCGGACTGCTGGGCCGTGGTCAGATCGGAAAGGTCTTTATCGGCACATGTTTACAGAGAGGTCCGATTAGTGTCTTTGTAAACATAAATAAATAAAATATCGGCCAGCTTCTGGGCTTGTGAGAGATTATTAACATCAAAGTGTATAGAAATGTCACAGCAGCTATCTTTAGAAATGCCAGCAAGCTGCACCTATCCAGACTATACTTCCCAGGCACCCCCAGCGGAGAGGGGTGGGGCAACCCGGCAGTGGAAGGACACCTTCTGATCTTGTGGCATGCTGGAGATGACCGGAAGCTGTGCCACACCTCCAGTGGAGAGGCAGAAAAAGCTTACATCACACCCAGACAGGTAGCCCCCATGTAGGTCTGCATGTTTTGTGCGCACGCAGTGCGTTATAGATGCAGGTCGCCATCTATAAAAAGAATACTGCTATGAATATTTCTTAGTCCTTTATACAGTGAGTAAGTACGATTCAGTGTAAGGACATGCACCAGTTTTTACGGTGCCTGGTGAGTGAATACGGTACATACACAAGCAAATACTACTTGAAGCGACATTGATGTCCCTGTTAGCACACATTTGTCTGGCCAGTGTATACAAGTTACATTGCAATGATGCAATACGCATGCTAGTTGGCCAGACGTCTGCGCCAGACGTGTATGTATTACGCAGCCTGAATAGATATAGGGAAGATCGCAAACAGGTTGTAATTGCTGCAGATCATAAACTGCCCTTGTGTAGATGTCTTGCCAATGTGTTGAGTATTATGTCATGTAAATATAACTTGTCCACAATGGCTAGATGATGACCAAAAATATGTGTGCTATGTGGGGAGCTTTGCCAGATGTTATATATTAACGTTATATATA
Organism: Petrocephalus zakoni; assembly: GCA_026774425.1. Lineage (NCBI taxonomy): Eukaryota > Metazoa > Chordata > Actinopteri > Osteoglossiformes > Mormyridae > Petrocephalus > Petrocephalus zakoni. The sequence continues at coordinate 7,673,476 of JAODKN010000046.1, forward strand.
ACGTTAAATATTAACATTGCTATTATTAACACACCAGCATTATCATATATATATAATTATCCGAATAGCCGCTATCGCATGTGGCAGGTGTTAAAAGAGGGCAAAAGGGGAAAAAAACGCACAGCAGCCGAGGCAGATTGAAAAGCAGACTGTCTGCCCGAAATCTGGACATATGGCCACCCGATGTATACAACACAACGCCCATTTTTTTCCAGATACTTCCCACTTGCTGCAATGTGACCTCATTTTCATGCCCGTATTAGGAGTATGCATGGTCCGAAACAGACGTCCATCTCGGGCTAAATTTGGACCAAATCAGACGAACTAAATACCACACTTCCCGATTTTCAGCAACTATTTTTTGCTCTAAATAAAGGCCATGACGAGCCGACCAGATTTAGCCCAAAAAACAAAATCCCATGGATGTCTGGTGTAAGAGTGTTTATCAGTCATCATGTAGAAGCTTTCAGATGGTGTACATGTATTTAATTTGGTTTCATTCACCCCTCCAAAAAACAACCGTTACATTTCAATTATTAGGTTGCTATCCCCCAACCCCCCACATATCAAATTCTTTGTTATGCCATTGAGTAAACTGCATGTTTCTCAGACATTGCCAGATACTGATGAGAAGCTGGGAGACGATATAATTGCGCCAAAGTCCATACCGCCCATACCCACCGTCAGCAGCTTCACGGCGCCCATACCCACCGTCAGCAGCTTCACGGCGCCCATACCCACCGTCAGCAGCTTCACGGCGCCCATACCCACCATCAGCAGCTCAGCGGGCGACGCTGCACAGAGCTTCACCAGGCTGCTGTCCGGGGAGCCACATCACCACCGTACACACCCCGGGAGCCACACCACCACCGTACACACCCTGGCTGGCTTTTTCACGGCCCGTCATGCTCTCTCATCTGCAAAAGTGGGACTCACCTGTTGTCATCCTGTGACATGGCGAGGACAGATGTGCAACAAACACTTCAGCTGAGTGAGGCAGGATGCAGTGTTTTGGGGTAATTGTAGTCAATTATTAGTGACACTTTTCAAGAACTGCACCTTCATAATGCATTCATAAAACATTCATCGCAGCATATAAGTATACCTTCACATCCTAAGATACTTTAACAGCTTTAATGTACATTAGTGACAGATATATGATTATAATGCTTGTTATTATCATGTAAGGTTGTCATAATGTATATTTCTATGCTGCCTATGAATGTTTTATGAATGCATTATGAAGGAGCACTGAATGTTCTAAGAATGTATTATGAAGGTGCAGTTAATGTAAAGTGCTACCTAATATTTATTGAATGTTTTGCTAAAGATCATACTGCACGGTTTGGCGCTGGAACCCAAAACCTGCGCACCTCCAGAAAGGTTTAGCATCTCATGAAAAGTTCAGCTCCTGCAGCTTCCTGTAACATCTGGCACCTCTGGATTATAGCAATGAAAATAGCCACATGATTTCTTGATGGAATACAAATGGTACGAGACTTTCTGATTGTTTGTATCTTAAATAGGCAAACAGAAGCATTTAGCTACTTAATTGTAGCCGCAAAACACATATCAGACAGGGCTAGGAAATGATTTTGTGTGTAAACTATGCTAATCGCAACTCTAATCCCTGCGCTGCCATGTCGGGGTCTTTTTAAACCTCCCTTCTAACAATGAACTGAATTTTAATGAATTAATGATAATATGTTTGCATAATTCAAGCAGTATAATAATGAAAGTATGTATTCTTATTAGTACTGAAATATCTCAAAACAAAAAAAAGATCTCAGCCTATGGGTGAAATCCAACAGTCTGAACAAAATTAAAAAAGAAAAAACATATTAATAGAGATGTGCATTGCATATAATATTTATAGTGCTCAAGAGAGTATTGGACCTTCTTTGGAGTTTTTCTGCAGCCTGATAAATCCAGGAGTGTGTTTGCACAAAACACTAGCCAGATTATTATCCTGGTATTACTGACAACATGAAGACAACTGGGAACACGACTCAAGCCCAACTGAACGAGCCCAGCCAAACTCAGACGGCAGCTGTAAGACAGCTCTGAGACACATTTCTGCATAATTTATAGGCAGCCAGGAATTGCAGGGCTAGTGTTGTGGCATCCGTCTTTTTTTAGAAAATTTGCAGAATATTGTCTCGTTTAAAAAAAAATAGCCTGGAGCTTTTTAGTGCTGTAGTCGGGGAGAGCAGTTCGGATCGATGGAGACTTTGCTATAATTAAAGTCATTTTATTTATAGGGTGATGATCAGAACCATCCATGTCAGGGACTTGGAGGAAGGAAGAGGGAGACAGGTTTAACCAAAAGGTGAGGAGCAATGGAAAAGAGGTTTGGTGGTGAAACACACAGGATAACAAACTGGCTGCCATAGTGCCTCTCCCCCAGCAGGGCGGCGATCTTTGCTGACAGTCAGTGCTGCACAAACAGTCATTAGTCATTTATCTGTGTTTGTTGCTTGTAGTTTGTACTGTCTGCATTGCTGACATGTAATACATCTATCTTTCTATCGATCTATCTATGTCTCTCTTGCTCTGTATTCGATTAATTTATATCATGCTTATTTTTGTGATCTCTGTAATGTATATATCGTATTTCACTTAATTTATTGTAGAACTGTGGCGATGTTCTTAAACATGCTACACAGACTTGCTGCAGAGATGTAATCTTCCCTCTCGGATCCAATAAAGTATACCATTTTGTCCCTAGGGCCATACAGCTCTTCAATGCCACATGGAAGGGGAGGAGTGTGATGGACTTAAGTGTTTATGTCTGTACAGCACACTGCCCTCTATACCATGCCTTCATCTGTATGCCTAATTTTTATTTTTATTTCTATATATAACTTTTATATCTAACTTAATTTTTATAGCTAACTTTACTGTAATTGCACACAATTGTTCTTTTATTTATTAAATCACCTGGCATAGTGATCCGAATTGCGCTGTCTGTGTGTGTGAGTGAGGGGGGGGGGCACTATACTGTATATATCACATTGTGGGGACCAAATATTCCCACAATGTGATAAAAAAGACCTGTTATTTTAATGTTGTGGGGACCATTTATTTTCCACAGAATGGACACTTTTACCCTTAACTCTGAATATGATTTAAAGCTGTAATTTGTCTTGCTATGGAGTGCAGTCTAGAAAGAACTAGATGTCATAATGTATTACACTCTAGATCAACATTATTTTTGGCTGCTATTATGTTATTGTGGCCATGTACCTGCTTTTAATTGGCCGCGACACGGTCCGTGGTTGCAAGCTAGTGTCATATACACGTGGTGTAGAGTGGTCAGGCATTATCAGGCAGTATCCCCTTCTAATGTCAGAAGAGAAGTGAGTCTTATCAGGAGATGATACCGTCTGTCTACACTCCCGCCCGACGGCTTTCGCTCATTTTCACCTCCAGCCTCCCACATCGCGGAGGCTGCGGAATAATTTACACAGTCAGGGACAAGACAGACAACAGATGGTGCGTGCCGGCAAGACAGGTCGCCGACAGCGAGCGGAGCCATCCGCTGACCTGAGCCCATTGTTGCCTCGAGCCCTCAGCTTGCCAAGGTATATAAGGAGGGTAACACTGTGCAATCATTCATATTCATGGTGTCTTGTGCAACACACTAATGAGAACACTACCGCAAATTAAATACCGGGAAATCAAAAACAGTAAACATATTGCGGAAATAAAATTAATGCATCCCATCGCACTGATTTAATTTGTGGTGTACTAAGTTGATTCCACTGTGTTGGAGTTTTACTGCAGTTTACGGAATTACAGTTTTTACTGCAATTGAGTTCCTAAAATCCTGGCTTTAAAAGGTACAGTGGTAACATTGTACTCGCAGGGTAAACGACCTATCAGACTAAATATGGCAGGCACAGCTGTGTCACTTAAGTCCGATTATTTGTCATGTTGAATCATCCTAATGTGTTTCTCCATTTTACTGCAGTTTCTGCAGTAAAAATAACACCTGGATAACTTCTTAGTTCTGTTTCAGCCCCGTGAGAAAAAAAGTTATGCTTTAAGCAAGCTTTTTTTTTGTTGAGATTTTTAAGAGAAAATTTCTCAGTGGTTGCCATATACAGAAATGTGTAGGTAGACTTGCTCTCAATAACATTAACTCAGATACTTATTAAATATAAATCATTGTATATTCAGTCAGAAACAATGTATACTGATGTTTCATGCATTAGTTCTTGAGAGTTTAAATAAAATAAGCCCTAAGGCAGGTCACTCCTTAATGTTTTTTACGACTGATTAAAAGCAAACTGCCTAACAGCAGACTGACTGCTAGCCAATCAATCGTTTTTAAAAGTGCGTAAAATCAGCTTTTTAATTTTAGATACAAATTCAGAGTAGGCAGGAATGCAACACAAACATGGAGCATACGTGTGGAGTATTTGTGAAAATTAATTCCATATAACCGTGGGGCACAATTATGATTTCACAGGAAGCGTGTTAAGAGGAGAGGTACAAGCGAGACGTGTCCAATCAGGACAGCGCTGCAGTAGAGTGTTTCCTGCCTAGACGGCTTTTGTGCAAGCATGTGGCTCGTGCAGTGCCCCCACCCCCCCAACCCGAGAATCGCATTGCGTCCACTTCCCCTCATCCATCAAAAGGTCAGCTGGCAGTGAGGCTCTGATTACACATAAGGATATTTAGGAGGTCAAACTGTTTTTTTTTATCAGGTTGTCCCATTTGTGAAGGGGAGGGGGTTTTGTGACCCTCCTCCGGGGCTCTTTACCTCCCTCAGGCAGTGACAGAGGCAAACCCCTCCCCCCACCTCTACCTCCACCTTCCCAAAAGTCCAGCTGTCCATCACTGTCATTTCTAGAGCGCCTTTTCCATACACACCACTATAGCGCCTAAAAACTCCGGCATCTATTGCCTGAATTCTCTCTCCTACCACATTTTCATTTCAATTCTCCTTCCTGCTACATCTTTCAAAATATGCGTCTGGGTCTCTAGCAAAGATGCAGGCAAACTGTCTTTAGGAATGCATCCCATGACCCTGCTCAGGTTAGGTAACTGATGGAATATGGATGGATGGAGGGATGGATGGAGGGATGGATGTTGGTGGATCGCTGGGCCATTTGGAGGTAACCTGGGGTAAAACTCAGCCATGACCGTTATCCCTAGTTCTTTTGACAGCTGCCATAACCGACCATGATCCATTACTGTCTACTGACGTGCCATTCAAAAACATCATAAAACCATTATGATAAATCTATTTCAATGATATTTCATCACTTTTAATTTTGGATATCATACTAAATAAACCTGCTAATTACACATGCAAATAAAAAATACAGGCAGGTCTGCGTGCCATCCTGAGTGTCTTTTGCGGGGGGGGGGGGGGGGTTACCCTCTGCGCTCACTGGCAGCTGTTGGGTCTTTCATCGCCATGGTGACAGGATGGCTAACGAAGACAAAATTTTGGGATGACAGAAATGTAAAGGAGCTGGCTGGGTCCTCGTGGGATCCTTCTAATCAAACACACATGCAGCTAGAGTATAATTAGCGAGAGAAATGACAGGAGATGTAATGATGCTGAATCGTCACTTTTTAACAAACTGACCAATAACAGGAGCAGGAATTTTACATTTTTAATTAAATTTTTACATTTTTAATTAAAAGCACGTGATGGTTGATTCCTTGCAAGCTGCTCCATCGGACTGTAATCAGCTCAGAACCTGGCACCTGGAACCTGGAACCTGGCATAGCACAATTGAGTTCCTAAAACCCTGGCTCTAAAAGGTATAGCTGCAAAATCTTCCTCACATGGTAAAGCGACCTATCAAAAAAATATGCCAGGGACAGCTGTATCACTTAAGTCCCATTATTTGCCATATTGAATCGAAAAATGATAACTAGCATTTAAATCTCCTTTCCACATGCCGGATTCTTGGTGACATGGTATTCACCTCCAGTTGTGTGTCAGTCATGGCAGTTAAAAGGCATCTTGGCTTTTGAAGTCTTTGCAATACGATTTCAGACAGGGACGCTAAACAGACTGTACTTAATATAAAGAGTTTGTCACGTTTAGATTTTACGGTAACCTCTTCTTCCCACAAATACCGTGCATGTCTACTATAGATCTTCAGTCACTAGGAAATTTATATTCACTCCAAAGCTTTGGCAATCACCAGGCACTGGCCAATGGGATATCAGCAACTGCGTGGAAGTAAAACTCTGTAGCTTGCAATTAATGTAAGTTGTAACTACAAGCCATTTTGCAAACCAGACAGCGTCACATGTAACCTTTCCTACTTTTATCCATCCATCCAGGCTGATGGAGTGGGCCTGGACCTTACCCCAGAAAGCATGGGGCACGAGGCTGGGACACACTCTGGGTGGGATTTCATGCAATCCTTCACATCCCCTGCTTTATTCCAAAACTAACGATCTCTCTAAAGCAGTGTTTTCATCTCTCCCTGCCAGTCCACATTTTTTGCTTTAAAGTCATCATCAGGTGTAAGAATCACCCCAGACCTCATATGCCATCCACAGTGTGCTGAGTTCTGAACGAGGAACTCTGAAGCTGTTCATGCCAGTGTGTGATGGCTACCTGCACTGTGTTACAGAGACACACTATGGGACACCAGCTAGTTCTCTCATATCATGAATTCCAGCTACACATTCCAATTTAATTGGTTTCTGACTAAAATGAGAAAAGAGTAACTTTCCAAGGGATATAATAATGATAGGATCTATTTTTGACAACACTGGTAAAAATTAATTAAAATGCCACGCTCACTGTTGTGACACCCTAGGATGTGTCCGACTCAGGAATGAACCCCCTAGCAAAAAGTCACGCAACATCAAAAAAAAAGTAGCATAAACAAAAGAAATGCCCTTTAATGGATATAGGAGAAGAAACTGACTGTTCCAAGGTAGCTGTCACCTCTGCAAGCAGGGCTGCGGAAGCAACATGCTCAGATCCAGGAGAAATATGCCAAAATAAATAAATACGAGAGTTTGGGGTGACAGGAGAGAAAGCAAGATAATTCAAACCCCATTTGTCGGCAATTTATTATTTCTTTTGTCGCTCGTAAATACATCGTACAACAGTATATTCACGGTAAGCTAGTCACAAACGATAATTAACTGGAGCTTTGAATATGTTTTTTATTGGTAATGTATCTTTGATCTCTCATCGCTGTAAGAGGGCCAATGCCCGCCTTCTACCTAGTGCCTGTTGATAGAATGTGGTTTACCTAGCCAGCCCACACCAAGCAGGCAGCCAAGAATACTAACTGCACTATTTGAAACATTCACTGCATGCGGACTCAAGTAATACCTTTACTTTTATTGACGGTTACACCCTAAAAATGTTTTTGCGGTTTAAACTTAACTAGTGACCCCTTTATAAACAATATGTTTTTTTACAGCATTCTTATATAAATTGTTGAACATCAGGAAGTAAACAAAAACTAAATAAAACCTATATAAGCCTCTATAAAAAAAAGTAAAGTACTTAGGGCAATAAAATACATGTAAATGCATTTCTTTTATCGCTACGACTTAATTTAGCTAACATAACTGTCCTGTGTTTACATGCTGAACTGATGGCTGTACATCTTAACAGTTAATATGAAGTACATGGTATAAATATTTCCGTTGACTCCAAAGTCATGCCAGCAGTATAAAACGTTTGATGTTATGGTGTCTATTAATCTCATGCACCGAAGCAAATTGAACTCAGGACGTGGCTCCCACAAAAGGTTCCACCACCAAAGAGACCCTCAATCACGCAGAACTTCCTAAATCTCCTCTCTTCTTCTTCCAAGTCTTCCCAGTACAGCCTGCCAGATGATATCATAAGCATAACTCAAGTCTTGAAAACATCTCAACTGGCCCGTGAATTCACAAAGGCGGTATTGAATTGCAAAGCCCTGACAGGTCCGCAGCTGATACTATCTCGTGGATAAGTTTCCACTCCTGAGATAAGATGGCTTTTGATTGGGATTTAATGCATGTTAAACTCGTTAAATAGCGTTATGCAGAAGCCGGTGCAGTTGTCTTGAAACCTACTCAACATGTTAACTAACTTTTGTTTTTATATTTGAAATTTATTCATGGGTGATTAATAAGCCGGTAGATATGATCTTTTAGGCATATTTTGAAGTTAAAACATATTCTAGGCAACATACAGTAAAAGGTAAAAACAATGTGAGTAAATCTTGTTCAAGTATCAAGTATAAATGCTATGGGGCAAACAAAGAGAAAAAATAAATGTATTGCTAGACTCCAGTAGTAAACAGCAAATTGAACAGAATAACTTCACTCTAAACAAATTCTTTCTAAAATAATCTCCACATTCTTGCTGTATTAAGTCATGTCAATTTCTGACAGTCCTGTCATAAATTTGCAAAACAAACATAAATATTTACTGAATATTTACTAATTCCTAAAAGCCATTTTCCAATAGATATATTTTGGCAAATACACATAGTGATACAGGGGGGGTCAAATCAGGCCACCAAGAGCAGTATTTCAGAGACTCCAGTTCAATTTTAAATCACTGAATTCAGGCCACCCGGTGAAATAACCATCAAAGAGCTTCTCGTCAACCATATGAGGCATCCACAAAGTTCAACTTAGTTCAGGTTACACAAGGTAGGTCTCCTACAGCTTCACTGCTGTTCTGATCTCCCAAACTAGGCCTCCAGTCTTTTGGCAATAGTGTGATATGTATAGTGTAAGGCTACTTATACCATATATCTGTTTTGCCTTTGCGATTGCCCCTACTGGGGGAATTTTCTTGTGGGGCATTGGTCCTCTGATCTGTTTATTCCCAAATTTTCTAAGTTGATGTTAATTGCTTAAGAAATATTAAGCAGTTTAAAACTTATGAAAGTTTAGATGCATACAAGTATTTTCTGGCTTGTCATGTACACGAGACTGGTGTATCAAAAATTCCCAGAAAAGACTGCTTCCTAATTGTATTGAAGGTGAGAGTTTTATCCTTGTCTTATTAATGTTCTAATGTCTAATGACAGACAGACAGTCAACTGCGTGTAACAACTGTGTGTGAATCAATTTTGATATCAGTCTAGGGCTGGGTAATATGGTAAAATATTTTATCATGATTTTTTGATATCAAGCAATGTTGATAATTATCACAATATAATTAAAATCATTATTTCTTTACCTCATGCTCCAATTTGACTTAAAATTGCCTTAGAATACCCCTCAGACAGGTTCATTATACACCATACATTATTTATATGTAAATCATGCATATAAATAATATACAAATGTATGTATTCAGTGGGCTGCCAATTCTCCCATCTAACTGCCAATTCACTTACTGCATCTTTCCTGATCTGCTGGAAATATACCGCTCTTCTGCACTGAAAGGCGCTGCTTTTGCAAAGGTCAAGAGTTTGTTTGCTGAAAACGTCTTAGATCACTATGTTAAGGAAGACAGTAATTGAATTTATGTAATTCACAAATGGCATATACATTTTCAGATATACGTATTTTTTGACAAATTATTCCAGGAGATTACGTAAAGGTTAGAGGCGCCTTCTGGGCCCCCTTGACCCAGGGCCTGGGGACAACTGCACCCCCCCCCCCCCCCCCCCCCCCCCCCCCAAGGGGGCCCCACCCCACACCCAAAAAAAAACAAAGAAAACACGGAGCCAAACAACCCCCGCCC
>JAODKN010000046.1:7684024-7709448 GCA_026774425.1 Petrocephalus zakoni
CCCCCCCCCCCCCCCCCCCCCCCCCCCCCCCCCCCCCCCCCCCCCCCCCCCCCCCCCCCCCCCCCCGCGTTGTGAATTGCCAAGTCCAAAGATTAATGTGAAGGGCAAAGAGGGGGTGGAAAGAGAGAACAATATTTGCTGTAATCCAGAAGGATCCTTACATTGTATTTCATATTTTATATGCTTAGGCCATATCACTCATGCTGAACAATTACTCTCCAATTACTGGCTTTCTAAAAATAGTTTCCAAGCCAAGAACAAAGTCTATTTCAGAAACAGATGTCCTTAAAAACATTCAAAAACATTCACATTTGAAGCAAATTTTTCTCCAGATTGCTTTCTAATGAATAGAGTGGCACAATATTACATTGTGACATAATAACAATAATATAGTGCATGCACAATAATGCACGAGGGCGTTAGACGACGGGCATAAACATGCAGGCTTTTCGGTACTATACAGATGTTTGCGTACACCCACAGTCTGGTGAGCAGTAGTGCTAGTAGTGTGCCTAAAATAAAAGGAAATGTACAATGCCCAAAAGTTAGTGATCTGTATAAATGCGGTGTATCAGAGCACACTGTATGCTACTACTTTGGTACTTAATGGAAGCGATAAGCACTGAAGTGGTGGTGAAGACTGGGAAAGGTCAGCATCTCAACATCTTTTAAAAGAGGAGATATTGTGGAAAAACGAGGTAAACCGACATGGTGGTGTGTTGGTACTTTTTAAGATTTAAGTAATACGCCAAATTTATGCAGAACTGTTGGGTGTCAAAATGTGCCTCTCGTTAATATTATGCCCAAACTGTGGGTGTAAGTAAACGTCCATATAGTACTGAAAAGCTGGCATCTCAGCAAATGTTTATGCCCGTCATCTAAAGCCCCGGTGATGAGTGCGCATATGTGACATTGTGCAGGCCTACTAACGAATCACCTATTGATAGATTTCTGATGAAAATCATTGCGTGGCTCCATTTCAGAGAAATTAGGGTGCCATCGCAGCGATACACCCAAACAACATCAGCCTTGCCGATGGTACCCGCACCAAGAACAAAGACATAAAGAAGAAAGACATAAAGAAAGCAAAGGATTAGCTTGCTATACTTATCGGTATTTAGCCTTTGTCTTGCATTGTGGTGACAAAGTTCTTATGAAAATAAACAAAAAATATAATACGTTTGTTCTGGTTAAACTAAGAACAAAGAAATACCCAAAAACGGTAGCATAAAGGATCTTTTCCACGTGGAAACAACACTTAGGCTAATCTGCAGCCAATGAGGCGAGGCGATTGGCTACATCAGGTGACCTCGCCGCTGCTCCCTCGGCCCTCGACGGCTCGATGAGCGCCGGCTCCAGGACCCAGCAGGAACAGATGTGACCCGCCTCGTCCTCTCAGCTTCGCCACAACGCGATCCAGGTGACCGACTCACCCCTCGGGCAGGCGGAGGACAACAGGCGGGGCTCCTGGTTCAGAAAGAAATGGCTGGGGGTCTGAAAACAGAATGCACAGCCCCCCCCCAGACCCAAACACACACTGGTGCGTACAAAGCCTCAAAATGGCCTCACCGTTATTACAATCATCAAGTAAAGGCTGCGAGATCAAACTGAAATCAAACGGAATTGTACATTCACAGATGGATGAAATAATTCCCCCTTTATATTTTACTGAAGGGACTGAAGTTTAGCCTTCGTTGAAGTGAACTCAAACAGCTCCACCCCAGGATGTGAACTCACAACCTCCCGGTTAAGATGTCTCCCATCTCTACTCTCCCTGATTCATCCCCTAGATCTTTTCAAGTAACATTAATCAGGTACTGTATCTTCGCTGGGACAAGAGAACAGAAGCATGGGTCCATTAATTAAGAGAATTTTTCATTATTGAAGTAAAACATCACTTAAATGTCTAAATGCATTCTGACCCACTGTGATTATAATGAGTGGGGGTGGGGAAGGGTCATGGGTTAGAGTGACGTGATGTGGTCTTCCTGGAATTCTGGCCCAGCAAATGAAAGCCGACCATTCAGCTAAACGAGCACAATACGTCAAGAGAGGAAATTCAGCAGACGAGCTAAACTGGTATTGCTGGATCATCTTCCCTGAAGAGATTTGCTTTAGATGAAGAGGGGGGGAGACCGGAAAGGACATGTATCAGATTCTATTATTCCCAAAATTACGCACATGGTTGGTGCTGCGGAGCAAAGTCAATGAAAGTGTGCAGGCATGAGATTTCTTAACGGGAGCGGCGCGTTTCCCTCTGAGGTGTTTCTAGACCGCAGGACAGTTTCATATTTCACACTGTTGAACATAGTTAATTGCAAGAGCCTAAGTAGGCAGCAGATTCAAGGAAGTAGATGTGAAAGTGCGATAGCGTGCACTGAAAGTGCGATAGCGTGCACTGAAGTGAAAGGTGAGGCCATGTAAAGCAGAATTCAGGTCCGGTCAGATCACATGGGTTGACCAGCTGATTAGTATGAATACCTGTGACTTAACGAGGAACTCTATAACTATTTATCGTCGATTGGCCATGAGTGAAGAGACAGGCAAGTGATTCTGTTTTTGTACCAGGTATTAGCTAATTAATAATCAGTGCCATGTATACAGGCAAAGATTTGTACTAGAAGGCTGGGCTAAGGCAACCCAGAAACTCTAGCAAATCAAAGACAAATGCTTTCATGCATTTATGTCAGTTAGAAAGGTAAAAGGAGCAGCAATCAAATCCATGACAGAATAGGACCCAGAGTCAGTCCTCTCAGGAGAGCCTGCATCTACAAATGGGCGCCGCGACGCTGCGTTCAAACTCCATCATAACAGGATATAATTACGCCTCGCACCTCTTCCAAAGACAGATCATTCCAGGCTTGACCGAGGCGAAAAGGATGACAAGTGGCCCGTTTCCGCGTGTTTCCCGAGACCTTCCCTGGATGTTAACAGGAAGATGAGGAAAAAACAGCACTTCCAGATTTGCCCCATGAATCAAAAAAAAAAAAGTATGGAGGAAATGAAAAATAAAAAGTAGGACAATGCCCATGCAAGAAGAAAAGGATTCAATATGTAAATTATTTATTATATTTCATGGTGCCTGGAACTCACAGCTATAGAGAAGCTGATGGAAATTAGCGATTAATTCATGGGGGCTGGGGGGTGGGGTGGGGGGGGCTCCCTTACTGGTCTGCTAAGTATTTAGCATATTTCTGGTTGTTATTAGCTTAACCTGTAATAGAATATAAATGAGCCCATATGGCTGGAGTGTAATTATGGTCCCTCTGAGAGCTCCCCACGGCTGCTCCATTGAAAAGCACAGCGCTACATTTCTCGTGGCGGACGGAGGCGTCTGCCACATGAAAAGGCCAGCGCGGGACAACAAGAGCCCCCCCGAGCTCCTGATCCCTGTGATTGACGCCTGGTTAAGAAAAGCCGGCTCCCACTGGCAGAAGGGGCTCGCCGGGGCTCAATCGTGTGTCATTACTGGAAGCACAGTTTGCAGGGAGAGACGGACTAAAAGGGGTATTTGGAGTAAGCTGCCGTGGCTGGAGGCCGGGGCCCCTGGCCCGGACTTACAGGCCCAGGAGGCTTAAGGCTGAATGGGAGAGACTCCCACCCCGGACTAGAGTGCTGTTCCTCCCATGTGCTAGTAGATCACTCGTCCATATTGTTGTTGTTTTTACAGGTTTCAATGAGGGTGAATTAACATGCTTGAGTTGATGAGCTGAGCTGAACGGTTTTTCACAAAATGTGGTTCATACTGCTTAATTTTTTTAGGCAACCATTAAATAAATAGTGCTGTGCAATTCTGAAGGACGTATTCCTGGTAAACAAGGGTAGAGCCAGGTATCCCTGTTGGCTTGGTAACGATGAAAGCCGGCGTCTATTAGGACGATTTGTTAAAATGTGTGTGAAGCAGACAGCAAGGCTACAGCGTGAAGGCGCCGTTTTTGAATCTTGGTGATTTATCAGAATGACCCCCCCGCTGTCTAAATAACAGGCAGATAACATACTTTACGGGCATGCCAAAAAGCGTACTGGCTGTGCTTTTGTTTACATGGATCTGCCAAACATCTGTCCCTTAATAATGATTTTTATACAGATAGCACCCATCCTAATATGGTTGGCCTTTCTGTGCAAGTACCTACATGATAGGCAAACACCTAATTTAGCCATTAAAAAAATAAATACATTTAAATGTAAGAAAAAAAGGACCCACCTTCAAATGAAAAGTGTCCAGGGACAAACAGTACTTATATGAACATGATTACTGTCCCGTTAGTAGTCCTGAATGTCAAAACAGGATATATCACACTAGGTTGGAATTCTGCTGAAGAGAGGTTAGGGTGCAGGAGGGATGCTTATGGGGCAGTTTACTGCGGTGGGTTTAAATATATAGCAATAAAATGTTGCAATGAGTAGGTTGTGTGTAAGTGTGTGTGATGCACTAGTATCCTGTCCAGGATGTACTCCGCCCTTGTGCCCTGTACTGCTTGAGAGCTCCAGTCTGCTGGGACCCAGACTAACATAGGCACATGGACGGACAGATGGATGGATGAATGAAATATGGAGGTTTAGTTTGTATATGTAGCTAAACTTCCTTAGCTCTATAAATGGATAAAGTGTCTGGCTATTTAAGTCGGCTTTGGTGAATAGCATCTGAATAGAGGCCAGATGATGTAATATAGCTTTCTCTGTGTTTACTGCACAGCCCGTGGTAATTAAGTCAATGTTAGGAGATGAGTAACTAAGCCAATGCTAAGGGCGGGGTCCGGACTGGGATCCAACCCACAGCCTCCAGAAGTGCGATCTGCACGGTCATCCTGCAGGGCTGAGCCAAGGGCCAGGGGGTAGGCCCCCAGGGGCCACAGCAGGGGCCCATGCCTCCGGGGCAGATTGCTGGTCTTCTTTGGTGCTACGCGCATGGCCAATTCATATAACCCTTTCAACGATAGAACGATAAAGAAACAGTTAAATATAAGAAGACAACGATAAAGTGAAACCCTCGCTGGTTCTGGAGCAGATGAAATACTATACACTACTGAAAAGTACGTCAACAAGCCAGAATTGTTCCAGACTGGCGAATGTGCTGTGTGCAAACCTGTCGGTATTTTGACACTTGGTAAATGGAATTAATACAAATTGGTTTTTGTAACCCTTACGCATTTACCTGAGGGTTATAGTAACCATATCCACTGTCGATCTATTCTTAGGCAAGTTTTCCTTTTTCACAAGGGCATAGCCAAATTAAAACACAGTCACATTGAATCACATGACCTTCTCTGAAGACAATAACCCAAACAAAAATACTCCAACTAGGATGTGGGAACTCAGGTGGCTGTTTATGCAGGTAAATTCGCTTTTGTCTATCGGCGTAATGCATTCGGTCTGTCAGGTTAGACGACGAAGTTCCAACAAGTTCCCCAGCTCGTTAACGCCAGGAACAGCATCTGTGCTCCGGGTTGTCTCGCTGAATTTTAAAACTGTCAAACAAATGGAAAAAAGCCTCGAGGCCATCTATAAAATGTCAGCTTTCGTCAGAGTTCCCCTTCCTCATGCAGTCGCTGCTTACCGCCCGCGATGGCGCCCCCTACAGGTCGCCCGGGGTCACTCAGCGGCACTCAGCGGCTCACGTCCTGTCTACGGGTGCTCCTCAGTGATGCTCATTCCTGGGTCACACATCACTTACCCCTCCCCACCCCCAAAAAAAAACATTAAAAAAAGTGGAACGCCGCCGGATTACAGCGATGGCGTGACGATGCTGATCCGGCTGTCCACCCACTCGCTTCCAGATCCGCTCATCTGGGGAGACGTGATGGACGTGGAATGTGAAAGCAGGAAGAACCTCCAGTAAAGCTAATTATTTTAGCGGCGGGTGCGGCCTGTGACGCTACGGCAGAGTGCAGCCAGCAGCCTCTGGGGTTTACTCTCTGTTACACGCAACTTAACTGCAATTCTGCCATGGCAAGGGAGGGGGGAGCAGCAGCATGCTGTAATTAGTGCAGCAGTTAACTGCGTCGCTCAATAATAACTAAAGGCTGATAGACACACAGACAGTTAGACAGACAGGCAGACTTTATTAATCCCCGAGGGGAAATTAAATTGACCTTTTATCTTATACAAGATGTCTTATTTAAGACGAAAAAAGCAAAACCAAACAGAAATGCTAGTTGGAAGAGGGACCATCACATGTTTAGTTGTATCTTAGTACTCCAGAGATGATGTCACGCAGTAAGCAATGGTTCAATGGTTTTTTTACCCCTCCCTGCAATCAGCATACCACGTAATCATGATTATCTTAGATGATTACCATTTAACGAATGCTTTCTACAGGCATGAGAGTCATTGACATGGATGCAGAGCGCTGAAGAGGGGTGAGCATTCATACACGCTGTGCCCGTCACGTCAGCAACTGACCCGGTGACAGTGGAACAGTAGCACAGTCACAGCTGCGTCAAACTTGTGACTGCCTCACAAAGGCCCTGAGGGTGAAAACACACACACTCACTTTCAGGATACCCTTCAGTCACATGGTTTAGCAGGAATTCGAAGCATGGGAGTGTCTAATGAGATGAGGTGCCACAGGTAGAAAATTTTAAAATCTACCTGCTTAGAATATACATTTAAGGTGATCCATCTTCCAGTCATGTTTCCTGGTCTAAGTCACATGGAAGAACTGGGAGCCAATCACAGGCAGTGCAGGAAGAGCTTATGCAAAATGGAATGCCAATTTAAATGGATGATTTAAAACTATTGTATTGAGGTATTGAATTTGAACAATCCATGTTACTATTATACCATTGGGATAAACCAGCATTGCACTATTACTCATATTTCTCAGTAATACTTCCTTATAAATTTCACTTTCACTTAGTCTTATTAAATAATTCAATCCTGTTTAATGTGTGGATTATAATCTCTGTAGTCTTTTTCTTAACAACAACCCAGGAAAACGTCTGCAGATTTTCCAGGAAAAACAATGCAACAGGCTTCTCTTGGCAACACAGATCAACTGGATCAGCAGGCGGGCGACGGCCCCCCGTGCTTACTGCGGCAGAGGCCGGTGCTGAGGCGTTTAATCACCAGGGGCGTTTTCTTGGACCTACGAAACAAATTCTCCTTAATTACATTTCTGAGGGATGTGGCTTCAGGTCTTCCGTAGGCCGGTGGTCGTGCTCCTTAGTGGGCATGGGTGTCCCCGATGGCTCGCCACCCATCCGGGCTTCCGTCGGGCTGTAAATTCCTGTCGTGGATCAGAGCAGAGCAGCAGGCCCGGGAATGCGGCGCGGAGGCATTCCTGGGTGCCGGGCTCATAAAGACCCGGCGCTGAGGGCGGCCTTCGGCGTGGCCTGAACGAGGGCGAGCTGCCAGGACCGCCTCCTCGCCCGCTGCCAGCTCCTTCTGGTTCCGTCGCATTGTTTCCACACAGAAAAGCGAAAGGGAGGACATCAGCACGCTCTCTGCAAATGCCAAACTCGAGCTCGACTTCCGCGAAAATACAGGGACATTATTCTGGTACTTCTCCCTGTGAGGTTCTGAAGGGCTGGTAACTTAATACGCTCCATTTTAATCCCTGTCAATAAGCATTACGGACGTCTGCCTGGTAAAGATGGGACTTTTCTTTCAGTCACATGCCTGCCTAGACCTGCCGTCTATTGTGATCAGACCACCTTAAAGGTTTATGTGATTCACTCAATAGTAGAGTAACAATTACACTAACACCACATAATCATTACTGGAAGTCCCAGGCAGCAACATTTAACACAAAGTAGCATTCAGGAAATACTGGGGTGGCTTTTACACTGTTCCTTACTGAGGGAGTAGTGGCCTAATGGTTAGATACCCTGAGCAAGGTACCACCCCCAAGCACTGCTCCCCAGTCACTGATTAGCTACACACTACTATGCTAGAATCTTACATATGGGTTAAATGCAGAGGACACATTTGGTTATTGTGTTGACAACCTTTACCTTCCATCTGAAGCTGCTTAGCTGGCACTCAAACCCCGAGAGTGTTTAATGAAAGCAAACTAGTTATGCAGTAATAGTATAACCTCTACTGTGAAACCCCAACTGTGTTATGATGTTGGTGGTGAGTAACACGGCCACCGTGCGGAAAAGGGAATGTTTTTAGAGAAACATAACTTGATTACGCATAACCCTTTTTAGAATATAATTTTCTATTAGTCTACACAGTCATCAGAGGGGACACAGACACACATAGGGCAAGGCAGACCATTAAAAGAAATGACTGTGAAAAAGTACAGTTTAATATAGATTTAAATGCTTTACGGTGATTTTTTTTTCTTTTTAAGAATCATGCAAAAAAAAGCACAACTGAAGAACATCAGTGGAAGAAAAGCAGATGATAAATACTCCAACATTCGTTTGATAAAAGGAACTGTAGAAAGGGCGATGCATTCAACCCGCTTTTAAGGAAATAAGTCAGTCACTTAAGAAAATGTGCAATTTCATACGCTGTTCCTTTGTGTTTGTGCACAGAGAGACAGGAGCTGGTGCCATCTAAGGGTGGTTTCTTTCGACAGCTTATTTTTGATAACCTTCACATAATAAATGGGAAAATAAAGCCATTTATTTTAACAATGTGTAATACTGCGTCAGGCTGGAAATTATGATAATTTAGCATTTCGGTCTGGCCACAGAGGCTGGCTCTTTCTCTGCACCTTTTTGCAGATAACTGTAAGGCTGACTGATTAAGGACCCCCACATCCTCCCACATCCTCCCACATCCCCCAATAAGGCCACAAGAGACAGCAGACCATCCCCACAAGACGCAAACATACGGCTTCTTCATGTGTAAGCAACGGAGGAATCGAGGAACCGGTGCCCCTTCAATTGGGGGGAAAAGTAAAAACCATCAAAATTTGACCTAAGAAAAATAAAATCAATAAAATGACATGACTGTAGGGCTCATTTAAAAATTGATGTATAATGTGGTAAGCAGGGCTAAAGGCTAAAAACAACATCCTCAAAAGGTGGGCGGGACATGAACAAACACGGTACCTGCCCATGCAGCATGGTGTAACTGCGCTATGGATTCAGCAGGCGGCCAAAAGCCCCCCCGGGCTATTACCACCCTGTCCCGTGCATGGTCATTTCAGGCACCACAGTACACACGAGGTCTGAGAAAGAGAAGCAGCCTGCGTTTGGTTATTTTAGTGTAACGCCCGCCCACCCCCAAACGATTACAGGAGGGTGCGGGCATTTCACGCACGCGGACACGGCCCAATCTACTCCGGAGCCTCTCCGGCCCGCCGCTGGGGCATCTCAGCTGTTAGAGGGCCTCAGATGAGGCCAGCTGAAGACCACCATCCCTCACACACGCCACACGACTATTTTAAGCCCTTAGAGGACCGGGTTATAAAAGGAACAAAGGCACTCGACTTCAACTTTCCAACTACAGCATTTAGATTTGGAATACGTTTTTGTTTTTCAGAGAAAAAAAAAAAATCGAGAATCCCAAAATAAAGCCATATTATTACGGCAGAGGGTCATTTTTATGGAGAGTGTGGATTTTTGGCTTCACCTACAACCAAACTATAGTTATTCAGAGAAACAATGCACAACGTTATATTTCAGATCAAAGTGTACCTATGTGCACGTCTGATTTTACTTCCGGTAAGTTCCCTCAAGCCAATCACAGGACAGGAGTGGATATTTAAAAATAAAAAAAAAAAATAATAATAATAATAATAAAGATCCCATTTGCCGTCATTCTAACAATCATCCTAACTTTTTTCACTGGGATAAAATTAAGTTCTCCCCACCATTAAATGTGCATGAACCATTAGATCCAGAGGAAATATGAAGCCCGAAGTGTTACGAAGCTGGTAGTTTTAATTTAATTATGTCAGAAAGTCACTCGATGCCCTTAAAAGAACTGAATCACAAAACTGGAAGCAGTGCCAAGCCTAAACAGTCAAAGCACCAAGGACCCCTTCATTATGAAGTGAATACTAACCAACTCATTGTGTTAAAAGGCATTTGGACCAAGTACAGCTGGTTTTGTATGAACAAAAGCTCTCTCCAGTCCACTTCGATGTCTAATTTTGACTGTAAACTATACAAAGGATTTGGGGGGGGGTTAGATAAAAAAAAAAGCCGTACCTTTTCTGTTTTGTCCAAAATACAAGTACAATTAAAGTAGTGAATGTCTCTTTTTTTTAAATACAAATATATACTTACAAAAATCTCAAATGCTTATTTACAAGAAACCATACGAAAAACTGTCCATCACTTTGCAGCGCAAATGGCCATCTTTCGGTCCATAAGGGGTCGGGTGGCGGGCGGGCAGCACTGTCACACAGTCGTTTCGCCGTGTTTACTGCTGGCCAGTCTCGTGTAAAACTTCCTCCATGAGTTCAACGTCTTGCCCGACCAAATCCAGAACCCCGAGGTGATGCCGACGATCAGGGTCATGAGGTATTTAATCATGAAGACGGTGAAGTCGGGGCTCATCTTGGCAGGCGGATGCAGCGGGCAGGGAATGGCGAAGGTTTTACACGTCTGGCTGACCCAGGTGCGTTCCCACTGCTCGCGGAAGGCCTGCTCATAGAAGTAGCAGGCGATGACGATGGTGGCCGGCACAGTGTAGAGCACGCTGAAGACCCCGATGCGCACCATCAGCTTCTCCAGCTTCTCCGTCTTGGTGCCGTCGTGCTTCATGATGGTACGGATGCGGAAGAGCGAGACGAAGCCTGCCAGGAGGAACGAGGTGCCGATGAACAGGTAGACGAAGAGGGGCGCTAAGACGAAGCCGCGCAGGGCGTCCACACTGTGCAGGCCCACAAAGCAAACCCCGCTGAGGACGTCGCCGTCCACCTGGCCCACGGCCAGGATGGTGATGGTCTTGATGGCCGGAACGGCCCAGGCCGCCAGGTGGAAATACTGCGAGTTAGCCTCTATGGCTTCGTGGCCCCACTTCATACCGGCCGACAGAAACCACGTCAGGGCCAGGATGACCCACCAGATGGAGCTGGCCATGCTGAAGAAATACAGCATCATGAACAGGATGGTGCAGCCCTCTTTCTTGGTGCCCTGGACCACTGTTCGGATGTTGCTGTCAAACTTCTCATTGCAGACCACCTTGTCCTCCAGCAGAAAGCCAGCGATGTACGCGACAGACACCATCGTGTAACAGCCAGACAGGAAGATGATGGGGCGTTCCGGGTAACTGAACCTCTTCATGTCCACTAGGTAGGTCAAAACTGTGAACAAAGTGGAAGCGCAGCACAACACGGACCAGATGCCAATCCATATACGAGCGAATTTCAGCTCGTCCTGGTTGAAGTACATGGCCTCACTGGACTCTGTAGACTGACACGGAGCCCCGCAGTCGTCCTCTCCCAAGAAACGGTAATTTAGGTAGGGGGGCACTTTCAAAGCTTTGGGACACCTGAAGCGCCCTTTGAGACCGCCGTCATCCCCGGGCGCTTCTGTCACTCCAGGTGTCGGGTTGATCGGTGTGGGCTTATCGGACATGTTCTGGCCCACGCACAACTCGCCGGCTCCGTGCACCGGGAAGGTCTCGCACGCCAGGCTGTCCGGCCACTGGAAGCCGAACTTGTTCATGAGAGCCTCGCAGCCCTGTCGAGCCCTCTCGCAGAGCGACCGGCACGGGGGGAGAGCCTGCTCCAGCACGGTGCACACCGGTGCGTACATGGAGCATAGGAAGAACTTGAGATCGGGCGAGCACTGAACTTTCACCAGCGGGTAGAACTGGTGCACCTCCAGCCCGGCGTCCTCCTGGTTAGTGTGCCCCAGTAGATTGGGCATGATGGTCTCGTTGTATGCTATATCCGTACAAAGGGGGATGGAGATGGGCTGGCAGAAGCCGTGCTCCGGGATGGACATCCCTCGCTCGCCGTACTGCCCGCTTACTCCCAGTAGTCCGACAAGGAGGAAGGCGAGCAGCGGGGAAAGTATCCGAATAAGTTGGCGACGATGCACCAGGGCGCAGCCGCGACCCGCCATCGCGCGCGCGCCCGCTCGCGCTGCGCTCGCGCTGCCCGGACCGAAAGCACGAACTTCTCCGAGCTTTCCCCCTAGGGCGCTTGTCCCCCAAGTCCCGAGCGGCCCCGCTTCCTCCGGACGCACCGCGCTCTCCGACCCCTTAATTCCTTTGCAGAAGGAGGGGGGGGGGGAGAAAAAGGCGACAGCGCGGAGAGGTCGGGGCAGCCGGCAGCGCACTGGCGACCCGCTCGCTCCGCTCCTTCGCACCGCTCCTGCACTCCTGCGCTCCGCTCTGCCCCGTTTCCAGGCGCCCCACTGTCTCTCCCTCCTATGCAGAGGGAGGGACCTGGAAACAGATGGCAGCGTTAGGGAGCGTGTGCATTTTCCCACATTGTGCGCTTTCGCGTTCGGGGTGGGGGGAGGACAGAATAATTGATTTGTCCCCTTCATCGATTCCAAAAGTCTGCTGCACATCTTGATGACATTGACGGCGTACGTGTGGCATACGAAAGTCTAAGGATTTCGACGTGATTTATAGAATTTGCGTAAGAATCAGTAGCAAAATTGTGGGGGGGGGAAGTATCTAAACTCCAAAATCACGGAATATGTCCATGTATAGCTTGCACTCATTCGCTAGCGGGAATACATACATTACTGATGAGAAAAAACACGTCGTTAATAAGGATGCGATATTAACTCAGTACATATGAACTCTTTCTTAATTGCACTAGAGAAATGTGGCATAAACGGAAAGGGAATCCAGAGAAAATACGTTGTTCCATACATACAGACTCTTCAAATGTATTTACTAGTGTATGGAGCTATTGACGAGGGGCACGCGTGGGTCTGATAATCTAAGTTTCTTTTTAGATATATTTTTTAGATTTATTAACTGATGTAGCACATTTTTCCCGGAGGGAATTTTGCCCTGCTGTCTGTGCAGCACGGTGCCAGCTACGGCTAGTCAGTGTCGTAGCAGTGCATCGCATCTGACCCAGTTCGCCCCCTACTTTACGGCCCCTCTCTCCATTAGCGTCTGCTGATCCCCCTTGATTTAACGAGGCTTGTGCATTTGGAATACTCTCCCAAGCCCCCGCTAAGGAACCCAAACCAGATGGCACAACTAAAAGCCGTACAGCCTTGCGGTCTCCTTTATAATAGGTCGGAACGGCCGAAGATTCGGTTCGGGGGGGGGGGGGGTGCAAATCACGCTGCCTTAATACCAAATCACTGTGCAATTTCGAAACTTAAAATAAATAGACTAGTATTTGCAATAATTCGGAAGTATATTTTCAAACTAGTAGATGCACTCATGCAAAAGTATGCTTTTTTAATATCACGTAAAACCGCGATGCTCCCTAAATAATGAGGCCCCACAGCCTCCCTGATTGGCTGCCATGTGTTTCTATTAGCCGAAACACTTTACACCTGACATCACTTCGCCCGGAAAGCAGCTATGCTCACCTGGCGATCGCTGATGCACTTTTAAAATCACTGCGTTATTGAAATATTTTACATATATTCAGCTAAAAACTGTAGCGAGTGCAAGTATTTTACTGTGTCGTTTATGAATTGCATTTTGGTCTTTAAGTTAAACTGCGCAAATTAATTTCACTTTTATTGCAAATTGCAAATGTAAACGCAACAGCAATTATTGTTTTTTTTTTTTATAAGCCTGCAAATATGCGTTTATGAAAAATGACCAGGCTAAAAAGTTAACTTGGCTGGAGCTTCGCTCTCCATTCCCAGGCATGTAATCCTTTGGCAGAATTCCAAAGGAAATAAACTGCTCACACCGTATTTTTCCTTAATTTAATAGACCTAGGATTTCCAAGGGAATTCTGTAGTACATTATATACGACGTTTGGAATTGGGTTAAGCTTGTTGGCCGCATACAGACAGGTGATGCGCGTCCACTTTCCCAGCCCGTGCTCGTGCTCGTGCTCGTACGCGTGCACCGGGCAGCCGGAGCGGAGAGGAGCGGATCGTGCGCGATGTGCTTCACGGTTATTACAGTCTCACCGCCTCTCCGATGGACATGCAGCCGGAGATAAAGCCGTACAGCCGGTCTGCAGGGGGCTGCTCTCCCTGGCTGGATTAATGACGGATGGAGGGAACTGTGAAATTAAAGCAGATTGTGGACTGACAAGCCCACAGCTGGCCGGTGATCTGGCTGCAAAACTAACAAGGCATTTGGGTGGGGGCTGATGTGGAGGAGCCCAGCCTCCCTGCCCCGCGGACCAGCGCGCAGGGAGGAGGTGAATTGGAACTGTCTATCTGTATTTCGACTACAAAATCAGCTGGAACATTTCAGTTCTGTTCTCTCTCTCTCTCATATATATAAATGCTGCATTTATGCCGCCTATAACCAAACACCTAAATGAT
This sequence comes from Petrocephalus zakoni, assembly GCA_026774425.1. NCBI lineage: Eukaryota > Metazoa > Chordata > Actinopteri > Osteoglossiformes > Mormyridae > Petrocephalus > Petrocephalus zakoni. The sequence goes on from JAODKN010000046.1 coordinate 7,698,367, forward strand.
CACAAAAACATGTCTTAACATTTTAATCCTCACACACATAAACTAACTGGACATTTGGCCAACACCCCCCCCCCCCTTTCAGATAAGAAGATGAGCCGCACAGCTGGAGGTATTGATGTTTTATTTCATGTAACGGTAATAATTTTACAGGGGGACATTATATTTCCCATAATGACATTACATCCAGGTCATAACAAAGAGATAAGCAGCCACTACTGTACTGAACCACAGCGTGTAGGGAGTGACACGGGTTAGACTCGGCATCCAGGCTGCTTCGTAGTGGCGAGGAGACAGCAAGCGAGTCTTTTTAAAATGCAGACTCTGGCCTCAGCACAGCAGGGATGCGTGTAAAAAGGTCTCAACCAATATACATGTGTACGCCTCACAGGAACAGAGCAAAAATGTATATATTTTATCTGTATATCTATTTTACTTACCCTGAGGGACGCTAATGACTCAAAACACCTGGGTTTAAGCATTGTTATTATTATTGTTATTATTATTATGGCCCACCTGCCTTAAAACATGTACAGTCTTATACAGTTCATAACAAAAGTTACAGAATGATTAAACGTTAAAGTAGAAACCATACCATTACAAACATCCAGGAGGTTGTACTATCTCAGAAATCTCAGATAAACAGTTTATTTCAGCCAGGAATGAGAAGAAGCTTGGTGATGTAGGAGACACGGCGTCGCGTCACAGTGCTCCTGTCAGAAGCAGTTACTGTTACCTAACCTTTCGATTTAGGATTTTCCGTCACCAAGCTGTCTGTGAAGCCTTCAACTTTTGGCAGGCATTTTGAAATTAAAAGTAATTTAAGTTATTGAACAAATCCATTTGCTATAAAAAGGCAACATGAAATATACTTCAGATAAACATGCTCATGTTTGATACAACTATAAGTGTGGCCCTCACTTTCACACGATAAATTATAGTTTAGAATGACAACTGAATTAAAATAAATGGCTTCAAGTACTTCAAAGTTGTAAAGCATTGGACTAATTAAAATATAGTTTTTGCAATGATAACGTCAACACTACAGACATCTGAGTGCAAGGTGATAGCTTTAAACTGGAATGTTGAGCAGAAGGCTACAGAACCAAAGCAGACTGTTAATTTGATGTATTACAACCAGCATCTGTCATACGAGCACTACTGAGATTGCGCTAAAATACTGTAGAAAGGACGCGAAATCCATGCCTTCGAAATACCCACTGGCCGTTTGACTGCGTTATGTACAAATCAGTTTGTAGGGAGTCGGAGGAAAAAGTTTAATGACATAACTAAATATGTACAAAAGACGCGTGCAGAAAGCCGCTATCAAACTGACGCACAGCGGTCAAACTTTAAAACAATCAGCTGGTGTCTGTTACTCTGCAGCATTAAGGAACGCCCTGCCACCCAGCTGTAGTACACCCAGGTGTAATAGTCATCGTAACAGTTTTATATAAATACTCATTTATGTTCATGCATTGCTTTTTTCCCCCCTTGGGTCTCAGTATTGTGATATTTGCTATACCGATTTCAGGGAAGCATTCAGAAAGTTTAACGTAGAATCTCACTGGAAATGTTTGTCCTAAAAATGATGTAAATGATGGTGTATCTGACTTCATGCACAGCCTAGGAGTGCCTGTGTCTTTGACTAATGATGGATTTGTCCATTAAATCCACAGCAGCGTCAATGTGTCCATATTACCTCATTAAAGATATATAGGTCTGTGTCTGTGTTTGTGAATAATACAACTATGTAACCTAAGAATGAAGCCCTTCAATACTGAAGGAAAACATCTGTTTAGTTTTGGCCTTGGCTTGAGTTGTTGAACTGCCTTACCTGTTCAAACACTCGTGATATATATCTTGAGTGTCAACATGATTATTGCCTTGATTTTTCTTCTATGGGTCGAAAGTTTCACTCTCTTTTCACCGTTGTTGACAGTGAAGACGTGAGCGGCTCTGGAAGCATCACAGGTTTCATATTTGCGGGTTTATTGAGAAGACACAATCGCACGGTCGGCACGTTAGACGCAGTGGACATTGTCGGGAGGCGGCACGTCAACGGGGCGAGCTGGGCTGCTCGCATGCTCACACGCAGTGAGACGCACATCAGGGGTCCCCTCGAGGGACTGGCCTCGTCACTGTGCCCACAAGGCCGATCTGAACTGAATGATGACGGAGTAACGAAAGAAAAATCCCCACTGCAGCTCATTCCCCTTTTGGTCACCGTGATCTAGAAGAGAAGAAAACAAATATCGAACGTCAGTGTGGCTCCCATGTCACAGTCACCTTCACGTTGAATTCCTGCATAACCATAAGTAAATTTCTTATCACCCTATATAAGAATATACTAACTATGTATTTTATCGCATGAAATAATTTTATTCCCCGGCCTCTGTGATAAGTCAGAAAGTAACTGATGAATCTTATTGCTTGAGAAAAACATTGTATGGATAAATATCTACGATTCATTTCATTTTGAGATCAAATTTTTAGAGCGACTGCCATAAAACTGATGTAGCCCCATATAGTGATATAAAAGGTGATAAAAAAAGTTGTTTCAAATGTTTAATCTTGTTAGTGCAATAACTCAAAAAGTATTTGATAGTTCTTTTTCGACCTTTGCGGACATATATGGTTGGTAAGATTTTGAGACAAATCGCATCGAAATATTCTGGCAGATTTTTTACAAACTTTGCGGGGACATTGTGTGGGTGAACATCGGGATCTCTTTAAATTTTTATACAAACTGTGCCAAAACTGAAGCATAGTGCTTAGAGATGGCTAAGAGAAGGACGAGATGATCTTGTCATTCAAGTCCTGTCATTATTTACTCTGCTTAGCTCATTTGATGGGTCTTATTACCCTGTCACAAAAACATTATATGGATGAAAATCTACACCTAAAATCATACACCTTATTAAATCCAAAACTACAGAAGGCAGCGAAATTGGAACTGTCAGCAGAGGGCATGCGAGAGTGAAAGCAGCCGGCTGCCACCACCTTGCAGACACTGGTCTTCTCTCGATCTTTGTACTGGTGAGTCTGCAAAGTGAACTGTGGGCCGCAAGAGGATTTTTTTTTTATATTCTATAATAAAGTTTATATTGATTTTTGAATGCTAGCCTACCCATTCACCAAATTCCATTTGTAATAGCACAGAAGCCTGTTGGTGAAATGTATCACGGGGAACTCAGCTAAATAAATTTTGTGGGAGAATGTAATCATGTCAGTTTTTCAATTCCTTCATATCTGACCAGGGGGCCTCTTTTATGTCACAGAAAATTGTAGTCATAGTCCAAACGAAAAATAAATAGACTAAATACACATATAAAAATATGAATAATGTAAATTACATTTCAAAATATAGATATTACCACATACACAATAGAATACAAGTAATTGGTGGAGAAAGATTCTCCAAATGATCCTACAAGCAGAATGCAATAAACACATTCAAAGCATACCTTCCAACCTAAATATCACACGGACTCACAGCATTCAGGTAAAAACACATTTATCATTTATTAACTTTCACATTTCCAGGTGCTCCATCCAGTGCCCCTAGAAAGTGTACAAGTTGGGTCATGTGAGGCGAGGCCTGCTTAGATGGCCAGACCAAATGACAGGGGAATACAATGGTGTCACTTCCAAGAGCACTGAATCTAGTTTTCATTGCTGATGGCACCAGTTAACCCAGTGCCAACTGAATATGATTATTTTGGTTTGTAAACATACAGATGCAGCCTTTAGGTTTCTGGGTAAATGCTAGAACAATTTCCATCATCAACACCATTCTCTCTCTATATAAACACCTACATGTGATGGTGAAGAAGTCACCGACTTCTCTGAGCAAGGTGAACACGCATGAGCAGCCTTGTAAACATTTGACAGTGTTCCTCCAAGAGTCGGTGTAACATACTGGGTCTGGCCGGTTTATCAAACCTTAATCCCTATTTTTTTTGTCTGGGGCTACTGCCAATCTTGCACTGCTGAATAATTTATTTGGTACCACAACCTCCCTCCCCCCTCCCAGCCTTGGAAATCGTTTCCCAGCAGACCTGCGGCTAACCACGCCTGAAAATCTCAGATGGCCAAGGCTCCTTCCAAAAAGCCCCTCATAAGCTTGGCCAGCGGCCGGCCCGGGCCCATTAAATGAGGCCTAATTCGAAAGAGCCCCGCCTGTGAGAAATGGACGAGCAAGCAGCGAGTGAAGGAGAAAGAGGAAGACAGCCGGCATGAGAGGAAGAGCAGAAGGAAGGCTGGACGCCTGCTATGAATGTGAGTGACCCATGACGGCGAAGGTCCAACCGGGCTGCATCGAGTTTGCGCCAATTGCCTTATGCCCATTGATTAGTCTGTGTTTAACCTGCCAGCGACCAGGCTCCCGAGACTAATTAGTGGTAATGCTATGGGCAGGGACGCCACATTGAAACCCCGCCTGCTTCACGGGGACCTTGATGTCAGCTCTCGCCGATGACACACCGCGCTAGGCGTTCCTCGAAAGCGGTGTGCCGGAGCCTCATCAGCATTCGGGATCATGCCAGCCGGAAACACCAGCGCTTGGCAGTTCCTGGCAAATCTTTCGAAGGCAAAAAGTCTGCCCAAGGTGGCTGGTTTTGTTTCCTTTTACTAAATGTACGGCAAAGCAAATGTTTGTTTCCGTATGCCTGTCGTGCCTGTACTCTTTGGAAAGCCTGCAGCTTGCAAGCTGTGCCTTTTGAGCCGAACTGGTAGAAGGCCTGCCAATTCCCGGTGAAACAGACGCTTACATTCATCGGCTAAAAGAACAGCGGCCCTTCCTGCACCACCCACAGCTGGGCCTGGTTCTGACCAGACCCCTACTCTGCCAAGGTCTTAACATGGAGGTTGGATTGACCTGGTTTAACACTCAATATATACATATCTTAGAGACTGGACTAAAACAGGTCCTCAGTGCCAGCACACAAAGTAGTCTGCTCCGGCGGGATCAAAGAGCCCACGGAACACGGTTTTCCGGAGATTTCCGGGTGTAGCTGCTCCCCATTTGGCCAGCTGCTTTGCATGGCGTGATGGTAAATCAGGGGTGGACTACAGTACTTAAAACCCACTACAAAGACACTGGTAGGAAGAAACACTTGCTTGGGCACACTATGGTTCCAGATGCCTGCACGGCTTCATAGAGGGACTCTAATAGAAAGCCCAGCAGCCATGATTATGTCTGTACCACTGCTCTCAATTCCGGGGGTCTTAAGGGTTTTTCCTGCACAGCATGGCCCATCACCCCACCGTTACCCCTACTGAGAGGCATCTTCTCGCAAGTTTGCTGCCGCAGATAATTTTATTTATAGTTGTACATGATGGTGACGCGTGAGGAGATATCGCGGGGGAATACACAGGAGATGGCGAAGAACACGCGCGAATAAATAATAAAAAGTTTATTCATGAAAAACGACTCGCAGAGCACTTTGTTCACGGGAACATGACATGGTACCAGGAACGCACTGCTAGTTCGCTGCAGTCCTCTGTTTAATTATGGATTCTTTGTGTCCGTCGGGCGAGGTATATCTGTCACTAATCCGCACACATGCATAGCAGTCTACAACGATGACATAATCATATTGGGACCCACAAAGGAGGAACATAATGAGCGACTGGCAAAAGTTCTAAACAGAATCTTGCAAAGTCAGATAAAGCTGAATAAAGAATTGCTGCATTTGGCTACCTACCTTCACAGCTGAGACAGACCACCAGCCACTGATAGCAATCATGAGAAGGTCTGTGAGAATCTAAATGACATGTCACCACAAATTCAGAGAATAATGATGAAGTTACAGAAGTATGAAAGCACATTATATTGGCTGATGCACTGTCACGTGCACCGACAGTGAGACGAAGAAGAGGATGTTGAAACTCATGTCGCCATGGTAACATCCACAATGCCAGTGACAGACAAGAAATCGCAACAAATATCTGAGGAGACTGCCAAAGATGCTGGGTTACAGCAAGTAACTGATAACATCATCGACGGCTGGCTGAAAGGATCACGTGCAAAACACTATCACATGGGATCTGAGCTTAGTGGCGTGAAAAACAACTCACAGAGCACTTTGCTTTGACTCGTGTTTTAGTTTCTTGTAAGAAATCATCTTTAAAAATACCACCGTAGGTTCAGAGGGATCTAAAAAATAAATCTCAGCATGGTCTCAGGTTATAGGGAAACAGGAAGATCTTAACTGCATCTACTCTTGGTTTATATTGATCACGTAGATATGAAATCAATTTTTTTATGCATTTTTTTTAACAATTTCAGATTTCAGAGTATATTATCTAATATAAGAAACTGAGGGCCCTATATCAAACACAGCTTAAAGAGATGGATGTTCTTCAGACTGCGTCATCAACTTGAAAACAAATGGGTGAGTGCTGATCAGAAGTTTCCACCAAACATGTCACAAGTGCATTAGGCAAAATATCAGTGGATTGCACCTGTAATATTTAAATATGTTTCCCGGCTTTTGACAGGGACATGCAGAATTTTTTTATTAGTCTTTCCATTCTCCCCCGTTTAATCTCCATAAAGGCGGAATTAGGTGCATCGTTAAACACCTTTTGATTATGTAAATGCATTTACAGGAAGATCTAGAGGTTACAGAAAGACTGCCTTCTGCCGACGAGCAGGCTGTTTAAACGGGACAGCAAGCGAGAGGTACGGGGAGGTGCAGTGGCGGAAGCTGAAATGCTCGTTTTAATTGTCATTTTACTGAGACCCAGCTGCGGCCGACTGATAAAACGCGCGTTCGGCGCCGAAGCCGCTGCCTTGCCGTGGCGACGGAGCACAGCGATTCGGCGGCATCTCCGCCATCCTCCACATTCTCTCACCGGTGCTGGCTCTGACCCCTCCCATCTCCCACCCCCTCCCCCAACTGCCAAGCACCTGTCCTGTTTCATTATTTCCAGTCCGCAGCCCAGGCCAGCCAAAGGCACTGGCCTTCATCCCTCATTTCAGATTGATCAAAGTCCCGTCACCAAATCTCAGATCACAAAGAGACAGGGCGACTCCTCTATGTAAATCAGGGGGTGGAGCCTGAATGCCTGATTACCAAAGGAATTTATAATGCATATAAGTAAAGAGTATATATCCAAATATACATGCTGCAATGCTTATTTAACACCTATGGGGAGTAAAAACACCTGTGCCTTCCACCTTTCTACCTATAATGTATGAGCTATTAGGGGGCACTGGCCATTAGACCACTCCTGTATTTACATGAGTTGTTTGGACGGGGCCTAACAGCGGCACCAGTTGTCCCAGCGACATTCACAGGTCCCAGCAGCGATGGCCAAAGAGTACCCTCAATGGGATGCATACTGTGCTCAACGGGACGCTTACTGTGCTCAACGGGACGCTTACTCTGCTATGTGCACAGCATTTTTACTTTCACTCTCACCATTTTCACCTACTTCACCACATCGAGTTTTGTTTGGGGATAAAAAGCGACAGGTTAATTATGTTGGTTCGGTGCCAGTCTTTCCTGCAATTACATGAAACTTTAGACATATAAAATCACATAAGCCGGCACCATGTCTAATAAACATGTACACGCTTTGCGTTAGACATAATACAAGAAAAATAAGTATTCATACCTCACAGCCATCCCATAATGTATAGTAAGAGGAAGTTTTAATTTCCTTATCTGTGACCAGTGTCTGGCTCCAGGCCTTACTTTAAGTTTTCCCAGAGCTGAAATGAACCAAATCTGTGGCAAAACGTCTAAGATTTACGATGGTTCCCTTTGCAAAAACAGTGTGTTTTGTTTCGACACGTATTAGTAACACGATCAGTAAAATTCCAGTACACATGGACCCATTCCAAACTCATTCCAGATCTGTGCTCCTTTAATGTCATGCCAGCGAACAACTGGAGTTTCCAAAACACAACCTTCAAGGACCAATTTGTTAATCAAGATAATAGGCATTTGGGTGAAAATAACAGGCTTTCTTTTATATTTATGCTGCATTTTCTTCAGGTACTGCCCTCTTTTCGGTGTTCTGGAGCTATGAAAGCAACAGATTTGGGGGCCGGAGCGTGAAGTGGCCTGTCCACTCGCAGCTGAGCAAAGCCGACACTAAGCCTGTCTCGTGGTGCCGGCCGTGTGTCACTTCCACAAGTGTGCGTGCTGTGAGAATGAAGGGGAAGGCATCCAGCCCCAGGCATCCATCGCAGGCATTATTCCGTAATGAACCGTGAGCAGAGGTGCAAAGTGAACCCTACATTGCTCAGAACATGAAAATAAAGTGAAAGAACCGTGTAGAGAGCGACAGCCACATCCTCGTCACCTGAAAGCCCAGTGGCTCGCGTGACCACGGCCAGTCTGCTGCCCCTGCCATGGGAAAGTTGTCTTAGCTCATTCTGGCCTTATAGTAACAAGCCGGAATGGGAGAATGAAAACAGCCCAGTGGCCATTGTGGATATTATCAACATGCCGCAGTTCTAGGGAAACATTTCAAGTCTCATCAAGCTGCCGCTCTCTTCAAAGGTTGGGGGGGGATGAGGTCCAAGGGGGCCCAGATGTCCCCTGATGGCCGTCCGATGCGGAAGATAGCAGGACGCCATGTCAATGCTGAACCCCAGCCACGTTTAAATGGATCCTTGTTTCTACAGTGAAATTGCTCAGCACAGGGCAGATCCAGGGTTCCTAAGGCTCCTCACCAGAAATCAGTATGTCAGTTTTAATATAAATTCTTATATTTTGTCTTCTGACATCAATCTGACTGCAAGTTCTCCCTGTCCCAGGCACTACAGTGTGGCTCGGGTCATTGGAGCGGAAAAGGCCCCCATTCGTCCTCATTCCGCCCCGCCGCTCCGTTGAGCCCTTCTCCACTCCTTTCTAACATCGCTGAATCCCGGGATACTGTTTGCCATCCAGCCAGGAGAGCATCTTGGAAAAAAAAAGAAAGCCATAATTCAGCATCAAAAGACCAATGTGTGCGATACATCTGGAGGACTTCTGGTACACACACGGTCCCGAAGGCTCCCATGTGTCATAACCGAGTGAGCGCACTTCCGTCTCCCGACGGTCGAGTCCGGTCTTGTAAGCCTGGCTCTCATGCATACTGCCGCTTTCCACCAATCAGTTTAGGGCGCCTTTAACGCTACTGATTTATGTGTTTCCAATTTTCTAATGAACTGGCAACTAGTCTTTCACTAGAAAATTTCCCTCCTGTCAGCAATTTTCTCGTCTTCGATTGAACTGAAAAAAACAGAAATCCAACCCGGGTTTCACAACACAATTGCTCAAACACATTTGCTCTATTTTAAAACATCTGCGTTATTGAAATTGACATCCTTGGTTTTACAAACATAAACATTCCTCGAGGTTGTGATTCCTTCAGTATGATACGAACGATGTGAAAATATTGCCTCTATCCAACTTAAACAGTTCAGGGTTTTGATGGGCCTGGAACACATGGTAGGATCCATGGATGGGATGCCAGTCCATTACATGGCACACACTTAGACATACAGTACTATGGGAAATTTAGACACACCAGTTCACCTAACTGCATATTTTTGGATTGTAGAAGGAACCTGGAGTTCGCGTTTACAGCATTTGGCAGGCACGCTTAACCAGAGCAACTTACATAAGTGCTGTTTGCCAAGTTTATTTAACTGCAAGAAGGTTTTTTGCTATTCACAAGTTCCTTGGGGCTGTGGGTTCAACACAAGTGTTTAGGGGCCTGTGCCTCCCTCAGAAGATGTAGAAGTGAAAGGCCAATTTCGGGGCAGCCGTTTGGAGTGACTTGGACTGCCATGAAGGAGTTGAAGCTGGAAGTCCTCCGGCCTACTCCTAACATGCTCTTTGGCTGAACCCAAGTGTCTTCGGAGAAGAAGAATCTCACAGGTACCAAGATGCGGACATTAGATGCCTGCGACTATCCAGACTGCCCCCTGGAGGATCCCGATGGTATTATGAGGGTCAACATTTCAGAGCCCCTGGTTCTCAGGGTGGACCGTGTGAACTTACTGCTTCTCTGTCGTGAGCTTAAATTCAGGCACTAGTGAGATGTATAATGCCATAAAAGAAAGCAGACTTAAATCTAGCAGGCATATAAAACTTTTCCCACTGTCTTCAGCTTCCTGGGCTCATGGAAAATATTATAAATTTCAGGGGCTTTCCAGAGCATTCTGACAGGAAGCTGATTTTGAATGCATGCAGAACTAACCGCTAAGGTATGGTAGGTAGCTCGACAACAATGAAGTAACTAGATGTATTTTAAATATTTGAGGCATTTAAAAGTCTGAGTCCCTAACACCCCCCCCCCAAAACACACTCTGCCTCCCATGAAAAGAAGAGGATTTTCACCCTCGAACGTAAACACCTTCACAGATCCAGAATCGGAGTAATACTTTGTGTAAATGTACACAGCTGGGCTGTGTAACGAAAATGCACCCCCCTGAGCTGGGATGAGCCACATCTCAGTGCAAGCGATCAGCATTTAAATGCTGACAACCAAGTTATGGATAATCCAGAGATTGCAACTGAAAGTTCCCCTTTCCATGGGCAGAAAGGCAAACCGGCGGTGGATCACGACTATAGCAACAGTCACGGTAGCAGACCCTGCTGCGTGACCCCGGGGGGAGGCTCGAGGCGGCTTGCAGGCGCCCCTCTCAAGCTCTCCCTTCTCGCCTGAAGCTTGGCCCACAGAACATGAGGACATGGAATGGAGCCGTGGGCTTCAGGAAGGTCAGCAGGAGATTCTGCTCCGAGTCTGAGTCAGTGGGAAATCGCAAACTTAACCCAAGGACACTGGACACTAATAACCCTTTCTGTAAAAATCTCCATGTCGCACAGCCAAAATAGTGAATTTCACTCAAACTCACTAGGAGGATGTACTGGGTGAGCATTGCGTAACTGTGATGTGAACTATGTCTGTAGCCCCTTTCAAAACCTCTTTCGGCATTGTTCGTCATCGGATATAAAGTGATTTGTAAAATTAACGTCAATTTAATGAATCTACACATTTCTAAGATATGTGAAACAGAATATTACTTGAATCGCAGGATGCAGCATCGTGGAAGTCATTGCCTGGGTAGTTTTTAAT
>JAODKN010000046.1:7709548-7720000 GCA_026774425.1 Petrocephalus zakoni
GTTTCGGCCCGCGGTGTGCGCCTGGGGGGTGACCCCCCCACACAACCGCGCCACCTTGTCTCCCACCCCACCCCCCCCCCCCCCCCCCCCACCCCCCGTGGGGGGGGGGGGGGGGGGGGGCAGTTGGTGGAGAAGGGGAGAGCTTCTTCCAGAGCAGCAAAACTCTTGGGCTCCATATTAGGGGTGGGGGGTATTAGTTACTACCGAATAGTTTCCAAAATGCCCGAGGGGCCTTTCACGTAGATGCAAGGTAATGTAATGCAAGTTAAGGCGTTACTCTTACACCTCACAATCCGATCTGTGGGGCTGGAGAGCGATGGGCAAACATGGGCAATGGGCAGCTTAAAGAGCTCAGAACAGAGCTGTGCAAACTTAACCCAAGGACGCTGGACACTAATAACCCTTTCGGTAAAAATCTCCATGTCGCACAGCCAAAATAGTGAATTTCACTCAAACTCACTAGGAGGATGTACTGGGTGAGCATCGCGTAACTGTGATGTGAACTATGTCTGTAGCCCCTTTCAAAACCTCTTCCGGCATTGTTCGTCATCGGATATAAAGTGATTTGTAAAATTAACGTCAATTTAATGAATCTACACATTTATAAGATATGTGAAACAGAATATTACTTGAATCGCAGGATGCAGCATCGTGGAAGTCATTGCCTGGGTAGTTTTTAATTCGGGCAAATGTGAGGAAAAGATGTCCTGTCGCCTTCTTCTGCATGATGGAAAACGTTTCGGAAACTGCTGGCGTCATATTCCTATTATATTACTATCCCGTACTCATCATCCCCAGCCTAATCATCTCCGCAGGAAATCGCAAGCTGCCCCTTCGCTTCCCATTCGACATTCTGCAAAAATACATAAAGCGTAAACTCATACTGGACTGGGAATATTCACGAAGCCATGGGCAGCTCGGCTCACAGCGAGCGAGTGGCGTTATGAAAACGCGCCTATGAAAGGTCTGCTTCAATGCCTCGCTTATGTTCAACTAGGTCATATCCTCAGGGAGGGAGCAGAGAGAGGACACAAAGATTCATTGGAGAGGATTTAATTTTTTCTATCAAAAAAAAAAAATCCCTTCTGCAAATATAGTCTGCTGCATATGCAAAGCATTGTATAATTTTAGCTGCCAGACATTTCACATTTACTTAACGTATAAAAAAAAATATGCAGTTTATGAATATGTGACTTTTGGGTGGGATTCTGTATAGGATAATAAATGACTCTTGGCTAAGAAGAAATAGCTTTCCATATCGCGCTGTTCCTTTGTCTTTTCAAGCGCCTTAAAAGACCTTAAAACGCGCTCAGCACTGACATCTTGTATGCTGTCAGGTTAAATGGATAGAATGACACAAATTATTAGTGTCTGAAACAAATACAACCTAAATCAGACGGCTCAGCCTAAAGATCAAAGACTTTACTCGTGATGGGATACATCATCCAGCTAAATGCAGAAGAAACCCATAAGCCAGCTGGTATCAAGCATCTCTATCAAAAATATAATTAGCCGGCTAGCTAGATGGCAACAGATTTCCATCAGTCTGGTGTTAGCATCAATCAGCATGTTTGACTGTATATCCAAGCTAATATGTCATTTAAACTACTCACCTGTGTAAAATCAAACCCTGTTACATAACTCTGACAACTGTTCCACACATCCTAGCTATATCATTGAGTTTACAGTTGAGTTTAGCTCAGGGAAAATGGTAAAAAACAATGTTTTGTGTTGGTGACTAATTACATACTACTAATACTGCCTACAATACCTAATTAAGGATGCATATATAATATTACGATTACTTAAATCCATGCCAAACAAATACAATACAATACAACCATGCTGATGCCAAAGTAATTTAGAAACATTGGGCCCAGACATGCCATTTATCGTCGAGTGTCAGGCTTTTTTGCCGTCATGTGTGACCAATAGCTTCCTAAAGGTCTGCCAGAGGCCAGACCTGTCTGTCTGTTGGCAAGCTTTGTAGAAAAACAATGACCATTACTAGCCATTGGCTCACTTTTCTCCTTTTTCAAATTAACATAATTAATAAAAATCAATACCTAACTTCTGATTGTCCTGAACTCTTATAATCAGCGTTTACCTATCAGCAAAGTGCAACTGGTCTGTGGGAAAAACAATTCAAAGGTCATTCTCAGGTGAACAATATTCCTAGCTGATACATATATATACAGTATATCTTCTCTTTTGCTGTGACTAATATGGTTAAATCATTGTACTGACATACAATCTGCGCAGAAACGGGCCGGCCAAACCAGTCTAGCTGCAAGATATCACACTAAAATGGTTGACTTTTTCCAAACAATGAGTCTGGCACATGCTGAAGGAAATGCAACATACTTTCTCTTTTTGTAGCTCGGTTTCATGCAAATCATTATTTCTCCTGTTACCCCGAGTGGTAGAACATGACTCTAGTGTGAACCCCAACACCGTCCTACAAGGAAACCTAAACAAGAGTTTTCATACCCTCATAAACTCAACCCCGATGGTCATAACAGGTCTGTTGTGAATAGTTTTTGTTCTGATTAAGTATTGATCAGCTTTGCCTGTGTAAAAGCACCAGTTCTTGAAAGTTGCTTGGACTGAATCAGCCTTCCACTGAGAACAATGGATGCAGACCGACTTACGCTATTGACTGCAAGCTGGATCTGCATTCCAGCGGGATCCATCGCCACATTGTCTTCTGGTTGCATCAGGGCTACCTGCCAGATTCCGGCCCCTGAGAAATTAAACGCAACCACTGTAGGGGCGGCAGCTATGCTCGGCGAGACTGCATTAGGGTCCCAGAAGAGCTCTTTAAAAGCACGGCCTCATCCAGCGCTCGATCAATAGGTCGAGAGCCCTCGTTTTATCCTCGCTCATCCCCCCAGGCGAAATGCGGTCCAGGCCCCCCCGAGCATCACCGGATACGCACACATATGCAGCTTCCAGACAGACGTGGCTCCCCAGCCTGTCAGATCAAACTCCTGTGATTGGGGCTGATGGAGAACCCATCTCTGGCCTGGCTTCTTCCACAATTAATAAATAACCACCAGGCTCCATTTAGCATAATGCTGAATTGGCCATTTGCAAGCCGTTACATAAGTGTCATTAATAACAATGCGATTTGCTAGCATATAGAGAACCCCTGCATCCTGACGGGAGTTTCGAAAAATTATTAATGACAAATGATGTCGTGGTCTCAAAAGACAATCTTACGCTATTGGTGGTTTCAAAGGCTTGTATATGCTGGCAACATTAAACTATAATTTTAGCAAGAAGTCTGGGACCTACAGTCAATGACATTTCATGTCCCTTAAACTACTTTCTTTTTCAAAGATAGCCTGTTCCTCATCGAAGTATTTCCTGAAAATATTCCAAAACAAAATGCTTTCTCTAAGCTGCTGCTCCTGACAGGACAAATTAAGTTGATAATTTAACAAAGGTGCCATGCTTTGATGTTTGCATGACCAAGCCTTCCGCAGGGTGACGTGTGACACTTGACATGGGGCCCGATCTGAGATTCGAGTCGAGAGCCAGGTTCTGAAACTCTATAAGGACCTGAAGATGCCCTTCAGGAAATGAATGCTTGCAAGATCCAGATGGAGACTGAAGCCAAACAGAAGCAGAAATGTGCTGGGACGGGAAGGCTAGGCGTTAGCGCCGCGCTAAGCCTTCCAGGCTACAACAAATAATGATTTTATCGTGGTCAAATTAGAGCTCCCGCTGGGTGCCGGATCAATACTATAGTAGACGCTAACTTTCAAACGCACGTCAAAACAAAGGCCTATTCCATATGAAAACTCACTCACCATGGTCACCCCAACGCCACACGCCGTTCACAAAGGGATTCCTCCCAGTCAGCTCTCAAGGTCGACTCTGACCTTCCCGACAGTGAAACACCACATCCAATATTATTATTACATGATCTCAGTCAAGGGCCGGCCCGTTCTTAGGTTTCACACAAGCTTCAAAAGACTGGGCTCACTGAGGACAGATCCATGGGCAAGAAAGCACTGCTGCAAATGTTCAATTATCTCTGAGGGCTGGCTTTTGGTATTTATGCTAACGGAAAAAGGTGACTGGTCTCACTGCTGTCATTGCCGTTGCATGCCTATCAAACCTATTTATAATTACTTCCACCGTGTCTGACTTTTTTTATGCTTACGCCATGGAGATTACTTTGACTGTTGTCACAATTGTTGACCTATGCTAACTATTCCACAAGCACAGACTCGTTTCTCATTAGCAGAGGTGCACTTCAAAGCTAAATGCTAATGTAGAAGGCTCACAGACCAAAATCAGGGATAATAAACATATTGTGTTAAGTTTTTTCACTGGTATTTAAAAGAAAGATGTGATTCGCGCGGCTGGAAAGCGGTCAAGGGGTGTGGTAAGGCTTTATGTATCTTATTATGTCTTTGCGGTGCCTGTCAGTATCACCATTGTGGACAATAGACCAAATTTCATGGGTTTTGTACAATTCTGAGATAACCAGGCACGCCGTCCAAGCTACTAATCTGTCATTAACAATTCTGTATCATGCAAAAGAGCATCAGGGCTGGTAGAGAAAAGCTCATCTCTGAGGACACCCACACAGAGCGCCCACCCCCACCTCCGACAGCTGAAGATGCTGAGGTTCACCACGGGACGCACGCGTCCCTCCTGCACCATCATCCAGGACCGGGATCCAGCACTCCTGCCTGATCGGCCTCTGGGAGCTGGATCTCCAGGCAAACCACAGCTATTATCAGCTACAACACAGACACGTTCATATTCCAAATATGTACTGGCAACTCTGTATGCCAGAGACCTGTCTTCTGGGAAATCTATGGTAAAACATTTGCAACAACCCATGTGTGAAAACACGCATTTACTTGTATTAAATGAAATATGATGGACTGACTGACACTGTAAAGCAGACTTGACTTTGACGTCTGTAGTCCTCTTCCTTTTCCTTTCTAAACATATGAAACGGAGCAATTAATGGGTGATCACAGGATCAAAAGCAGGAAATGCACCTTTGTGGGTGACATAAGTTTTAGCATATGTCAAACTGAGTTTCAGACAGGGTGATCATACTTCTAAAAAGGACTTCAGGGGAATCAGTAGCACTGTCTGCTGATATTGTATGAAAGCACGGCTGGGGTCCTTTTACAGGCCTTGCAGAAGGACCCGACACTGACATGTATACTCGGTCCCAGCTTCTCAGGAAGACTCACACAAATCATCAGTGTTGAGCTATCGACTGTCTTCATATGGCGGGCATCATACTGGACTGTGTGAGGTAATATCGTCTAGGAGCAGAAACACAGCCAGCACAGATGACAGGTAGGGACTGTGTAACTGCCATTAGCTGCCCACGGCACTGACACTGACAAACATCGACTGTCCTAAACCGCCTGAATTTTACTGTCTGAATCTTTAAAAATAGACCCCTTTAAAAGGGAATATCAGCACAGAATGTTCCTGTTTTTCTCCATGTACATAATGACATTATTTACAGTTGGAGCAAAGCAATGTCATTATGCACAGGGATTTTCAACTGCTTAAATGATTGGTTTACAATATTTTCCTATACAAATAAGAGTGGGAATATAACTAAACTTACCCTGCATTGTTTATACATAAAATATTAAACAGCCCCAAGGCCACGCGAACCTATGAATACAGCATGTCGCTCCGCACTGCTCTCTGGCTCACTGAAATGTAAACAGCGGAGGGCTAATTATCGTGTCGGGAAGGAATCCATTCATTTGCGAGTGAATCGTGTCCTCAACTAAACGACGGAAGACCAAGGTGATGACTACTCTTTGTCTTGGCATACCTTGCTAGGCACAGACTGAAATATTCAAATGAAAATATTAAAATTAATTAAATTGGGCAAGTGTATCTAAACAGACTGATGAGAGAAGTCTGTGGAAAATTTAACGTCAAAATCACTATGCTGATAGTTCCTGACAGGACAAAGACTGTGTGGAAGATCAGTAAAAAAAAAAAAATCTCTTATCGTTCCTCTTAAAAATTAGAATTTAAAGACTTTTTTTCTTCAACCTGGCACAGAACTTGAATATTCGATATGGAATCCTTTTTCATGTCTGTTAACTAAAAGCCATCAGAAGACACAAAGGGAGAGCTACGCCTTGCCCTTCACAAAGCCTCCATCTCTTTAGTGAGAGAGCTCATATCAAGACCAACTCCGATGGTGGGGCTTCTGGCTGAGAAGCGAAGATCATAAAATGTGCAAATGAATCAAATGTCAATTCCTGAGACAAAGAGGTGAATGGAACAGGACTCCCAAGCCTGAAGTTCACATCCAGTCCCTCGAATCGAAGAGCCACCGTGTTCATTAGGCTTGACGAACCCCATAACCTGCTGCCTAACTGAACTCAAAACACAGCATATAAGCCATACAAACTTGCCAGCCAGAAGATTTAATGAGAACACATCATAAAAACACAAACACGATAAACAAACAAACAAACAAAAAAAAAACCAGTAGGATTTTCTGGCAAGAGGAAGCGCTGGATTCTCATTGTATAAAGCACTGATTTACAAATCTAATGAAGATTTAGCTCAGTCTCCACTGACACCCCAAAGAGAGTACTGTCTTGTGTATTAATTAGCCTATTTTATGTAAGCGTAATCATGCAGTGAGTTTAATGAATCGCACAGCATGAATAACAATCAGGGAGGAGTTGAGGAAAAGTAAATCTGCTTAAGAATTTTTTGTGTGTTTGCATGTATTTAAGGGCCTGCTCCACTGGATATGAATTTAGCAATGATGCTGTATGAAAATAAGCATACATGATTTGATGCGCTGGATATTAACCCCCAAATAATTTCATGTATAATTCATGTCAGGTGCTGCTCCTTATGCTAGACCGGCACGGCGGGGGGGAGGCGCGGGCTAACGGTCTCCCCCTAACCTTGCTGGGCCGGCCCCGGACTCCCTCTTGGGCATCCTGGGCCTGCACGTCTCTGCTGGGAGCTGGCTCCTCTCTGGACCCTCGGCGGCACACACCAGGGGATTAAGCTGGGCCTTCGCCTTCCTGCTCTGAGGCGCGTAAAGCGATTCCGCTTAGCGCATGCTCGAAAAGCCGGCAAGGGCGGAAAGGCGGGCCGAGGGCCGGCATCCGCTCGACGGCACAAATTGTGCGTAAACGCCTTAGTTCCACTCCTTTATACCGGTTATCGGCTTCCCTTTGTCCTGCCCATTACTAATTAAAACCTAACATTTCCACAGGTCCTAGTGCCCAGTGCCAGAAATGATCCTCCTAAATACTCCTTTCATGCTCTTCTTAGTGCTTCTGGCACACCCCGTAAGCCTCCCTGTAATCCAGCCTGCAGAAGCATCTTCAGCTCCCTCTTTCGACCCCCCCCCCAAACCTGAGCCCTGCACCAATGAGAGGACCATCTCAATTCACAAAACAACTGATGCTTTGCGTGACTGAGCCGAGCTCAATGTTTAGGAGGGAATTTTTTTTTTTTTTGGGGAGGGGGGCATCTTTAAAGCATTAGTCTATATGTTGCCAAGCCATCTATTCAAACTGTTATGGAAAGACAATGGGGTGTTTATGGCAACTTTTAGCCATTAAAAGTTAGCACAGCATGTATGTTAATCACCACTATGGGTTACGGTTACTTAGGGTTAATTCTCAAGGGCACATGCAGCTTGGTCACAAATGGATGCATTAGACATCTTGTGTGTCTGGGTAGGTTTATTGGGGGCACTTGTTGGTGGTCAAACTTAAGCCTATTTTATCTAGGTAAAAGAATTAAGAGTAAATAAATTACCATTAAAAACACAGTGATAGTCTGCTTCACTCCTACACTGTTATACATACAAATACATGCTGTACCCACGGCATTCCCATTGAGTTGCACCAGACCCCAATGCGTCATTTCCAGAGAATCCTCCTGATGGTCTTAATCCACCGCTTTCAGTCAGTCTGTAAGGGATGTGGCCACATGTAATTCATATTGCTGCAAAAATTAAACACGAAAAACATTTATATAAACTATGACTCACATCTTGCGGGAACAATCTAGGTACATCAACAATATATGTCAGACCAGCAGCTCTGTTGACACGAATTTGCAATAACACAACGTGACGTACACTAAACGCTAATCACAGCTGCTGACATTTACGAGCAAGTTAGCATGCAAATAGGCATAAATCCGAGATACCAGGTCTACTGCTAAGCTACCAGAAACCAAATTGCTGTGGCAGAATACCCAGGATCACTGACACCAGCATCCACCTCATACACTCTTGCCAAGTAGAAAGACGAATACTCCTGTTAGCGAACTTTCCAGCTACACACACCATATGTGTTTCCCAGCTTCTCGCAAATATGGCTAAAGCTGTTTTCACAGGTTTGTTCTGCAAAAAACTACATCCTGTAAATTCTACTATTGAATATAGCATGTAAACACACTTTATTTTCTTGTAGAGATGTGTATGGATTTGTAAGTGACTAATATGTATGATATACTAATGGCAGTCCATGTCTTGCTAACTTTATTTTCATTATTTTTTGTTCCACTATTCTTTAAAAAAAAAACTCCATTCCTTTAACTGCAGAAATGCATAGTGTTTATTGCTTTTTTTTCCTTCTCTGAGACATACATTAAATATTATATTAATGTCAAACATCTAAGCCAAGAGTAATTCCATCAGGAAATTATACTACTGCATGGGAAACTTTTTTTATATCAAGCTGATACTTAAAAGGAATTATGCAGTGCAACAGAGAAACGGTCTCATAGTTGTGGTCAGAACCACCGAAGGCCTGTGGAACTGGCCAGACCATCACTCCTAAAAAAAATATAAAGTAATATGAATAAAGAGCAGCGGCTGACACAGAGAGCCAGGACACAACAAAGGGTTAATAACCCAGTCTAGGAAATTTGCTGAATTCCCTGCCCGGTTTTAATTCATCTCCTTTATGAATCCAAATTAGAGCGGGCAGCAAGTTCTGCACAAGCTCCTTATCCCAGATCTATCCTTCACCTGCTGAGCAGGACAATCCAGATCACCCATGGGGCCTAGAAGCCCTTTCATGCCGTCTCCGCGGTAACCTCAGCAGCCTCACGCTACACAATCGCCGGCACTGGTAATCAGGCCTGCCAGCATTGACACTGCGGAGTCTTGTTAGCCAACAACCAAGCGTAAAATTACTCCACTTCAATCCCAGCACTTCGAGTCGATCTATTTTTTTTTCCATCCGATTTCATTAAAGGCGTGTACCTTAAGGGCGGCCGGGGAATGGGTGCTTTGTGCGCTCCGTTTTATTACTTAAAGCTCACGGATGGGTTTCTTTCAAGAGCCATCCAGAGGAAAAGTTCCCTCAAACCCCCACCACCACCCCACCCCGTGACACACCAACGTCTCCCGCTTCTGGGACTACTCACACCGCCGTGGAGTCGGCGTCATGCGGGACTCTTGTTTTGTTTTTACTGGCATCTAACAAGAGCTGAGTGAATATTTCATGGAAATCCAGGCTGGTACAGAAAGCCAGATCAAAATCTCGAAATTACTGCAGGGTAGTGTAATAAATAATTCAGCATATACTAGAGAAATCTATCTTCATATATAAAATAAATACAGGGTGGGGGATGTGAGTAACAGAATAGTTAGAAAAAAATGACACACAGGTCCATGACAGCGTGTCCACAATATTCCTGCCTTACAGTCTCATTCTGGATCACAACGTTTAAACCCACTGTAGTAATTATTTACTGGAGCTAGTGCGTAACACAATGTTGGGTCTTCGCCCCATGCAAGCTACACCCTTGGGTTCCTTTAAAGCAGAGCTAGACAAGATTTTAACATCTCCAAGCTACTAGTGGAAGGCTCCCCAGTCGAGCCTGATGGGCCGAATGGCCTCCTCTCATTTGTAAATTTCTTCTGTTCTATTGGGCCGAGCAGGGTGATCACAGCTACGGGGTGAAGAACACACACATTCATCTCCATTACAATGTGGCAAGGTACTTTTAATTAAAGCTTATCAAAGCCATCCATAATGCAAGGCACAGGGCGCCCCACTCAGGACTTACACTGTCTGCAGGAATACTGTCGGTCAGAAATAAAATATAATAACACTGTGAAGGCGTGTTTATATAAGGGTACCACAACTGTGCATTTTTAAAATTTGATTTAATGTCTAGATGGACATCTTGTTTTGATTTACTGCTTCTGTTACGTCAGTGAGTCTGATTTCAGCAAAGCAACAAAATACAAAAGTTCGTAATGTAGCCCCCCCCACACACACACACAGGGGGTTAGAAAATGCCGCTGTATTGCCAGCACTCGAGAATGGATGGTGGGGGGAGGGAGGGAACAAAACGTGCAGGATTACAGGAAAGGAGGGAGCCACCTGCAGGCAGACTGACCTTCCCGACAAGAAGGGGGCTTCGGAGCTATGCATGACAGGCCGGGGG
>JAODKN010000046.1:7791531-7804036 GCA_026774425.1 Petrocephalus zakoni
GGAGTGAGGGAATCGCTCCTCGCGCTGACGTCCACCATGCGAAGCTGACTTGGTTTCTTTTCTTTTGGTTATTTTTCCAAGATCTCTTAATCAGACTGTATAAATCTGTGACGGAATAAGCATCTGACCTTCCTGTAATTGTAGCCATGGTAACCTGCACAGTTTGTATACAAATAAAGACTGTTGTTTGATTATGAACGTATAAGGATGTTTTTCTGCAGTCGCCAATCAAATCAAGAAAGTTTAGCGTACGTTCTATGGGAGGTGTTACCTCAGCTGCCCTCAGCCTTACTGGGTTTCAGATCTCTGATCTTCCAGCGAGAGCGTGGATTGTCCTAAGGCAGTATGTGAGATGGGCATAAAGGTCCTCAACTGATCTCTGAGACTAGGTTCAAAATGAGATGTTCTCTGCGTCAAAGGGATGTCATTCATTAGAAATGACTAGCTGTGCACGCTACTCCTGCTCAGTCATAAACTGTTATCCTTGCAGGGATAGGTGCTTAATCTGACATAGGCCCATCTTCAGTGACTTTATGTAGTAAAGGTGAACAGTAAGCCAATCCCCAGAAGCACAGTGCACGAGGCTGGGACCATGCAAATTCCTCACAGAGCTGATTTGGGCATTTTAGTCCTTCAGTCCCGTCTGTAAGATTGATGGGAGATTGCCTGTGACCCCTGTGCCCCTACCAAGGACGATGTTGATGGTGGTGATAAGCCATTCATGCAGCCCTAGGATGAAACTGCTATTAATAGAGCTACCTGTCATAAAGCTGCTAATATTCATTAAAAAAGAAGTTTTGTCATTTGAAAGGGTCTGTGCTCTGGGTCACCTTCTGCCCCCCCTCCATGTTAATACACCAATGCGGTGCCTTCATGCTCCTGATTGGACAGGACAGGCATGTTCTCTTTGAGCTGACATCAGGCTTGTGAGGACAGGTGGGACTGACATGCTGCTGGTCCTGTTTCACCCTCCGTCCCCGCTGTGGAGGTCACCCGTGTCGCATCCCCGTTACTCTGCCCCGGGTGCAGTTAGGGCAGCACAGGCCGAGGTGGATGAATCAGGACAGACAGACTCGCGGTGGACGGCTAGCTCCAGGTGATGGCCCTTTGCGGAATCCGACCAGACATGGAAGCTCTGCCCCAGAGACTCGTTTTTCCTGCCCCCTCTTCATGTGCTATTTACATCCATTAATGATTCTCCCTTGACTTTCAAATGTATATTTTTTATCTTTGTTTTCCCTGCTTTGATGTGTGTCTGGATGTCAGGGACTTTTCTGGGCCTCTGAATGCTGAAGGCCTCGGAATGAGCAGTGCTCCGGCAATGTGATTCACCTTGGATGATCCAATTTGTATTCATAGCTCATGGATGGAAGGATGTTAAAACTACACACACACTCACACACATGCAGGCATACAGATAGATGACTTGATTAGGTTAGATTAGATTAGATTAGATGATAGATGGATAGATGTATCCCCCGCTGTAAGCCACTTTGCTTTCACTAAAGACTTACACTGGCTCCTGTTTTCCCTGGTCGAAAGAATTATCAAGAGAATTGTCCCTTTTACAAAAGAAGAGAAAATCAAAAAAATAAATCTTTATCAGGGAGCCAATTATAGACATAGTCATGTGTTGCATAACGACGTTTCAGTCAACGATGGACCACATACAGGGTTGCCAAATCTCACGAGACCAGCAAGCAACCTCGCGTGTGAAAGCAAGCCCAGAATAAACCCACTCAGCAAAGTAAGACCAAAATCAAGTGAGCACATGGAGCACAGTCTGTCCTGTGTTTGCTATGCTATGTGTCTGCCATGTACATATAACACGCAAACAACTGAAATTATGGAGGCATGATTCTAAAGTTCTACATCGCTGCCCTGGCATCCAGCCTAGAGTGCGTCTCTTTGCCCGTATTCTCGACCCCAGAGAGGGTTGTTCAGCCCTGCCGTCTCCGTCTGCACTGTCCACATCCAGACGTCCTGGTTCTCCTTTGCCTGCCTCCGGATGTCCCGGTTCTGCTCTGCCTGCCTCCGGATGTCCCGGTTCTGCTCTGCCCGCCTCTGGACATCCTGGTTCTGCTCTGCCCGCCACTGGTGGCCCTGACTTTGCCCAGTGTCATTCCCAGGTGCCCTGGCATCCGACCCAGAGTAAGGGTCTCCCCTCCCCTCCACACTTGTGGCTCCTGGCCCAGGAGGGGCTGCTGCCCATCCCCGCCCCCCAGTCAGTCCCAGGGCTGTCCTCTCCCCCTCAGCTCAGGTTCTGTGGGCCCCTCGGCATCCTTCAGCTCCCGTCCCCAAGCACAGTTACACAAAGCCTAAACTGAAGGCATTGTTCTAAGCTACCTTGCAGCTACCTATGCAGGTACGCGTATGTCATCAGAGGCCAGTCATTCGATCAGTGGTGTAGAATAACTCTCGGTATGTCCGCTAATAATAAACGTTACATTACAAAAAAGCTGGATAAGGTTAACAAGCCCTAAAACCACAACTTCAAAACAAGAACAAGCCTAAAAAAGCACAACCCACAACAAAATGAATTTGTAAGCAACTTAAAACATCAAGAAACAACAATAAGTGGAACAACAATGCATGGAAAAAACATCGGAAGTGGCGGATGACAAGCGGACTTGGCAAAACTGACCGTCCATACGATGGTCGTCCCTTAAGGTTATGATGTCGCTGTCCTGTCCTGTCGCCTAGTGACGTCGTAGCACGTTACCCACGTGTTTGTGGTGATGCTAGTGCAAGCAAACTTACTAACATGCCAGGCGTGTAAAAGTATAGCACATGCAATTATGCAGAGTACATAATACCCGATAATAACTATCTTACTGGTTTATCTATTTACTATACTTTTTATGATTATGTATATGCACCCCTATATTACCATATAGCATGCTTCCCCAGCTCCGGTCCCGGAGGGCCAGTCTGCCCCATAGTTTGCAGATCTCCCTGCTCGAACACATATTAATCAGCTAATTACCAGGTTTCGTAGACATGTTGTTTGCACAGGGAACTCTGCAAGTCGTGTTGCAGACTGGCCCTCCGGGACCGGAATTGGGGGACCCTGCCATATAGCCTAGGTGTGTAGTAGGGTACACCATCTAGGTTTGTGAAAGTTCACTCTAATATGTCTGTGCAGCGATAAAATCACTTAGTGACACATTTCTCAGAATGTATCCCTGTCATTAAGCGATGCCTGGCTATTGATAGTGAAACTACACGGTACATATAGTATTTATACTTTATATAAGTCATGTATTTATCATATCATTCCTGCTTTTACTGTATGTTTGTGTTATTTTAGGTTTTATGGATTATTTGGTATGAATTGGTAGGTATTTTTGTGTCTAGGAACCCTCAAAAAAATCCCCATATGAATTTATGGTAAGTGCTTCTTGGCTGTACAGCATTTCAGCGTACAAAAGGTTTCATGGGAACGCTCTACTTTCAGATAGTAGATGGATGGATTGACTGATTGATTGATTTTTGAAGGACGCCATCAGTAAAGGCTTTGGCTACTGAGGAACACTGGCTAACTGATTTGTCTCATATAGGTTGTAGTTCAAAACCCTACAGTCCAACCTTTTCTCATTTGTCATGCTCTAAAGTTAGTTCCTTAGCCTGCAGTTCTGCCAATGGACAAAAGAGTAATCAGTAACCGCTAAGCGACATTTCCTCAAGGAAGCTGCATCTGACAGGGAACCAGAGGCTTGTCCCATCTGAACGGTCATTACATGCAGTGGGCACTAGATGGCGGCGTATGACTGCATTTGCCTTATGCACCCCCACCCGAAAAGTCACGTTAAGCAGTTATCATTGACAGAGCTTTAGTTATTATATGATACGCATCTTAGTTCGCCATCTGTTTCTTAATAAAACATATGAATATATCAAGTACAAATTCATGGTTATTTCTGTATGAAAAATATGCATCCCTAATCTGCCTTGTGACAGTGTACTAGTTTCTATATCAATTAAAAAAGTAAGCAATTTATTCTACATTGTAGATGAAGGAAAACAAAACATATTTCATTGCATTTCCCAAGAGGCCGTTCACATCCGATTCATTTCAGGGGTGACGGGTGTGTCCCGGCGAGTCTCAAGCAAGGACAAGGGGGGCAGGGGGGTGGAAAGGGCCGAATGATCCGGGGACACGACCTGGGGAATTGAAGATGGCTGTGAGGTGGGCCGGAAAAGCGGGTTTCGGAATGCAGTACAGCAGGGTGGATGGATCAGGGCTGGGAGAGAGCGGACCACCTGAGCACTGCAAATGTGAGCCGCCCATCAGCCTGTACCAAGCGGTGTAACGCATGCTGACAACCAGCAGGGGGCGGGATCAGAGTAGCTAGGCCCCCAGAAATGGTAGGACAGACAGGAGGTATTTCTCAATTCCAAGAACGCAAAGATTGTACTTGCAGCAAGGATATGACTGATATATCCTTGACATTTAGGGCAGGGCAAAACTGACATCCGGGGATCTTTGCTGTCCTCTGCGTTTCTTGAGTGTTGGAACTGGTTTTCGGCAATGAAAAATTACGTAAAACGGGTACATGAGAACAGAAGTAAGGTCAAGTCCGCGTATTGAGAAACACCCAGAAGGTGGCTTGAGAGACTGGGAAGAGAGCTTAGGGTGGGTTTGTGTGGCTGGACCACCACCTCGCAGTTAAAGGTATGTCACAGAATGTAATGAGTCTTGGATCATACAGGAAAAAAAACCCCTGAGTCATTTCCTGGACCATTCTTTGAAGCCCCGTGCCCCACTTTGTGAAGTGACATGTTTCTGAATCGCTCATCAGATGTTTAGTCTCGGTGGGGGCAATGCGCTGCGAAGGGCAGGTACCCAGAGAGAGTGTTCCAGAAGGCCACCGGGCCTGACTGCCACATTTCGTGCACAGACTCCATCCTGCCGGCTGGCTCTCCACCTCTGCATCCTCACTGGATCTCAGGATGCGTATCCGCGTCCCCAATCCCCAAACAGTGCCCCCTGTGGGCTTCTCAGCGCGTTGGGCCACTGCTTTCCCTAGCCTGTAGCTTAATGAGCGAGGATTGTGTGGCCTATTTGCTTCACGCAGCGCCATCGTCTCGGAGGTGACCGCCTCCTTCCCGCAGCATGAATAGGTCTAGTTCAGTCTACGCAGCACTGATCACCCCATTATACTCTGCTTCTTAATCCTGGACATACTTAAGCCAGATGGACCTCGTCCCCCGCCTGTAATGCACTATAAATGAGCTTCACAGAGCTGTACTTATCCCCCGTAACTGAAAAACCAGCACTGCCTTAATCCTACATGTAGCTAATAGGACGCTCCCCCCACGCTCCCTCGCCCCCAGTCCCTCTGAATTCGCCCTGAATCCGTAGCTCCCCACCACTGCCACAGGTGTCCCATGCCTTAGGGGCTGCGGGTCCGTAAGGTGGCTTGGAACGCGGAGCGTAAACGCAAAAGCAAACTGCTGACAAAATCCTGATTTGGCAGCGAGTAGGTCTCCGCATACAAGGTCAGGCCGAAGTATGTGCCTTAAAACAGATGTGTCCATTACTTGAATTCTCTCGTAATTATAGACAATAAGTCTTGTCGGTGGGTTAAAGCTCAGTAAAAGCTTGTGAAATCCTAAGGAGGGCAACGCAACTAATTTAAAATAACCAAGCCGGGCTTTTCAGAACTTAATTTCCCCTGTGTGTGGATAACCGATCATTCTTAATCCATTAAGATTTATTTTGTCGTTTGTAATGCTAAATGGCTTTGCACCGGTTTCAGGTATGACTTTGTAGCCATCACTAGGTTAAGCGCCCAACAAACTCCATTACTCTTCCGCGACGGTGTGTATTAATTGCTTTGAAAAGCACCTTATAGCGGGTGTGGGAGGCAAAGGAGACATTTACAAATGGGAACCTTTTGGCTCCTCGGCCAGCGGCTCTGCTAGGCTCCTCCGGCCTCACGCCAGCCCGAGTGCCTTTAATTAGACGGTGGCCCATTCGGCACCGGAACGCCGATGTTAACAAAGGGGCCGTTAGGTTCCCCAGCTACAGAAATACAGCAGGAGGCAGAACAGGTCTCATTCCCAGTGAGCCCTCAGCTATTTATACCCTGTGGCAGAACACAAATCCATTTAAAACACCTCAATGTATGCTGGCCTCCTGTGTGCTTTATATCGCCCTCCTCTGGCCAGCCTTTGTCATTGCTATTGGCCGTTAGATACATGAGCACAACGGGGCAAAAGAGACAACATTACATCACAGCTACCATCAAACGTTTTTAAGTGCTGTAAACTCCTGCAGTCCATTACCATGTGGTGAACTGGCGATGCTCATTTTAAACTGGATAAGCAATTATGACTGGGTGGATGGATGGATGGATGGATGGACGAATGGATGCATAATGGACGGATGGCGGGATGGAGGGGTGTATAAACCCCCATTCACATATGTATGACCTTTCAGGGCTGTTAGCCATGGTGAGGACTGATGGTGTCCGGCAGGAGTGTCTGCGTCAGTGTCTATTCCCCTCATCAAGCTCACATCGGCTAACAGCGCATCGCAAAGCAATGTGAGATAAACTTGCTGAGCTGCTCATTCTCGCAGCACGTGACCGGTACCGGACCAGGACGCCACTTTCCGGGGACTTCTAAACCGGGCGTCGTAGACAGCTTCCTGCGGGAGTGCTTTCTCCGCCCTCCGTCCCGGGTTCCTCGCATGGACAAGGAGAACAGAACTGGGACATAGTTACAATCAGATTGATCTGCGGCCCTCTGTGGCAGAGTCTGGGGGCTCACTTTTACCTGGTGGGGATCCATCATTTTGCTCCCGTGACAGCTGCCTAGATAACTCAGGAGGGAACAGCAGACACCTGCGTACCACCCCCCCACCCCCACGCCTTTCCGGAGAACACGGCAGATAGAAAGCGCAGATCGCGTCTTAAAGGGGAACACCACCTTTAAGAGACCTGACATCACCTCATGTGCTGTTGGGGGGCGAACTTACTGTAAATTCACCTCCTTTCTGAAATTTCATGCAAGTAATAAACACGATATTTTAGCAAATTGTGTCCTGGTGTGTGGATTTCCGTGTGCTGTTACCCACGTTTCCTAGTGTGCACTGTGATGTTGCACGTATCGGCTGGCTATGTAGGTCTAACCAGCCTCTAAGGGGAGGATGTAAAAACGGTTGACTGACCTGTTACAAAAGCCCTGACTGTCAAGAATTACGTATCTGTTATGGTGTGGCAGTGTAGGTACGATCTTATGAATGAAAAGTGATACTTTGCTTGTGGACATTAAATAACATCCGTCCATTTCACAGAACACATACTCACACACCGCGGGTGATGGAGAGATGCCAGTTCACCTGACTGTGTGATTGGACTGCGGGGGAAATCTGCACCACACGACGAGATCAGGCCGGCTCCAAAGACGTAGCAGAGGCAGGATTCAAGCCCAGCCCAGCAGGTGTGAGGTGACAGTGCTATGCACCTCGACACCCTGTCAGTAACACTAAAAAAACAACAATTCAATCTTCAAGACTCGCCCAACACGTATCATGTTCTGCGTGAAATAATTCTTTGTAGTCATCAGGAATGATCTCAATGGCCAAAACATGCTAACAAATCAAAAAACGAAAAATGAAACATCAAAAAACATGACGCCAAATTAACTCGTGATATCGATCGAAGGCAATAAGGCCTAATTAACAACTTAACGAGCGCAAACTCCAGCTCACACGGTGACGTCCTGAGAATCACAGACACAAACTAATCCGAGGTTTTTTCTTCTCTTCCCTTTTCCGAGAGCTTTACTAAGTAACTGGGGATTTGTAACCGAAAAGAGGTCATGGGAAACCCGTCTCACATTCTACATGTGTGTTTCTCTTTATATTTTAACAGTCGACGGCAAAAAAGAACTTTTCAGAGGAACTTTTCTAGCTGAAGTTAGAGTTAATCACTTAATCGGATCTGGACAATATGTGGTCCTGGCCTCCTCCATTGTGATATTATCTACAGCCCCAACACTGCCGTCTCAACTGCAAGAACAGCCGCCCACCCCCCCGTCCCGTGATTAGAGACTTTATTAGCGTAATGACCTCGTTTATTATCCTAACATTCATTTATTACTCAGGTATTTTATGTGAATACAATTACCATTACAATGCTCCTAAATTATTGATTTTACTGTGCAGCATATCAATTTGTTTAATTTATTTTGCAAATAGTTTTTTTTCCCCCTTTCTTTCTCGTGGCTGTTTAACATGAAACACACAGCTGATAGGCCAGGAACGTATCCAGAGCATTTTAATTAAGGTATTTTCTCTTTGATTAATCAGAGAGATCGGGAGGGGGGGAGGGCGCACACATATTTATCAATTTCCCAAAAAAATGCATTTTCTCGATGAGAAAGCGACCCATTTGCATTTCGAGAACTTATTTGTTTTTTTCCCCACTATACAACAAGCTGACCGCAGACATTCCAGGTACAGGTGATGGATAACTTGCCCACTGTGTACAGGCCTGGAATACAGACGTGACTCCATTTGTATTGTGTTGTGGACCAGGTGGGTTACCAGACACCTTTTCGCCAGGCGGGGGACAAGGTCAGGAGTGACACTGTGAGGAGAAAACGCCCCCCGTCCGGGCCCTGCGTCCCTCACCGGCAACTCTCACTTCCAACTCAGTGTGTTTCTGATGCAAATATCAGCAACACTGGGTACTGAGAGTTGGCACATAGCAGACAATGTTGGCACATTGCAGACAATGCCCCAATGGGCAAAATATACTTAGGGAAACCTATGCTGGACACCCCCCAAAAACATTCTGACTACAGTCGTAGTCAGGCTGTACCCGGGATTCTGCAAAATGGCTGAATAATTTGATGCCGGTATTAATGCATACATGTGGCCACAAATACATGGAGATCCAGAGGCTGGGACACCTTCCTTTCTCCTATACCCTAAATGCAGCACCGTGCCCTAGGGGCTGCTGTGAAGCCCTCTCCCCATCTGTAGGCCCTGGTGTCTGTGAGACGTGGCTGCTCGCACTTAAAGCTTCCAGAAAATAAATATGGAAGAGTTAATAACCCACCCTGGAAGCACATAACATAACACAGCCCCCAAATCAGTGTACCAGAAGGCCCTGCGATATCCAGAGGGGGGCATTTTCACTAGTGACTACAGTTCCTTCTTTAGGGTTATGAAGTATACGACTGCTATAATCCATAAGTTTGCCTGGCCAGCGACTGGGACCCGCGGCCAGGAAGCCGATGGTTCCCCTTGCCACCCCCCTGTCCCACCGACACTCGCTGGCGGCTAATGGCTCTCCCACGGCACTGCGCTTCCCAGATAAATAGCAAGCCAGACTGTATGCTCCTTCATCCAGACAGCTGAAGTCCTCTTATTTATTAATGACAATAATTAGAAGTAAACCTCCATACAAAGCAGACTGAAGTGATTAGTGTTTTAACGACGGACCGGCCAGTGGAGGTGTCGAATTGATTTATACAGCCCGGGACGACCTTTTGAGTCTGGTTTAAGCCACGTGAGGTTTACGGGAGGAGGTGGGGGGTGATGGAGGGACAGGTCTATTCCCTCTGAACTGGCATTCTCACTAGACACGCCTAAACGGAAGCCTCTGTGCCCAAGGGGTCGTGGCCTTCGTTCGTTCGTTCGTTTCGTTTGTTTTCAGCGATTCGTTCTCTCTCGATTTTTCATTCCTGCAAATTGAGGACGCTCTGGAGCCAGTCCTCGCATCTGCAATTGACGTGCTGCTTTGTGGAGGAAGTCGATAGCGGGCCCGTGCATTTTAAACACATTAATCATCTTTAATATAAGCTTGCAAATGTATGGCATCCATAACAATGCTCAGACCTAATAAATTATATTTCTCATTTAGGCAAGCGACCAAGGAAACACAAAAAAGCAAATTTATTACAACACAGGTATTTTTAGCAAATCAAATTATTCATCCTCGACTGACCCAATACTGTAAATCTTGGAATAAAAATGGCAAGGGAGTAATATGTTCATTCGTTTAAAATCATTCACCTATATTGCACTGCATCCTGGGTATTTGGGTAAGTCAGTCAGATGCCCGTGTTGTTGCACAGGTGTTTTGTCAAGACTGAAGCTTTCGGAGGTTTTACAAGACTGCCCCCTCCTGGTAAGGGGGTGTGGTGCGACACTGAGTGAGCCGGAACGGTGGGTTTTGTTATGAGAGATGTCTGTGGAGAGACGTGCAGACAACAGCCCTAGAGGGGCCTTTGTTCTGTCGCGGGGTGACGCTGTGATAATGTACTTCCCAGCCTCTGACTATGAAGGCAGCCCCAACCTGTAATCTGTGAATTGATTAAATTATAGGATGTTCAGTTGGTGGTGTCAGGAGGGGCTATATATTTCACATTAAAGGTGTGAGTTTCAAGTAATTCGGCGCTCTGCCACCGAGATCCGCGTAAAGTATTTGCACGTTAGATTTTTTTCCCCGAGAGGGTGGAGCTAAGGAGGCGAACTCTTGTTCCTGTTGCTAGAAGTAGAAGCTTTTGCTATTATAGCTCATTATAGCTCTTCCTCTCAGTCTTTGCTGCACGTAAGCCAAATGGGTCTCATTGTGTCTGTGCGTCTGAGCTTCAGGCCAATCCCTCGTGAACGGGTGAAAAAAAAAAAACAAACACACCCCCCGCACAATCCAGAATGTTCTCGATGAGACGCTCACCTGAGTCTCCCGCAGCCGAACCGACCTCTCCTGCCCCAGCGATCTTGTGGCTCGTTTACATGCTCTACGCCACGCAACGGAACAACATCCCGCTCGAACTTGGGTGGCAGCTAAATTAGGGCCGCTCCTTTCCACCTTCTCCCGACGTGTCTGGGGCCGTCCTGGGGGAGGCGCACTCGAGTCTGACGGCCGTGCTGAAAAAAAATGATTCCGACCGCCCCAGAGGAATAGTACGCGCATCAGCTGTCAGCCTTTATTTACCTGCAACCAGCGGGGGGAAAAAAATGTTTGTATAGAATATCGAAGGCAGTGGTGGATACTTAAGTATGTTGTGGCATTTAATTAAGAAATGTAAATGGAGGGTAAGGCCAGAGACAAACTTTGACCCCCCCCCGCCAATCAACCTCGGGGGACGTGTTCATAGAAGAACTGGCGTTGCGTGTCGACGCGGGAGATCCAGAAGGGAGGCCCAGCCTTGAGATACTCGCAGAAAGGCTGGAGCAATCGGGGTTTAGGCCAAAGCCGAGAAGCCGGGAAGGAATGAGCAACATGTATGGATATCCTGCCGCGCGGCCTTGCGGCTACCTCGGCAAAGCCAGACCTACAAACGGAGAAACACAAGCAACTTCCATGCACAGCTTCGCCATTTCTGCTCAACCGCTCGAACCCCAGCCAGAGCTTCCTGGACGACGAATCCCACTTAATCGTTCATTGTCTTTCACTGATACCCCCCCCCCAAGTTTAATAAATCAGTCAATATTAATAAATCAATATTTTTAAATAAATATCAGTCGCAGCATCTTAGCCCTCCCTCACCAGTAGAGACTGGCGGTACTGCTCTCCTCCGCGTGAGGTGTATTCCTAGCCTTCACGCAGTAGGGGGCACTAACGAGGCCACCTAGCTTAGACCGGCGGTGGATTTTGACAGGAATCACGCTGCTTTGTTGGCGCTGATGTAGTAATGGCATGTTTCCCTTCAACACATTAATCTTGGATAAACAGCGTGCAGGTGCTACGGTGTGTGTGTGCCGGTTAGCCCTAAGTGAAAGCGTACCGCGAGTGCACAGTCTGAGCCTTTCAGACTGTATTAAGTGCACATAATTTTATTTTTCAGTTGTTGAGATTCTATATATTCTACCAAACCACAGAAAAGTTTACAATTTTAAGAAGACATCCATATTTAAAAGCGTAGCTTACATAGTTTTTTTTTTCTCAATCAAAACATTTTGCCACGGACACAGACGAGTTTGCCACAGCTACATTCGTATGCGTACATGTCGACGATCCTTGTATTCTAGCTAAAAAGGTTATTTGTTCGAACTGAATGTACATTAGTGGGCTTATGTTTGGGGATTCAATCATAAAGAACTTGACCTTGTTGGTGCGTTTGTAATCGGCTTAAAAGGCGCGCAGAGAAGGAGTCCTCTTGTTAACCCCACCCTTGGATGGATATGCATTTGGGGGAGCAACGTGCGGAGCTGTGACCCACCGAACCGGCGAGAGAAACAAACTGATATTACGGGATCCTTCATATTTAATGCGGGCGCAGCAGACGATGATTTCCGCGTAATCCTGCAGCGTGTGGCGCTCGCACTGAGGCCGAGCCTCTTAATGAGAGCCTGCTCTGCTCCTCCATCATTCTACAACAGACGCAGGATTCAGCACATCCCCCCCCTCGCCCCCCAATCTACTCAACGCGCCGCCGCCTGGACCCCCACCCGACTGAAAGTGCCGCTGCCTGGACCCCCACACTACTGTAAGTGCCGCCGGCTGGACCCCCACTCTACTGTAAGTGCCGCCGGCTGGCT
>JAODKN010000046.1:7812080-7822641 GCA_026774425.1 Petrocephalus zakoni
GGTACAGCATGGCTGCAGAGGAAATGCTCACAGGTACAGCACGGTCCCACAGGAAATGCAAATAGGGGCCCCCAGCAGTCAGCATCATCTGGCTGTAGATATGAGAAAACGAGGCCCTTTAGATACAAGAAAGTGAGTCATGTTCCCAGTGGCCCTTGACCAGGGACGTCTTGCAGTAACACTCTGACAGCTTACCATCCCTAAGGGGGACGTAAAAAGCCAAGGCCTGATGATCACACTCTCTCCTGATCCTGTTTGTCACCTACTGGGGCCACTGCTCCACCACACCAATAACTCAGCTGGTGGGCCTTTCACGTGGAGCTTGGGGAGGAAAAGCCGACCTTGGTATTGCCTTTCAAAAGTAGGTCAAGACGGCACACATGTGACGGTCAGCCAGCGCCGGGCTGGGTGTCCACCATCGAATCTGGTGCCACTCTGCTGCCTCGTGGAGATCAGCTGATCTGCTCTCCTGCAGACATTCGCCGCCTCTCTCCCTTTATCTCACTGTCAAACATATTACTCCAAAGGCTCACATTTCACCTTCAGACTTATTTGTTTTATGCTCGAAATGCATGTTTTTTCCAGAGCTGGGCCATTTATAACAGAAGTAACATGACATGCTTAGTCTGTAAAACCTCTTTGCCGCGAGTGTATGAGAGTTTAGCCGATTTCAGATATCGCAGGGCTATGTATACAGCCTGGGTTTCCGTTAGGTGGAAGTCGCAAATCTGGCACTGAAACTGCTGTAATTAGAGTGGAGCACAGGCTGATTTATGGTGTGCCCTCTCTCCCCACTGCTACATGTGTTTTGCCCTAGTTCATGGTGGGGGAGGGGGTAATTGCACACAGGATTTTAACATGACTGTCACAGATGAAGGCTCTCCCCTCAGCCAATCACGAGGCAGGGAATAAGGTCGACAGGAGGGAGAGACGGAAGGTCAGAGGTCAAAGAGTGGGCAAGCTGAGTGTAGAAACAAGGCACCGGGGGGTGGGGGGGGGGGGATGGACAAAACGTATTGGTGCTTAGGGGCATGAGTTCCGTACACATGTTTTAGGCCCCCCGGGTTCCCCCTCGTGATCCCTGCCGATCTCCATAACAGGCCGGGAAGTACTGTTAGGCACAGGGGAAATACCAGCAGCGCGCTTAATACTCGGCTCGTTCAGATGGGCTGCCTATGTGTAGGCACAAGCTTTATGCACTGATAAGATCTATACCCATAATACCCAAAGGCATCCTTATATCACGGTTAGATTGCAAAAAAAAGGGGATAAAAAAAAACTAATTTCAGTTTTATTAATCAATTCATGTTTAAATAACTGAATCAATATCTAACCATGTATTTAAGAGCACATCACACAGAACGTAAGTTAGATCTTTTATTTTATTAGGATTTAAAATGGTCAAAGCTGGAGTATTAGAATTATATTATATTAAACATGGGGCGATATATTTACACAAAACAAATATACAAGCGCTAGGAATTTGTATGAACAGATTCGTAACGACTTAAAAGCGGCGAAACGGGGAGGCATGTGATCGCAGGCGTGGATATGTTCAGGAGTTCTGTGATCCAGCGACTGATCGCCTCTAAGGACCGGGACAAACTGGAAGGATCTTCATTGTTAGCCTTTCGACCCTGCAGCTCCGGTCTGCTGAGGAGGTGTTGATGGGAAAGCGCGTCTTCCCCGCTTCCTTAACCTCGGACACTCCGCCGCTGCAATAATTGGCCCAGTCCAGCTCTTCCCTTTAATTGAGACTCATTATTTTCTGTGGGCATAACGCCTGCGTTGTTGCGTTTTTTTTGCCGTAGGAAATAAGCCCATCTCATAATAATATGGCCTATTGAAGTTTTTACCCATTTTTGTTGCCACGGGCACAGAATCGCTGAAATAAATAAGGGGTGATGAAATGAAATATTTGTTTGCAAAAGTACACAATTGTTTTCCAATTAGAAAGGGCTCTGAAGCAGCTCCATGTATCAGGGAATCCTGCTGTGCCTCACTTAATCAATAGATGGCGCCAGTTAACTTTTGAACAATGAAATTTTGTTCCGGCAAATACTGTTTATGAGTGTGAAAATTAATATGGAGGCATATGCTTGAACACAGTATTTTTGATTAATCTTACTAATTCTGCTACTATTACCATTGTTTCTTAGACTTTGCATGGTACGACAGTAAAGCAAAAGTAATAATACTTATCTGAAAATGGTTTTCATGTAATGTTTATTATTTCTAATTTATGGAATTGTACATGCAAAACATATGAAATTATAATTCACAACAAAAATTAATAATAGTAATAATAGTAATTACGTTTGCACAGGCCGTGTTTTGTTTTAGAGATTTTGTATCTGCTGTTCAATGCCGGAAAAGATGCAGAATTAAATTGTTTGTTGTTTGTTTTAATATGTAGTATTTTTTTTACGACATTCACAAATTAAACACAGTGTAAAAACTACCACTTTGAAATATTAATGTATCAATAGCTATTGTATTTTATATGCCCACCAAAAATTGTTTATAGCAAACAGAATAACTGTAAAATGTAGTAGAGGAATAGTATATAAAACCATAAAAAACACTTTAAGTGAAAATAAGTAATAATCCCATTAAAGCTTGGCTCTTTCTTTTTGGGGATCCCTCTTTTGGCTAATAAGTGATTAAGGAATCGTTTAGGAAAGAGAGAAGTGAGAGTGTGGCCGCGTGTGGGTGTCCCTGCCGCTGATCCCATAACTAGGACATGGCTGTTCTGTGTTCTGCCCGCTGGACCTTGAGGGACATTGGGCCTGTCTCCGGAGAGGCCCTCTATACTCAGAGCCGGGCCTGTCACTGAGGAGAGTGTGCCGAGAGGGCAATTATAGAAAGGACAAAGACTACGCGGTAATAAGTCCCTACAGATCCTTAATGAAGAGGGCCTTTAAACAAAAAAGGAAAGTGGTGGAATTAGCATTGGCGATAATGAGGCCTGTCTGTAATGCGTGCGCCTGCGAGCGCGCGCGCGCGTGTGTGTGTGTGTGTGTGTGTGTGTGTGTGCGCGGGCACACGAGCGCGAGGACTGTGGCTGCTGCGGCGGGTATATCCTAAACCCCAAACAACGCACACACAAACACACCCACACGCACATAAGGCACCGAGAGCTCCACCAACCTCCACAAGAAAGCAACTGCTCTCTCTTTGTAGATAAAATTGTTATTAATGAGGCTTCTCATTTATCTGTACATTATTGCATGTTATTGGTAGTGACAAGATAATATTTTATCCCATTATCTTTCATCATCTCGGTATATGAGTAGCGCATCAGGTCCTCTTTTTTTACATTCTACCAAAGTAATTTTATATATTTCATACAAACATATTTTTCCCATCAAAGACTAAATTACACTCAAATTAAAATGCACATATAGATTAATACTGGATAAAGATATTATTATTTCGCTATTTTCCAAATTTAATTATTACACCTTGTTAATCAAATACACTAAGAGCATGCTTGACTTAAATGGTGAGGGTGGGTGATGTTTTTAATCAAATCTTCTGCAGAAAATTCTGGATTCTTCAAGCCCCCTGCATTACTTTTGAACTCGCTTCCTCACAAAAAGATGTTTAAGTTTCTGTCAGCTTCTTAATGATTTCAGCAAAAACTACTTCAGAGTCTGGCGTTGGCTGACACTTGCCGAGAATAGGGGCAGACTTTACGTCTTTTAGCATAAAACGTATGAAGGGGGATGTATTTGCATATATTCTTATTTTTCTCTTGAATATTTAACATTCAGCAGATAGCCCCAATTCACCTTGGTTAGCACGATGACTTCTAAGGCGGCCAGATTATAACACGTATTTGTCACAGACATAAACAAAGAGCAAATAAGCAAAACAGCATCACAAGTGGAGCTGAAGGTTAAGACTAATTACTGAAATGGAAACTTTTGTTTGTTTGTTTTTTCAAGCTGTACATCAGTTGGATTTAATTTGATCCCCCTTGCCCGGATGATGCTGCTTTGTTTACGTGTGTGACTCTGACCAGATACGAGTGATTGGTTTAAATCTACCTGTGTTGGGAGTGATCAGCACGGTGTAAGAGGCTGAACGTTTCGCGAAAACCCTGCTTATCAAAAAGGCCCTTTTCTTACCTGCCTCACTGGTATTCTCCTGCTCCGGCACACCTTCAAAAAACCAACTTTTATTTAATTTTGCACACTGTAAAATTTATTTTTATACATATGTGTGTGTGTGTGTGTATATATATAGACATACACACACATAACCCTGTACTTGACGTGTCTCTTTTTAAGTCTCTTACTGAAGACCAGGTTGTGCTTGTCCACTATGTTTAGTCTCTGAGTAAAATACAAGCCCGTAAATATGGCATACGCTTAACTATGATTGAATATAGCAGCTCTGTGAGAGGAAGGGTGATGGCGGGCGTAATGTAAATGTGACGGGGGTCATGAGAGACGTACTGAAGCACTCAGCTGAGCTCCAGCCTCTGAGAGACGTCAGCTTTAAGTGCTTCACGAGTCTGTGACAGCTCACCTGGCTTACATACATGACCAAAAACACAATACTACCCAGTAATAATAATAATAACAATAATAGTATAATACCACTGTAGATAATTCTAAACAATAAACAATAAAGTGGTAATATTAATGGAACAGTTTGAGTGTTATTTGGAGAGGAAAACATTTGTAAATTATCATATTCAGATTGGTTTTATTGTGTTTTTGTCAAATGTATGATTATCTTGTGATATCCAACTCCTTTGAAAATAATAGCAAAAATAAATCAGTTACATAGAAATACATCTCCAGAAAATTATATACTGGCAATATTAATTATCCACGTAGATTATACAATTGCAGATCTTTACATAGCGTTGCATTTTAATTACAGAAATGAATGGTTAATAAGGATTTCGATGCTAAAGTGATGCTTGATGCGTTTAAAACAGTGTATCATTTGATACTTCTATCTTTAAGTGCACAAAATGTATTGTGAATGAGGTATAGTTCTGATATCTATATTTTAAAATGAAGGAAACACATGCAATGGCGCACTTTCTATATTTACGTGTTTATCGTTTTGCCTTTTGTCACAGTGCTTTTTTAACAACCCTTCCAAGCGAAGCCCTTTTCTTTTTTTGTCTGTCCCGTTACTGGTCCGCGTTTGAGCCCGACTGAGCAATTACTCGCCAAACTTTTGCTGGCGCGCGCGGTGACAGGGGGGATGCGCGCGCTGACAGCAGACACATTGGACGGCGGCTTTCCGGGACGCGGCGCCCGATCGCCTAATGATTACAGCTCCTGATGGCGCTCATAAGAGCGCACGCAGATCCTGACAACTCCTTAGCCGGGGTTATGGCACAGGCAACTTCTGAACGGAAATCCCGCGATCTGTGATTGAATTTGTCGTGAAGGAGTGTCAGCACTAATAATGTATCGGTGCACAAGGTTGCTGGCTTTTTCCTAGACCGTTCGGGGGTGGGGGGGAGCTGAGGTCTGGCCAACATGACAAGTCACTCCTGCGTGTTTGCGTGCAGACAGCAAAGGACAAATGGACTTGGCGGTGCCTCTGATCACAATGCTATTCCTCATTTTCTGTCTTTTTTTTCTGGGACACCCCAGCAAAACAAAGATGCTTTGAGGACATAATTAAAGATATCGTTCAAAGAACAACTTTTTGCATATTTGAATTATTACAGTCGTTAAAATCATACAAATATGGAAATATGACCGCCAGGAGCACATAAATCAATGATCAGCAAGACCTCGGAATCCTATAAATATGGGGAGTTAAATACTTTAAAATGCAAATGATATCTGTAAATTTGCATATGGCGGATTCTAAAGCGAGCGCTCCTTTGAGGTGCCACCGAGGGTTGTGGGTAAACACGCACTTTTTTATTCATCACTGGTCAAGTAGCAAGATTTGACAAATGATAGTGAACTCGAGTGGCATGATAAAGATGACTGAACCCTTTTGTGGGTCTAGAAAGTGCCTTGAAGTCATCTGAATAATTAAGAGTTAATTATTCTTCATCCGTCTAAATCCGAAAAGGACAGATTTAGGGAAGGAATTTATAATTTTTGCCCAGCATACTGTCTTGTCGCAACGTGATAAACCCTAAGTGACTTTGAATAATTCCTAGTGACCTTACAATAATTATACCCCATTCCCCATATATATATGTATACATGTATGCGCGTGTGTGTATATATAAATATATATGTGTGTGTGTTCCGGGTGACGCGCATTAAAAGACACGTGTTTCGTGGTTAGAATAAAAAAAATTCTGAGCCTTTAATTTATAATTAATGGAAGCTTCTTTTTTTTAATAATGAAATTAGCTCACAGCATACGCAACACCAGAGGGTGCACTTTTTTCTATTCTCGCATCTCCCCAGTGCATCTGCCTTGCCGCGGCCTCTGCATGTGTGTTTGTGCGTAACACATGTATGCTTAATGCCATAAATACTTTGTATGGATAACTTTGGTCGGCGGGACCTTTTCCTGTACGTTTAGATATTGTGAACGTTTAAAGAACAAACAAATATAAAGAGAGGCATAGAAATGATTAATCATCTTGCCTTGGATGCGTATAGAAACGCAAAGTGCCTAAATACAAAAAAACTAGGCGACTGGGGAAAAAAATCAATGAACATGATGTGCTCCCGTGTATTACTGAAAGGGTTACATTGTTAGGTTAAATACCGGCTAGATCCTCTTCAAAAAATCAATGCTGCCGTAAAGTCGGAGGCGCGCCGCTCGGCCCCGAAAGCATCGCGTTACGCCGCGCGCCCAGCGGCGTCGCGCGCTGGCGCCTCGCGCTATTGACCCGCGAGACGCGGGGTGGCCGGCGGGGTCGCGCGACGGCCCGGCTGCTCCCCTTTCGGTCCCCCTCTTTCCAACAGCGAGAAGCGCCCGACTGTTACGGCCAGTAGCAGGATAAATACAGCGGAATGCAATGCGCCACTCGTCTGGCCACTTAAGTTTGTTTTATTTTGTTCCCCTTGGAAGGTCAGCGAGCGAGGCAGTAGGGAGCCCGTTTCGGGGTTTTGCGCGAGACAGGACGACTCCCCTCCCTCCGCATTTACGCCGTTATAAGCAGCTTTAAGCGCTTTCATGCATTAGCTGAGCCTTACAGACAGTCTTTTTTTACATATTATTTCTGTGCTGGGATAGTCACTATATACGTAAAACGGACGAACGTGCCCGTGGCAAAACTCATCTCTGGCCGTGGTTAAATAATTAATCCTAGGGTACATTTTAAAATAACATGTCCGTGGTAAAAAAAAAAATATATAATAATTTTGATTGCAATTTCCGTCCTAGTTTGCCATGGTGCAGACCGCTGTTTGCGTGTATTTGGGCCGGTGATGTCCCGCACGGCTCTGCCACACGTGCCGCTTTTCCTTAAATACATCAGCCTGCTTTCCTGGATTTGATGCAGGCTAGAGTCTTTTCGCTGCATAATCCCGTTACTTGCATAATAATCTCTGTAGGCAGCGCAGAGAAAATTTTTGGGCAGGATAAACACAGACATTTTATTTTTCTGCCTTTGTCACGGCACACTCTTGCGAAAATCATACTTAATCTCTTGAATGTTTGTGAATGTGTGTAAGTGCACACCAAATCATTTCAGTCTTTGAAAGTGCTGCCTGCCATGACATTATATTGTGACTGCTCTGAACTTCTCTCTTTAATACTTCTCAGGGAATTTGCTCACTTGGAGATTCCCTGCTCCACTTCCCCTACATCTAACAATGTTTTAGATTCCTCTGCTTGACCCTGACATGAAGGACACATCAAGGGCGCAGTGATGTCCGGTTACTGTGTTAATCATCACTTCGTAGAATCAGATTTCTAAAAGGGGAATGGGGTTTGTGTTTGGGGGAAGGAGTCTGAAAAAAAGTGAAATGACAGGTTAAATGAATGAACCCACAAAAAACTGACAAGCTTGGCTTATTAAAAATATAACGGCGCATTGGACATTGCGTGAGAAATGAGCTCACACTTAAGCGTTTTCTGCTGCTGCACAGATTGGATATAGATGCAAGTGATCCAACTATTGCAAAAAGAAATCCATCTGGAAAGATAACTGTCCCAAGAATACCAGAGGGGGCTGGAGCAGCCAATCAGCTGGGCAGATGATACGGAGATAATGTCACTTTCTGGAAGCCATCCGTGCAGTTATAAGTGTTTTACCCTCAATGCATCATTTGCTTGCATGGGGTCCGGTTGCAGGGACCTCTGGTTTCTCTTGGATTTCCTTGCATTTTCCTGCGCACCCAGTATGCATAATGGACTGGTTTGCCGCATGCCTATCTTCCTGTTTGCACATATCATCATCTTAGGTTAATACTTCATACAGTACACATTTTTACTGGCAAAATGTTTAATTCTCGAATGCCTTTACTTGTTAATTTCTATTTTAGCAATACATAATAAGTGGAAAGCTGTAGTGCCATCCTTAGCTGTTATAAAAAAAAATAAAAACAAAAACATTGAGTTATTTTGGGGGATTTTTGAGCTATTTTTAAATTTGTTAAAAACTAAGAAAAAATTAATGAAAATATAGTAACGATGAAAATAGCCACATTTTTGTTATAACAGTTATGTATTAACAATTAACAGTGCGCAGTTATAATTCTTAGTGGCTGAAATACAACATACTGGACAATAATCAATGGCATGAAAATCACATTAAAATACATACATAAATTGAAAACATATTTCAGTGAATCATAAATAAATAAATAAATATATGAATTTTGTGCAATTTTCTTAGTTATTTGGACATCATGCAGTGGTTTAATCTGCCTCGACGATTCTTCGTGTCAGGCACGAAACACTGTAAGTAAGTAGTATGTTCACAGTACCGCTTCACAGTAAGAAGGAACGATACAGAGCTCAGGGGTACAATCGCTAAAACACAACATAACTGTTTATTACCAGGCTGAAATGGCAACTGGCGCTTAAAAGGCTCCGTGATTTTTCCAGTGAATAGGAAAAAAAAAAGGAGAATAAAGGCAGGATTTTCCCAAATGATGATAATGAAAGTCGGTAATGAGACTTAGAGTAAAGTACTTCTTTACCGTTTTGAGACTTTTAAAATATGCGTAGGAAAGGCTTTCCTCTTAGATTCTGGGAAGTTGAAACAGCAAAATAAAGGAAGTGAGAGAGAGAGAGAGCCTGGAATTTGTGCATACGGTGCACCTTTGCTGTGGAGACTGAGTGCTGAGGTTTGTGCCCGAGAGGACTTTCCAGGCTCAGATGAAGACCGTATACCAGGAGATGTCTATCTGTCTCATAAGCATATGCGTTTAGAATGAAGCCCTTGCAAAGAACAAAAAAAAAACAAAACAGGAAAGGACATTCCACTTTAATAATGAAACAAATATCCCCATTTCTAAAAATAAAACCTTCAAATGCATCCTTCCTGCTAATCAAGTTCTGATTTTAATTTATTCTTTCTGTGGGCTTTATTAGTATGCTAGCTGTTGGCAAAATGATTACGACAAGACTGAGTTTCCTCAAAATCCGAGCACGATACAAGTAGGGGGGGCCGGGCATGCTTGACACAATAAAGCGAATGCTGAAAGTGAATTTGACTCTAATGGCCTACAACGTAAACTTAAATAAAACAAAATAAACATGTTTATGTAATAATTGCACAGTAAGAAAAAAAAAAAAAGCGCACAGCGTCGCACATGTGCAACGGCTGCTCCCTCGTTCCAGGTTCTGCGTTCTTCACTTTTATTTTTATTAGAAGAGAACTGATGAATTAATAATAACCAAAAGATATTAGTGTAGCTGGTGTTACAATATGTCTTGGCAGCGGTTTGTTTCTGTGTATGCGTGCACATTGGATAATGGGAAATAATAAAAAAGTCTGCCTTTTCCTAGTCATTCGGTGCAGAGACTTTGACAGTAATTCATCCATACTTAATAGCCCCTAGTCATCTCTAACTCGATCTAGTCAGTCCTTTTCGAGGACGCCATATTTCGTAGAAGCCTCGGTGATCAGGCTTCGGCCCCTGTTGCCATCTTTGATGTCCTGGCTTCTCAGTGCCACGCTGTTTTTTTGCTCGTCGCGTCACGACGTTAAGTTAGCTGAAGAGTGGCTGATCTGCTATCGGCGGGCATCCAGGAGTGCCCCCCTGAGACGGGCGGGGGGCAGGGGGCGGGGATGCTGTGCCTCATCGCCATGCCTTTCCTCAGCGGTGTGTCCTTGTGTTGTTACAGCACGCACCGTTGTTCCAGGTAACCGGTGCTGTACGTTCTTCACCCCGAGCAGACAGGGTGGCCACGCGGGGCACCGGATCACGCCGCTGTCACAGACGAGAGGCGTCACCCTCCATGTGCCCTCTGTTGCTTATTTATTTATTTGTCTTTCTGCTAAGGAGTGACAATATCACTTGATTTGTGAATTATCATGCCCTGCACACTGCAATTACCATCAGCTGAAAAATAACACCAGGGGCATTGGGGGGGGGGGGGGGGGGGGGGGGGGGGGGGGGGGGGGGGGGGGGGGGGGGGGGGGGGGGGGGGGGGGGGG
>JAODKN010000046.1:7829505-7847434 GCA_026774425.1 Petrocephalus zakoni
CGCCCCTTTTCCCCCCCCCCCCCCCCTTTGGGGTGCGTTTTGGGGGGGGGGGGGGGGGGCGGGGGGGGGGGGGGGGGGGGGGGTGCGGGTTCCTCTACGCGATGGGCAGGTCCAAATTACAGCCCCTGCTCTCCCCGGCCCACCCCGCTTAGCGTGTCCTGCCAGCGAACGCAAACGCTCTAAGAA
This sequence comes from Petrocephalus zakoni, assembly GCA_026774425.1. Taxonomy (NCBI): domain Eukaryota; kingdom Metazoa; phylum Chordata; class Actinopteri; order Osteoglossiformes; family Mormyridae; genus Petrocephalus; species Petrocephalus zakoni. Next base: position 7,829,692 of record JAODKN010000046.1, read on the forward strand.
GGGGCTGGACTGGAGGGATTTACCTCTCTGCTAATTAGGGTGGAATAAATGATTGGCTGTTGGCTACATCACTGCTAAGGGCGCCCAGATGCACACGGCACGCACACGCCTCTCGCAGTGGTGCGACATGCTGGAGCTCGTCAGCAGCGGTGCATCGCTGGGCCGGGATGCTGTCGGACGAGATTTACCCCGTGGGTCTCTCACCCACCCGTCCTCCCCGCTCCTGTCGCATGAAGGAAGTGACACATTTTCCGTCAAAAAATAATAAAATCTCGTCCCGCATGTTTAAAGCCCCCCCCCCCCAACTGCTCACGCATTCCGGAAGCGCCCGCCGTCGCCGACGCGAGGTCACCGCGGCTCGCCAGGCACCGAGGCAGGGTCTCCCTTCGGAGCGGCACATTGACAGTCACCTTACATTTGCGGGACGTTTAGCGTCTTGCGCCAGACGGGGCATCTAATGTGAATCACGTGGAAGTTCTGGGAGTCTGTGGAATAAAAAAACAGCCACCCCACCTTGGATCTCCAATAATAGCCAAGTCCTAAATCAACACCATGCCTGTAATAACATTTCACCTTGTGTTATTCCTCTAGCAATTAGGGCCCCCGAGTCCCTCGCACCTTGTCCTTTTCCTCTTTCATACCCAGCCCTGGCTAGAAGGCCACTTGCTTTCTCTCCTGTTTTTGTACATCCACAGCACCCGCTTTTCCAACGCTCTGAAAGCACTGCGTGCACCGCAGCACCTATAAACATCACGTCCTGGCGGGGGCCGAACTTTGGGGCCCTGCGGCATGCAGCGGAGGAAGGTAAAAAGAGATCCGGAAGGAAAGACATCTCGATATCGCGGAGATTTCTGTAGAAAAAAAAAGAGGACGTCTCTGTTAGCATTTGCGGCTAAGTCGTGGAGCAGAGAGCGGGGCGGGTGAGAGGCTCGGCGGGGGGGGGGCAGATTATCGAGTGCAGGTTCCTCCACGGACGCCCGTGCCCTCAGCCCAAAACTCTGGCTCCGCCGCGGGGAAAGAGGAGAGGGTGTGAACGATGGTAATTACCAGACCTGTAAGACAAGGAGAGAGCAGAGAAGACAGGCCAAGCCACCAACAGTGTCCGTACCTCTCCCCATCTGCCAGCCGTGTTGCGGCACTTCTGAGGTGCTAGGAGACGATAACCCATAATATATTCATTTAAATATAAAGATTTACCTCCGAGTGCCTGCATGCGCCGCTCACTCAAACAGGCCTTTGATGTTAAGCGATGAGGGTGAGTTAATTACTTGCATTATGCAGGCCTGGAACAGGCATTGCCAGGGAAGGCATGTTTCTCCCCTTAATTAAGCAGGAAAAGAGCCTGTCAGTGACGTTTAGAACAATATTTTAGGACAAAATATTCCAATGGAGATGAAAGAGCACACGGCGCTCGCCAGCTAATGAAGAGGTTTTAGCGTCTGAATTATGCAGTGTCCCACACCTTTAGCAGATTGTGTAATGATGAGGACCTGGCCTGGAGACCGGCTTTGGAGCCCATGTGACGTGTGAGGTCATCGCCACCCCAGATCCCCGCTGGGACGGGCCGGAAACGTGCGCAGAGCCCCACGCCAGGGCCGACTCAGCCCGTCTGTTTCATCCCCAGAATGACTTATCCGACTTTCGATTTATAGCTATGCGTCTTTATTGAAACACTGACAGCTACTAGTTTTACTTACTTATTTATTTCAGTTCATGAAATGCTTTATTGAAAAATACCGGGTACGATTGAAGAGAGACAGTGAAATTAAGAAAAAGCGTTAGTGTTGGCCCAGCGAGGGCCGGACACGTCCGACGTTAAAATTTAAAGGTTTAGGTTTGTTTTAAATTTAAGGCCGCTCTTTTCGGGACAGCTGCTGTAGCGTTAATGCTATGTTGGCCACATTTATCAAAGCTGGGGGGCAGATAAAAGAAATAACAAGATATGGGGGATGAAATATGGGGCGTTCTTAGGTGAGGGAAAGAAAGATAGTGAAGGCAGATTAGGGTTGTTGGCGGAGGAGAGTCGGCTCGCGATGCTATCCTCTGAGCTCATCCTGCGGAATAAAAGAAAAAAAAAACTTTTGTCTGGGGCAAGAATCGTAAACGGCAGCATGCCGCATATCCATTCCGTTTCACCAGGCTGCGTCGTCATCTTTTTGTTAGTATCGCAATAATTACCGATATATTTTAGCTGCCCGTTCGCCAGTAGTCGTCCATTAAGAAGATTAAAGTGTGACGGCCGCAGATATCCGTATGAATTTTGTTGATTGCGTTTCGCCAAACCACATTTCTCCCTTACTATACTTTTTATTTCCGTAATTAAAAAAAAATAGAAGAACTTGAGAGCCAGTGTAAAAATGACAATGATCTAATTTATTCCAGAAATAGTATAATTGCAACAAAATTAGGTTGTCAATCGCTGCTATTGCGGGTAGCTAAACGGGAGAGCCGGGCCTTCGCTCAGTGTGTTTGCTCTGTGTTCTGCACCAGGCTCAGTGGGGTTCTGATGGCTTCTATGAGGAAAACTACCAGGGCAAAGCAATTAAATGGAAAATGACAGCATGAAATATGATGATTACTGTTATACAAAAGGCACATTTATGAATCTAGCAGAACTGTCATTTTTTTTTCTTTTTTGGGCTTGGTTGTTTTTTGCCCCTACTTTGTTAACTTAACGTCTTTCGGTGATGTTCGTTTCAGGAAAGGGTGAGTGTTGTCATTTTAATTACCTTGACACTTCACGCTCTCCCCGTTTTGTATTCCTGGAGACACAGTTCCTCTTTAGAGAAGGAAGGGAGCAAATAATTAAATTCACGTTTACTTTGCTTAGTGAAGCTGTGCAGTGTGCACTTTGAAAGCAGGGAGGTCTGTTTGTGTGTCTTTGGAAATAACACACCAAAGGTATTGTTTGGGCAAAATTGTACATTTTTTCATAAAATTTTTACTAAAAATTTTACTTAAAAACTAATTATTTGTGGTCAGGTTTAGAGGGAAAGAAGTAATTTTGTCTATAGAATGATTACTTATTGTTACTTTCTAATGATTGTATTTGTATATTAAATTAAATAAAGCACATTTTACTGTAAATTGGGCCACTCACTGAGTACAGACACAGGAAGAAGCAAACTTCACGTTAAAGCGTTACGAAGTGCCTGGGGGGTGGCAAGAACAAATTGCTGGGGGTGGGGCAGTAGATGCAAAAGGACAAAAGGGACATAAACAAACAGACCAGGGGGGTGTTAATGAGCCACTCTCCCCCCAATCTAAGGTGAGAATATCAACATTATATTTTAACATGTTCCCATATATTTTGCTTATTAAAAGAAAAAAAACTAAATCATCATATAATCTCTTTTTTATGTAAAGCTATTTAGTAGCCATTTCACATTGTCATTGTGACATTTGCCAAGAAAATGTATAACTAGATAGATAGATTTTTTGTTTGAACTAAAGATTACAAAATTGAAAACTTCAAAAACCACGTTAAATACATTCACCTTTGTCCCGTGAGAAGCTTCTGAGGGGCCCACCCTGTACAGCTCCTAGAGAAAGAAAAATGTCTCTCTTCTCAAACTAAATTTCGCTGAACCTCCGCCATCTGACATCCGCCAATTCTGTGCCAGTCCTCCGGCTTTAAGTTTGCTACTTGTGAAAATCAATAACATAGTTGTGTGGCGAAAAAAAAAAATTATATAATATTGCTTTAATTCACTCAAGATGAAACTACAAAACAGAAAATACCTCTTCCCCCATTAAATAATTTTCTGCTTTGAATTTACAGGTTTAATAAAAGTGCTTGAAGGGAAAGGCGATGTATGACAAAAGGTGTACTTCATTTGTTTTTAATGACAGTTCCGATTGCTTATTTACATGAAAATACACATTCATAATAACTTGCTCATAGCATTTCAATAATACCTAGCTTTGGGTTACTATTCATTTTGTAATTATCACACAGGTAAACAATTATACATACAAAAAAAACCATACAACTACATGACGATTTGTCCTGCAAATGGTGCTCAAGCTGTCCTCGTATTTCTGACAGAGAAACTATTCTGTACGGCAATGTGCTGCACATTACAATAATTGTTTAAAAAATGGCAGAGCGCATTAACTTCGTAAAACGTGTTTGTTTTTAACAGGGTCGTCGCAGTACGGAGAGGAATCCTCAAAGCAAATGTCCATGACGTTTTTATTTGGGGAAAAGAAGTCAATTTTTCCGAGATGAAAGCAGCGGTGTTTTTTCAGTTGTCGTGCGCAGCTATCCGAGCATGGTTCTCACTTTGTTCTCCTGCGTATCTGCTTTGCTTTAGAACGAAATGCTACAACTCGGGGAGACGGCGATGCCTGTTCGTTTGCTTTAATTGCTTTAAAGTTTGCTCATGTTGGAATTACCGTTAACGCAGATCTCCTTTTCATCACGAGGCAGATCGAACTGACGCCGGGCCTCATCTCAGAGGCATGTCGGCGCGGCGAAGCGGGGCCCCCGTTGGACGACGGGATGTTTCTGAGAAACCCGTCTCCTCGACAAATATCCAAGCTGCTGAGAAAGGCGTCTTTCTGGTGTTCTCCTGCTGTAGCTTGCCATTTCTCATGAGCACCAGGCCACACGATGGTGGCTGACTTTGCACGGAGGGAGCCCCTGGGTTTCACCTCTGCACAACAACTCTGTGCGCATTCCGACGCCGGCACCCGTTTAATTCACTTGTTTGCTCATTTATCAGTTTATGTGGTTAGTGAGATATCTTGAACATCTCGATTCCCTCGGGCTAAATCCATTGAGATGCTGACATCACTGACCCGAAGGACCGCGTCATCAGGATAGATGTATGACTATCTTTTGATGGGAATCTGGTGTAGTCTGACACAGGACATTTTTCCTCACTTTAATGGCATTTTCTGTATTCTTCATTTTTTTTTTATAAATGAATCAGATCATTGTTCTAGGTTTTAGTAAACATCTCTGTGCCATTGTATTTTAGCCTTTCCTTATTAATTTATTTTTCAGCCACAGAAACAAATCTAACGCATTACTTATTTATTGCCTTTTAGGTAGTCCCACACTGCTTCAGACCAAATTATGTAAACAACTGATATTTCACTCTCTGATCCTTGTAGTATACAAATAAAACAACATCTTAGAGCTTTAGTGTAAATTGCTCAAAACCCATTACATTTCTGGTACTACAGACAGACTATGGAGCAACTCGTATAGTACGTAAACTTATCTAAATGTAACTAAAGAAAATAAACGGAATTAGCTAAACTAAGAACAGCTACCATTACTGCTCGTCTCTGCTCTTCTCAAAAAAGACTACAACATCGACTGCCAATGAATACATAACTATAAAATCTTCCTGTTCCTCTCTATCCTGATTTACCTGATTTATCTAAATAGGAGAGTATAGTTAAAAAAAGTGGATCAAGTTCCAGGCTGTCTGATTCTTAGATTTAATTTATAGAGAGCATAAAGCAGAAACAGACGAATGTTGAATAAAATAATTAAAAAGAAACGTGTGAACAAATTTAACACGTGAAGTTATGTGGAATGTCAATAGCTGTGCATTCAGATCCTGATTCTGCATACTGATTAAAGGACTGCACTTTCGTAAAGCTGGATAAAGTTTCTGGGATTTCGTTAAAAAGCCTTTAACTGAACAGAGGGGGGCGAGAGCGCAGGAAAATAAAAATCAGCCCTTTCTTTGAGATGGTACATTAAATGTTTATAAATGGTTGAAAAAAATTCATTTTTAATGAAGAAATAACCTCATCAATAATTAAGAGCAACCCAATTTGCCTTCAAAATGATAATTAAAAAATACCTCTAAAGTAATGAATTTAGATCCATAATCTCAACCCCAGCTAAAAGATACCAGGGAAGATTAAAGTTCTTATTGTGTTAGGGGAAAGAGGTGTAAGGAATTTCATTTATTTAGTGAATAAATCAATGTTATCGTGAAACAAAGTCAAGTATTTGTACAAATTCGTTCCCGCCCTTTTGCAAGGCAATTGGAAATTATTTGCAAGACTCCCAACAGGGAATGTCATCATGTTTTTAGTGAGAGAGCGGGTGTCGTGTTATTCGGGAGTGGATCACGCGCCCCGCGTCACTAGGAGCCTGCTAGCGTGTCGCCTCCCTCAGCCGGCTCCAGGAGTCTGGCCGCCATGTAAAGAGATAGCGGCGCTTTAGCCAATCAATATGAAAATATTTCTGGAAGCGCCGGCCTCTTCTGCAGCGCGCCGCGCCACTCCGCCAAGATGGATTGTCGGGCCTTCCGCTTCTGACACCTTGATGCCCAGGTTGTCTGCGTTTGCCCCGAAGGTGGGGGAGGGCGACAGGGTCGGCGCAGTGGGGTGGGGTTACGCCGAGGTGCACTTACCGCCCCCACACTGCCTCTCATTCTCTTTGTAACACCTTCTGCCCCCGCCCCATCACGTCGAGTAGCTATAAAACACTATTAACGTTACTTTGTTTCCGCGTCTTGTCGCTCCCGTTTGCGACTTCTGGCCGCCACCGCCATCGTTGCCGCGGCGACAAACGCCTCTCGGAAACATTATGAAATTGTGGCACCGTTATAAATCCGGGCCCTCTCCTCTGCCTTTTTCTGCCGTTCTATAAATTGTCCTAAAGGAATATCGCCGATGATCTATGGTTGGCGTTTTTTCTCCTCTCTTTCTTACAGCATCCACTTTTTGAGCAGGGGGCTTAAGCGAAAGCCAGGAGCCATTAGTCACTAATGAAACATGCAGTTAAAACCAAAACTCTTCATATTTCCTGAGAGAACCATCACGTCGGGCTGGTGGAAGGGGCGCCTGGTCTTAAAATATACATAAATAATTGAATATCTCCGTATATTAGAAAATCCTCAGAACCCAATGCAGTGAAGTGCTGTGGTGGCTCCGTCGCAGATGAGGCGTACTCGGGGCGTTTCTGGGCCTTCGAACAAATAAACGGACAATCTTTTAGCTTCAAAACCCAAAAAAACATGCATATTAAAAACACTCTTTCATTCTACAGAGACACACATCAATTTACAAATCCATACTAGTATTTAGGTATGGGCTTGCCATTTACAATTTTACAACAGATGTATATAAAGCATATATAAAACCTATATGCAACCAGTAAGCGATAAGCTTATGTTTAATTCTAGTTATATGTGCCTGATCTTACATCAGACAAAATTATAACTGAGCTGAATGGTCAGTTGCTTTTGGCCGTAGTTTAAATGCTACAGGTAATTTAAGAATAAATATTTTGAAAAATTACAAACAATGCATAATAATAATGGTTTCACAATTATCGTCTCACTTTTAGCAGCAGTTTTTTCTGTAGGTACTGTTGCTATAATCTCTATACTAGCTTTTATTTGTAGTATTGATTGGTATTTTGTATACATGCTGTTAAATCTTTCCTTTTTTTTAGCTTTTTTAGAGAGAAATTATGGCTGTTTTAGGGCCAGTCATTTCTGAGACGTGGGCCGACGTCAATATAGCAGAATGCATTCTGTTGTGGTCACTAAGTGTAGGAAAATTGAAACTGCAGCATGATTATGGTAAAAGCTTATTGAGGAAATGTCAGCCCCCGCCTGTCATGTACAGTATGGAATGGGGGCAGGCCGTCTAAAGAGGTCTAAATAGGCAGTTTTTTATGACAGCATAATTTCACCTCCCCCCCACCACCTATATTTCATGTTCTACGCGTGCAAATCTGATGTTAATCTCATGGATTTTTTTACTCTGGAAAAACGGGGGGTCTGGACAATATTTCCCAGTTTTCATTGTTTCTTTAACATGGAAAAGATTACACTGGGAGGGATCCGGTCGGACAGAGGCGGTGCTGGAAGCCCGCTGTCCAGAGGCTTTCCATTTGTGACGGGTCTGATGGCATGTCAGAGACCAGAAGGCAATTGTCAATAAGCTTTTCGTCCCCGTATTGTGCTGCCCGCCCCATGGCTCTTCTTCCGTTTCCCTTCCTCCATAGATCCGCACGCCTGCCAAGCCGGCACGTGCAGCCTTGCCGTTTTGCGGCACACCAAAGTCACGTCACAATCCTTCAGGCGCTTTTGATGTCTGGATGTCTCCTGTCGTTTGCCATCGCGTCGCCGCCGCAGGGCACGGCCTATCGGAAATGAACTCTGCCGCCTCGCCGCGGGTCACCTTTCGCAGACAATTAGTGTCGCGCCGGCACTTTAGTCGCGAGTTGTCGCCAGCGCTTATCGTGAAGATCAGCAGCGATCAGACTCTCGCCGCTCCGGCCCCTCCTCCCCCAAACGTACCCCACTCCTCAGTACCCAGACATCCTCTCTTGCTATTGGAGGGAATAAACCGCCAACACCAACAAGCTAAACTCCCCCATCCCAGCCTTCCACACCCACTCCTCCGGTCTCCCTTCCTCCTCGGATCTTCCCTCAGTCCCTCCTCTCCTTGCCGCCTTCCATCTCCCATTCCCGGGCCACCCAGCCTCTCCTCTCCGCTGCGGCTGGCACCCGCCCCATATTTGACGAGAATGAGACCGGCTGCATTCCTGCTGTCGCAGCTGGGGTGTCAGTATCGACACGTGTCGCCGCGTGACAGTGCCGGAGGTGCCTGCTCGTGCCAGGAGGCGGCCGTCACTCCGCAAGGCGCTGCCGCCTGACTGCCGTCGCTCTCCGCCGTCCGCCCCTTTTCCGCCGCTCGTCTCCGCTTGCCCGTTTTATTGGCGCCTGCCAGGAACGTGGGCAGGCTCTCGCTCGCGCCGTGCCTGTCGAGAGTGCCGCGCGGGTGTTATGGAGAGCTTTCGGCTGGACGCCGTCTGTCAAACTGACGCGGGGCTTCAGATGCAGCTTATCGAGGTCTAGAAGAACAGCTGCCATTCGAAAGCAAGACTGTGTCTTTGTGTCACAGGAGCGGATATAAGGCAAACATTCTCCGTAGCAATGGCTGGTTCTGCGCGACGTGCTCGGTGCTGATGGGCCTTGTGGCCTTATGGCCATATGTTGGCCCTTTTCTGCATCACGGATAGTGATTTGTGGTCGAAGGACATCCTCTGCGGCTCATTGATTAGAAGCTTCCCCGGTGTGGCTGTGCAGTTATGACATTTTTCCGTGTTCCCGGTCACCAACCGAGATGCGTCTCAGCCCCTGCGGACGTTTCTGTGGTTAATAAAAGCTGTGTTTCTCCTGGGACCGCCATCAGGAAACCGCGTCGAACGTGACAAGTGCCAGATAATTGAGAGACACCGATCCCGCCCGGGGTTTGGAGACGGCGTACTGTCCTTGTTTGATTAGCCGTGAGATGGAGATGTTCCCCGAGGACAGTGGAAGGTGCTCCTTCCTCAGCTTCCTTTCAGGGCCTCGACATAGGCGCTTTTTGTCTTGTTTGGCTGCGTGTATTTCCCCCCTCACCGTCCTTGCTGTGCCTCCAAGATGGCTGCCCGTAGGTCACTGAACAGAGACGCGCTAGGCCGAGCCCAGCTCCCCAAGACCACCATGGCTGTCTTGGTGTTCCTGTGAAGCTGAGATCGTAGGCTTACGTCTTCGGGAAGTATACACAGAAAAAAAAAAATCCCAATATCTCCCACTTAACACTGAGCTTTAGAAAAAAACACGAGTCTAGGAAAGAAAAAAACTCACCGAGGACCAAATATGTGGATAATTCATTCTTGTTCTGCCGACTGGAAGCTGTGATAAATGATTTCTCTGTGTGAAATTCCCCATCCAAGAGACAGTATTAGTTTTTACTTTAATTACCAGCCTTAGTAATGTTTCCTATCCATTACTGTCGGCGCTATAGACTGTTGCCTGCTGGAGGCTACGGCCTGTTTACTCATCCGATAGCGAGGCGGCCCCCCGGCCCACCCCCTCCTCGCGCCCGTCTCCCGCGGCAGGCCTCAGCGGCGCTGCCTTTTCATTTCAATATTTCAATATTTATATACAATTTCTACATGCCAAAAAAAGGTTCAAAGTCATTGTAAGGGCACGTAACTTCACCGCTAAGCCCTCCTGTCAATTAAGGGGCGTCCACCCCCTCCCTCTCTGGCTCCCCCTACTGGCACACAGACTAGGGTGTGCCCCTGGCCCATCTGCACAGGCCCACGAGTGTCACGTCCAGGAAAGTGGAGAGGGCTTCCGATTGGAGGGGGGGAGATTGTCTTGAAGTGCTCTTGTAATACACCCCCCTTTGTATATTTGCAGAAACAGGGGCCAAAAAGGAATTGATCAGTCAGGCTATATATATATATATATGTGTGTGTGTGTGTGTGTGAAATTACATACACAAACGACCGCTCACACACACACACACACACACAGACACACACACGTGTGCACGCAATGCTGCACATATGTGGCCCCTCCATAAACGTGAAAAAAATCAGGAATCAGCAAGTGAGAGGTCGCACTCATTTGCATGATCAGCTTCATTAGAATATGCTAAGGACAGGAGCAGGCAATTTCAGCGCCCAGGTGATGAATAGCTGGCACATTATGGAGCGCGCTCAGAGTGCGCTTTCGTCACCTTCATTTGCATAGGGCCTTATTTATTTATCTATCTATCTATCTATCTATCCATCTATCCACGCGGCCGTACTGGCCGCTTTGCAATTTAAATGGGCCATTCCTTAAAGGGACGCACCCAGCCTGTCATTAAGGGGCAGTGGACAGATAGGCCATGGCCTCTGATGAGGAAACCTTTTAATGGCTCAAAATTAGGCTGAAATAAAGCAGCCTGACTAGATATCACTGACCTATTTCTACAGGAATTAGTTTCTATAGAGCCCGCGGCGAAAGACGCGGTAAGTTTAATTGTTGGTTTACCACTGGTAAGTTTAGGGGCCCCCTCGCGCAACAGCAGGTCACTGGGCTTCATCTGGCTGGACACGGTGTAGAGTATCTTCTGAGTGACACAGACACACCAGGCCACATGAACAAATAAACTAACCAGCCATCACTGACTATTCAGTTGGGAAATATTCTTATTATATCAATGTGAGTTATGTAACGTATACATATTTCTGTGCTGGATACATGAATAAATGCTTTGTGAGACGTATCAGGACTTCTGAAGTACGGCGACAAAATGGTAACTCCACAAAGAGTGCCGAAATCGGCCGGGATTTACGCCGCTAGACGCGTATTCGCACAGCACACGGGAATAGTGAAAAGCAGTAACTGTGCAGAAAGAAAAATATTAATAGATCTGTGCATCTTTTCCACAGACTGCTGGGCAGTTTTGGGACAGAGCAAAATAACTGAAATATATCACAGTGACCTTAGAGGCCAATAAAGTAATGTTTGTCCAAACATGGATATACAAAATCAACGAAAAAAGATAATACTTAACACAACAAATAAACTGAACAAATAGGGGCCTGCCTTTAAATAAGAAATTCGAAATAGCTCTCTTGTGATGATCTTTGGCACATCATACTGTCCGTTGTTTAATTTGTTTATTTAAATCCGCACTTAGAATGCTTGATTTAATTATTTGAGGCCCTTCCTGTCTGGGCTTCTCAGAGTCTAAAAGGCCAGTCGTTGGACACCCCCCACCAACACACGCACCCACACACACACACACACACACACACACACACACACACATAACTGACAGGGATATTTGTTAAAATATTAATCAAACGTCCGGAAGTTAAGGACATCTAACTCTAGCTAAATCACTATTGATAAAGGTAACGGAAATCAAAGACCAGCAACAGTTGATAATTTTGGGAATAAGACACTCTGGGGGTTCAAGAGTTCCTTTATACTTTGGGGGGTTTTTTAAATTGAAATTGCTCTCTGAGGCTTGGTGAGTAAACAGTAAACACACTGAATAAATCATGGTTTCCCTTTTACATACTCATCAGAGTGCCTCTGAACTTCATGAGGTCCCGTCAATTGCAAACGAACCTGAGCGATGGGGCTTTACAGCTGTTTAATCTGCTCACTGGAGTCCGACCAGACGTGACTCTTCTCCCATCCCGTACGAGGACTCTGGCGCATAGCTCTCAATTAGCCGCCGCCCGCTAAAAACAAACGGCGCAGAGTACTGTTGGAGGTCAACTGTGCTCTTCTGCTGAGTTTCTGCAGAAACTGCAGAGGTCCCGACGTTCTGTTACGGGGTCCCGCTAGCAGTCTTCACCGTAAACAAAGAGCAGCTAACATGAAGCTAACATGAAGCTCAAAGTCATCCAACCATCTACATAATTCTGATCAAGTACAGAGACATTGGGAGGCATGGAAGCCATCAAAGGAATCATAGGCTGCAAGAAAGGGACACAACCTGTCCGGGACACCAATGCATCACAGGGCTCCAACACATGCACATACATTATGAGCAATTCAGGAAGCCCTGTGAGTGTGATTGCATGTTTCAGTCCAAAAGCCTGTATGACAGACAGAGAATGTGCTAAGCTCATAGGCTGCCGTGCTTCATAGAGCCACCATGTCTCCTGAAACTGGATGATTAACATGAATTCCTCATCCCATGGCTGGAGCTGACAGACTCCTCTGGCGATATTTATGATGGTGTATAATAAAATTATTATACATAAACAGTAGTACTTCATGTAAATGTTAATACTGTACTCCATGCTACATACAGTACAAGCAGTGTTGTGTATGGACTGGATGAGTCACACGCCAGCCTTTGCAGTGTTTTAGCGTTAAAAAAGAAAATTAAATCGACAGTGACGTCAGCTAGCTAGCTGCTCTCCTTCCAACTCTGAGTTGTTGCTGTTTGGCCACATTAACTGCTATGCGTGTGTAAGAACACCCCGGGGGTGTGGCCTGTAGGAACAGCTGCCATGTTGATCGGTGCGTGACGTCGGGAAGGTCGATAGGCGCCTTAAGAAATGATCCGTGTTGCTCCAAAATGGATCCGGCCGCCATTGACATGGAGGAGATATGTGATGGCCGACAAGTTACTCTCTCACCATGCCGGCCAAACAAATGTACCCTGAATTGCTGCAACACAACTCCCCGCTCCGATATCTGTAAAACATGGTAAAATGGGTAGCTCTCCCCTTTAAAGGGCTGGCAATCAATAATTTGAAATCCCATTGACCCGCGGACATTACAAAATGCCGCTAGGATCTGGGGGTGTTTTGCAAAGCAGCGGGAGTTTGCATGCAAGAGAACTAACTAGAGTAAGGATTAAAAAAAAAAAAAAAAAACGGTTTAATTTAAATGAAATACTGTAGTGTTTCAGGTTGTAAAACCAGGACATGTAGGCCTAATGAAAAAAAGTAAGCTTACGTTATAAATGGCTTTATAATACTGAAATTGTACAGCAAGCTTTTTAAAATACCAGACCTGCCACTGAGCGGCTCTGTAATTTATATATTCATAGCCATGTTTGTGGTGCGTTTGATTTATTTGGTTTTAGCGAAGTTTTGTTAAGCTAGATAATGAGCAGCACTGCTGTTTAATGATTTAGCACGGAGCACGCGGAAAGGGACAGAGAAAACACATATTCTCCTCATATCATCATATTACACCAAAAAACATAAATTTGCCCAAAATGCTAATGGATATAAAATCCCAGTTTTTAAAACATTTTTCCTCTTAATAAGGCGGAAGATGTTTTCTCGGTTGAGAAAGACTAAGGATATTGTGGCCGCTGTATTTTTGATTAATATAGGGGTGATACCCTTTACCTCATCTCAAAAGAAGACCACACAGCGTATGGTAAATATGTTTAGGTAGCTGGGCAGAAGAGCTTAACTCTTCCAACACAGTGTAGCCATCGGGTGTGTATTTATAACTTTATGGAAGGTAAAAGTTCATCACTGTACATATTACCAAACATAACTTGCAATTAAGAGCTACAGAGGACTGTCCTCCTCTGTACATAGTGGAGGATGAGATTAGCTAATTGGGCTATCATCTAAAAGCAGGGCAAAGATAGACAGTGCCAATGAAAAGAAAGCATTTTATCGAGCCCTTTCGTGGGGCAGTAATGTAAGTTGCAGACGTAAACAGATTTGCATTCTCCGGCAGGAAAACAGAAGCTGCATTGCTTACTTTTATTTTGATAGCTTAAGGGAGGAATTCATTGATGGTTTTACTGTGAGTGGGCCTGTAGCAATTAAAAACTGACTTGATAATATTGACAGTAGAAGGGGGAAATAAATCTCTTCTTTGCTCTCCAACAAAAGTCAAAGACAATCACGAGAAACATGCTCCTCTAGCACTGAGGGCTTTTAACGCCGCATTGTTATATAAATCCTATGAAAATGAAATAAGCGGGTTTGTTTTGACATTCGCAACTTTTTTGCTTGTACTTTCCAGATCACGCTCCCTTTGTGTGGTACCGCAGATGGGAAGGACAATGTCATTCTCCAATGTTTGGGAAGCCTGACAGAGGGATTTATGAGAAGCCCTTTATATTGTGATCTTTCCCAGCTCAGAGTCGGTAAGAGCCCCGAATGATGTACTTGCAAACATCTCTGCTAGCATCTCGAAGTCAACGATGTCAGTTTGTTTTCTCAAAAGTTCTGCTTTTTCCCCGAGACGGCTGTTTTCTTCGGTTACTCAGAATGAACACAAATTGGCTTCTGAGGCCCATGCTCGTTCACGTTATTGCGCTCAGACATGCAGTACAGTTTTGTACTTCTCCGCACGAGGCCTGTTCAGCAACAATCTGGCCTGCTTGTGTTTCGCTGCGGCCTAACCTGGCTTTTGTCACCCTAAATTAGATTTCACAGACCTGCGATTAGATGAGGCCAGCAGACTCTATGCCCTTGACTGAAAACCTACTTCAACATCAGAATTCCCACTGATTTGTTAGTTATATTTATTTCATCTAAGCAGAGTCTCAAGAGTGATTCAGGGTTACATCTCACTCCATGTTGTACATGTATTACAATGCACGTGACAAATAAACTTCTTGAATCATGGACGGAGAGGACCGTGGCATTTTATTAAGAGGGGTGTCATTTCCAGGACTAATAGTAAAAGCCTCAAGGTTTTTATTAAAAAAATAATACAAGAAAAATATATGTCTTAATAAGCTGAAGACACCTTCAGAACACAAACAACCTGCATCCGAAACCCTTCTCACTGTGAGGTATAGAACCCTATTTCTCATGACCATCTATATAACCAAAATCAAAACACTTCAACCAGTCTGGCCTCAGTCTCCTTCACAGTATCTAATTAAGTTAATTAGTGCCAGCTGAACATCTTTAACCTATGCATCATCACTGGTTTATACTATACTGCAATTGTTGTTGAAAATGAAATATTGGTGAATATAAGCAGAACACAGGTTTCCCAATGTTTCTAATTCCAGAAAGTATACAACATACAGTATTTAAGATATACATATATAGCTCCTTGTTGTATAAATTTTGCCATAAACTACTGTATAAAATAGAATAAGATTATACAATATACATTAATAACTAAAGGTAGCTCTTTTCAAGTAACTGAAACGGCTGGACTACTCTGAATGCCACAAACATTTATGCATCTGATATTTGTAATTTAAATGGTTCTAGTATTGTATGACTGTGCTGTGTAAGACCTTGCTTACGTACATGCTCGGCCTACAGCAACCTTTTTGGATTCAGGGGTCGAAGGTCGTTGTCAGGGGCGATAGCGTGCTCATTTGTCAGCTGGAGCTGTGTCCCTAGGCTATTGGATGGGAGATGGAGCACTATGTGGGACCTGCGAATCACGGGGCTCAATCAGGTAGCGAGAGCCACACTCCTGGAGGTTCATCTGCCCAGTCAGATAGCTGTACCACCTGGGGAATGTGTCTTGTCACCCTGGGGCTCCTGTCCACCCACTAAATGTGGAAATGTGCACATCCAATCACAACTGTACATACATAGCAAACCAGTCAGGCTTACCCACTCTCTTCTCCATTATAACAGGTGAAAACTGCTACTCATACCACTGTAAACACTGGAACTAAGAGGCCTAGCCCAATACCCGAAAAACAAACTTTACAGTTGGCATAATGGCAGGTAATGTTCTGCTGGCATCTGCCAAACCCAGACTCGTCCATCAGACTGCCAGACAGAAGTGTGATTTGTAACTCCACAGAATAAATTAGTACTGCTTCAGAGTTCATCAGCAGTGTGCTTTACACCACTGTATCTGACACCTGGCACTGCGTTGGTGATGTGAGGCTGGCATGCAGCTGCTCAGCCACGGAAACCCATTCCCCGAAGCTCCCGCGCTACAGCTTTTGTGCTGGGGTTAGTGCTAGAGGAAGTTTGGAACAGTTATGGAGTCAATAGAGTGCTGGTGACGTTTATGCACCTCAGTGACCTCTCTCTGTTACTATGTTTCTGTCCTTCCTAAACGCCTCCACTTTGCAATAATACTGCTTACAGTTGACTGTGGAATGTCTAGCAAGGAAGGAATTAAACAAACTGATTTACTGCAAAGGCGGCATCCTGTCACAGCACCGCGTTTGAATGCACCGAACTCTTCACAGTGACCCAATCTCACACAAATGTTTGTAAACCTGAATGCATGGCTGGGTGCCTGATTTTATACACCTGTGGCAATAGGTCTGAATGAAACCCCTGAATTCAATGATTATGATGTGTGTCCCCGCACTTATATCCATAGAGTATACCTCACTTCTGCCCATGCCAATTTTGGGGCGGTGTGGATAATTGTTGTTTTTTTTTTTTACGCAAATGTGCTTTTTTCAAAACCATCTCTCTCTTTAAGTTTGTTTTGGTATGCTAAGCACTTGGTGAAGTTGTCACTGTAAATACGAAGATCTGTTCAGTCATCCTGCCAGGCGCGGAGAGGACCGTGATTGATTCGAGAGACGTGCGGGATGGCCTAACTCCCTCTCAGTAGCGATGCAAAAAGGAAAAAAAGAAAAAAGCAGTTACTTCCTGTTAGAATTCACACATACAGCCATGTCTGCATAATGTTATCAGTGATGTCTACTCCAGTGTGAGTGTTGACAGTGATGGACAAAGAAGTGATATTTTACCTTTTTTCCCCCCTAAATCATCCACTCTGCTCGCAAAGATCAAGTGCTTGGTTTTCCAAAATAGTATTAAATCAATCCTACTTTCCCCCCTTTTTGACGAGTCGTTAAGCGCTACGCTATTTCCATAAGAGGTTTTCCGACTCGACGCAGACTGCCAAGGTGCTATTGACATGTAGCTAGTCGTCTTCTGCCACAAAGGCTCCTTGTCTTTGACAGGTTTAAATAGAGCCTCGCGATGGCTCTGCCACTCTCTCTATTTCAGAAGACATCACCTGTGTTTTTGATTCTCTGAATATATTGTACCTATTTTTAGTTCATTATTAATTTATTTTATTAAATTCGTCGAACAACAGGCTGTCATCAAACACATGCTCAAATGCATCGAACGCCGGATCCCGGATTATTTCCGATGATCCACTTGTTCCGGAAAATGCTTCGTGAACATACCTGCTGATGTCCATAGTGCTAGGTTCTGCTATTAAGAACATGGTGTCTTAACTGCTTTTTATACAAACTACAAATGTATCACATTTCCCCTGATCCTTTCTCCCATCTTTACCTATTTTGCATATTAATTATTGGTTATATGGGGGGGGGGGCTTGTCTGAAAGTCGGCTCATACTCATGAGTACAAAGCTCAGCAATGCCAATCAGCTCCATCAGACCTGCTGGGAAAAGGAGGGGTGAAAGAAAACTCCGGAACTCATGGACCCTGTGGGCCCCCCCCCGCCGGCGGGCGGGGCGGGGGGGGGGGGGGGGGGGGGGGGGGGGGGGGGGGGGGGGGGGGGGGGGGGGGGGC
>JAODKN010000046.1:7854413-7868045 GCA_026774425.1 Petrocephalus zakoni
AAATTGCCTGTAGGTGTGCCTGTGTGAGTGAATGGTGTGTGACTGTGCCCTGCAATGGGTTAGCACATCCAGGATAGCCCACGACCATGAATAACACAAGCGGTCTATGAAAATGGACGGATGGATGGACTTAAACCATCAAGTACAGGAACAGCAACATCAGTGTTCAGGTGTCCATACAGTGCCAGAGGAGAAGGTTAAAGGTCATCAAGAACGAAGGTCTCCAGATTGCACTCACTGCAGTGGGAGAACTTTGTAGCTCTTTCTATCTTATATTATGTGAATTTCCAAGGATAAGTTTAAAACAGCACAACGTATTTAGAGAGAACTCGCTGCAAGTTAGGAAGGGCGTACAGGTGTGGGATATGCAACCATCGGATTTCAATAAGAACCCAGACAGGATGTGGTTTGGCGAGCCTAATGCTGCCCCCCCCCACCCCCGTCCCAGTGCACATACGCGCATCGATGCAAGAGACCTCAATCAATACGCATGCTGGTCAGGGAGTGAGTGTGGGACACTCCATAAAGACCCGCAGTCTTTAATTCCCGTTCCCAGAGCTCTGTTTAATCCGCGTGTGTGTTCTGCATCAGTGTATCCTGGCTTTGACCTCTATTTACAGTAAGTAACCCGACACGGGCCTGCGGCCTCGCACCCCCCCCCATGCCCGCCTCCCCGCGCCCGTCTCTCAGCCATCCATGCCGCCGGCGCTATAGACTGGCGGATATTTTTATCATTCCAATGTCTCGTGAATTCACAATCGCCGGTGTGGAAGAAGCATCAGATTTCATTTTATTTATTTTTTTTGTTTTGGAGTGATTGTTTTTTTCTTTCTCCCCCGTGGTGTCGGACGTGAGCCGGTGTCAAAGGCGAGGGGGCCGCTTGTGGAGATCTGTCCCTATATCGCCCCCACCTGAGTGGGGAGAGGCGCCGTCTTCCTCCCTGCCGGTGGTCTTGAAAGAAGAGCTGGCAACCACCACCCCCCCCCCCGGAGATTTCGCCCGGCTGTCAGTCCGAATGGCAGACGTGATGAAATGAAGCTGTGAACCTTCCCTGGCAGCTGGGAATGAAACATTACAGATCTACAAACAAAACCGTTTCGAGAAATCCAGCTGTCCTTCACGTTACCCGAACTCGTCAAAGTGGGTATTTTTAAAAATGTCACGCCAAACATGACAAGTAACTTTAAATATTAATAAAGTGAGCCATATGTTCTGCGTAAATATACAGGCATTAATTAGATTCATTGTGTCAGCCATTAATTAACATTTGCTAAAAGAGGAGTGCCTTGGATGTCGGACACACTGAAAGTGTTGAGATGGAGCTGGTGCTGTGAGGTGCTTAGGCGCCCCATAGGAGGACTGCCCTCTTCTGTCAGTGCTGACAGGAAGTGCTGCTCAAATTTGACATGTGGCCTTTCGACCAGCTTCTCCTGATGGCCACACAGCTGTATGCTGACTTCAGCTCGCCTCTCAGTTGCCGGGGCGATGTGATAAACTCCGGAACACTAAGATACCAATCACATGGCAAATGGACGCCGCAGTCTGATTACACAGAGGCGCCATCCTGCACACGCAAACCACAGGGAGGTGACGAGAGGTCCACTTGCGGCCTCCCACGACACTTCTCCGATGGGCTGTCCTGATGCAGGATTTGCATGTCAGCCGTGTGCCTGCTGCTGCAGAATCCAGCAGATTCGAAATGAAAAAAAGAAATATCGACAAAAAAAACAAAAATCTTTCAACTGACACCCCGTCCAGCGTTTAGGCCATCCTGATGCCCGGTGCAGCCTGGAACAGACTCCAGGCCCGTCTGCGATCCTAACCAGGACAAGTGGTTAGAAAAAAGGTTGAATGAAAAACCTTCTATTTATAAAACATGTCCATTTAACCCTTTTCAGAGAACATAAGCTAAAAAGCTGCAGTATACACATATCCATCCATTTTCCGTAATGGATTATCCAGTACAGGTTTCAGCTGAGCTGAGACCCTGAATGGGAGATACTTTTACAGCATGTGTACAGTATGTCCGAATGTAGTCATGTTATCAGTTGTCACAGTGTCCTGCCAATCACCCCGCCCTAAACCCAACGCTGGCTCTGTTTTCCCTGTTTCCTCTCTGCTATGACTCTATTTCCTCCCCTTACCTCGAATGACGTCCCCCCTTCCTCCCTCCCTCCGGCCCTCGTGTCAGGGTGTGCCCGCCGCCCACCACGCACACGTATTTGTTTTCCCTTTATTTGTGCGTTATCCCTTCGTTAGCTAAATGCCGCTAACAGCCTGGCAGAGCCAATCCCGGCCGCTATCCCCCGGTAGCCTGTGCCGGCGAATTAGCATAAATGACAAATTGGCATAAACAAGCGGCCGTGTTTTTGTTTGTTAAAGTACAGATTATCCTCAGTGATTTAACACTTAATGCCAGAGTGGCGGAACCGTTAGCCGGAAGAGAGGAGCAGCGGGGAGAGCAATCTGGGGATTCCTTACGCCGGGGTTCGGAAGAAGCTCTGCCGAAACGCCCGTTCTGGCTCACGGAAGCTCAGGGAGGCGGCGAACGCATGTCCTCCTGCGCGGCGTCACCGGGCATGGTCAGCATTCGCCGCCGTGGCGGGCGGAGCAAGCAGCTCCACTGTGTAGCGAGGCGTGAGCCAACAAGTGATGGTAGAGCGAGAGGTGGGGCCGGGTGATGGCGGGATTTTCGGGGAGGGGGGGTGAATTAACGAAGCTCACAGGGGCCGTTCCAGCGGCTGCGGCTGCTCGCCATACTCCTGCTCACATCCTATGGCTGTCCGCGCGGGGGCACGTACGCGTAAGCGGCCGCGATTATGGAGAAGCCATTCAGCAGCCAGCTGACCCCTGGATTGTCACCCCCCCACACGCTACTCTTTAATTCAGCAGTTTACTCGACGGCTCTGACAGATTAAAAGCGCGGCCCCCGCGAGCCACTTCAGCCCCATTTTTTTTTCAGCCGCGATTCCGTTCAAACCGTAAAACACGGCGTCATCATTTTCTGACAGTCCCCGAGACGGAATTTATCTCGTCATTAATTAACCGTCGTATTTCTCACATAGCGGCGGTTAATTAGCGGGAGGTCATTTGGGAGGGCTTATTAAGTGGAACAAATTCGGCGAGCGTTAAGAAAGCTTGTCCGCCTGGCAGGTTCGGGCTGCCCTGACAGCGGCCCGTCTGGTGATTGATAACTGCACCGGTTTGAAATCCAGACCTGGAGGAGCGCATTGGTGACTGGGGACGAGGAGAATGCGATTGCAAACATATGCTGGCTTGTAGGCAGGGAAGAGATAGATTACAGAGCATTCTGTGTCAGAAGGCCTTTTTATCATGAATTCCACCTCCCTCATTCACCTGATATTTTTAGAACATTGTCAAAAAAAAAAAAACCCAAGCCGGAGAGGGATGCATGGCGGGCTGGGGCGTACGCCGGGCTCTCGCGGGCGACGTGCGTGAACAGGAGGGCTTCCTCTTACCGGGGGTTGACACTGTTTTATATTACCATAATTTAAAAAGACAGAATTGGTTTGCCTGTCGTTAAAATAACAGCTGTTTTGCTCCGGCTTGACATTTGTTGCCAAAATTCCTAGTGGCACCGACGGTGTTCCTCGCTGACCTTGCGCGGGTTTTGGCAAGTGGCCGGGGGCACCGGCAGGGAGGATGACAGAGCCGGGCGGGTGACAGGCTGTCGGCAGCGAGACTGAAACGGAATCCGAGCCCCTTCTAATGTGACACATCTGGCTGGCAACTGTGCCCAGGCTCGCCTCCTTCCACACAGCATTCTGGGAAGTCGGGGGGGTGGTTAGTGGTGCTGAGAGCGGTGGACCTCGGCTGTTGAGCGGCCTCTCTAATGAAGGCATAGTTTGCTTTGTGGATTGACAGGCCTGACCTTGTCTTAATTGAATATAATTTGAGCAATTTGGCGGGGGCTTGTGGACTGACCATGTAACAGTAACTGACTTGTGCTTGACTTTGTTTTCTTAAATAATTGTGTGGAGATTCTGCAAACCATTAGTTCCATTTACACCTTAGAAAAATAACACATTTGGATTAATACACTCTCATCTGTTTGGTGGGCGGCAATGGGCGCAACTCAGAAGGGCAGTGTTATGTGGAAAATTTATATATGCGGCGTGTAACAAATGGGTATTTTTATTATTATTACCATTACCGGTAATTAACACTGTCTGAAACACAAAACATGCACTGGCCACATTACATGTAAAACACGGACGTTTCTTGATGAAATGAGTGAAATAAGACTCTGCAATGGACTATTTTGACTGATGGTTAGAGATCAGTTTCACCAATATATTATCAATTTTACTCCGTTGCTTGGAAAATTTGGCTCTGAGCATACGGGCCTGGACCCATCTAGGTGATGCGGGGTAAATATTG
The DNA here is from genome assembly GCA_026774425.1 of Petrocephalus zakoni. NCBI lineage: Eukaryota > Metazoa > Chordata > Actinopteri > Osteoglossiformes > Mormyridae > Petrocephalus > Petrocephalus zakoni. Next base: position 7,858,815 of record JAODKN010000046.1, read on the forward strand.
CTTCTCCCAAAACACAGATGGCATAAGGAATGACCTTTCTGCACGGTAGCTCACCATCCAGACCTCATGTAAAAGAGCTTGTGTGTGTGCGTGTGTGTGAACCTGCTAGGTGTAAGCAAACATGTTGTGCGTGGGAGGTCCGTGTCTGCCAGGCCACACCGTTGCTACGGTGCCAGGTGCTGGGGGAGTGGCCAGGTGTAGCTCCTGGCTACCGTGGCAACGCTGCCACCTAACCCACCCCCACCCCGTTCCCACTCTCCTGCCAGCCCTCTCTTCACTGGCAGATCCTTGTCCTAAGCAGTCTGCAAGCAGGGTGCAGACTTGGGCAGCCACTGACAGCAGTGGGACACCTTGGCCTTAGAAGGCATCCTCATGATATGAGGCCTGGATGAGGCCTCAGGCTCAACACTGCAGGAAGGCCCTTCCGCTGGCTGTCCTCGGCCCACTCTTTAGCGATGAGCCCAACGTCTCCAACGTCTGCCTGCTGATGTCATCCTTTCCCTTCCATGCCCGGCTGATTTCGGCTCATCGACGAGAACGTTCCCGAGCCAGGCCTTTTTATCTGAGGATCTAAACAAATCAGTCGAAAAACCCCGGAACAACATAAGGCCATTAGAATAATAAAGGCCGAGGTCAGAAGCTCCGCAAAGCGGTTCATTTGTGATATTTTGTTTCTGGAAGTTTCCATGGCCCTGATTAGAAGGATCTGGGGAGCCTGGGGTATGTGCTGACTCCCGGCAGCCTCTGGTGAGTGACGGCGACAACAAGATTTGGAAGTTAATTAGAGAAATTAAAGAGCTGAGTCCGCAGGAATGACTTTGATAGCCTGATTCATTTACATGGCGGATGCTTATGGTTTACGCAGAGTTGCAATGCTGCATATCAGGTTTGGGAAAGGGGGGGAAGGATAGGAGGAGAGGGATGAAGATGGACAGCAGGTCCATCTTCACACATCTCTCAGGGTTCACCATGCAGCTCTAGTGCACGTTCCCCCTTCATACTGCTTGTGGAAATACCCTACCCTTAATTATTCACAATTATCTATTTTCTTTTTGCGAAAGTGGGGAGCCTGATGATGTCCCACCCAGAAATGAATTAAGATCGCTTCCATCAGGGGAACAAAGTGCAACCCGTCCCCAGCCAGACCTCCATTCAAGGATCCCGGCGAAGCTGCCCATTGATGCCATCTTCTGGCGGCCAGCCCTGCAGACTCGACTGTCATTCTCACCAGCACCGTGTCTCGTCACTTCCTGCCTTCCTTGCCGTTTGCCACTTGGAAACGACCACAACTGTTTCAGTCCCGCCTACGTGCTCAGAGCTGCTGGCGGATGGCGGAATGAAGCTGGGCCAGGAAGGTGACATCCCACCCTGACATCCTGGCTCCTGATGAGCAGGAATGATGGGAGCAGGTCGGCTGACTGCAGCCCTCCACACCGTGACACCTGCCTCTGGCTGCCTCCAGCGCATTCCTCCTGCGCATCCCTCCTGTGCATCCCTCCTGCGTTTCCCACTCATGTCTTACACACGAAATGATAATTTTACAGCCAAATCCCCTTCCTGCAAACATGCAGAACTCAAAGCATGGTAGGGAAATTTCATCTGAGCTGTTTTTGTTTCATAAAAATCTGTGCAAAACTCACTTTAAACAAATCGTCTCAATATTGTCCCCCTCGGCCCCATCCCAAATAAAAACTAAATCAATTAAATTATGAGGCAAATTAGCAGAATGATGCATGTAAACCATGATGCGAAGAGTGCTGCGAGCGACGGAGGAGCCGAGCAGGGAGGCGCTTTCAGAAATTCTCCAAAAAACGGGTCACATCTGTGTTTTCGTTGTATCTTTAATGTTTGAGTGTCTCCTCGGGAAAAGCAGTGGAAATTTCATATTTAATTTCCTTAATATATTACATTTGATGAGCATTTGGAATGAGGGATTGTGTTAATAACACAGATAAAATTAAGCGATAATTAAAAATTGTTAGTTAGAAATGATTGCCATCTATAAAACTTTGATTACTTGAAAATTGCCCACATTACGTTTTTATGGCCATCCCTGTGACAGCCCGCCTTTGCGTACTTCCCGGAGCATATGGATGGATGTGGGTGAACCTGCGGGGAAGGAGCAGAAAAGCACGTACCGGAGCGTCGCAAAGTCCGAACGGAAGCGCCAACAAGTCGGAACAGCCACCTCCCGATGTTAGGAGACATGGTGAGAATTTCCAGGAAAATGTCACAGGTTTTTGACCAAATGTGTGCAGTGGGTGAGCCCCCCCCCCAACTACTTCTTTCTGGCACTCAGACGCATATCTGGAGAATGACCCTTTTTTGGCACCACGTCGCTAACGTGTAAACGTGCGCTGAGCGTGGGCTGTTGACAGTGTTGGAGTGATGTTCGCGCCTCTGCTGAGATGGTCCTCTTACAGCCCTGCTGGAAAACACGTTTCCAGATCCCTCCCCAGGAGACCCGCCAGCCTCATATTCCAGTCTCCTAAATGTACCTAAATATATGCCTCCATGTAAGCGTGATATATACTGTGGTAGGCCAGCAGGAAGAGCTTACATGAGGGAAAATATATCATGACGACACAGTAAATAGATACACTTCGTTAATCTTAAACAGGGAATTCTGGAATAACCATGTAGAACCCAGGATTTGGGATGAACAAAGCAGGGACTCCATCAGCTATACCTAGCAATCTGCCATTACTGCTTGTCCAATACAGGGCCACAGGGAAACAAAAAACACAGGGACACCCTGGACAGGATGCCAGTCCATCACAGGACAGTCACTCAAACACTATCACATTCTATGAGACACTTGAAGACACCTGGACTCCATGTCATTTGTGCAAATTACCTGGGACAAACCATGTAGACATGCAAACTGCAGTGGGATTTTGTAATGTCACTCCATGTGATGGTTAGCAGGTGAAGCCTCTCTAGGCCCTGGTTATCCTGGTTATCTCCTTCACATTGTATGTTTTGTCCTCGGCTCTGTGCTGGTGAGCAGTCGCTGAAGGACGGTGTGCCGCTTGTGCCTCCGTTCCTAGGGTTTCTCCGCCCCGTAATGGAAGACGACGTGGCGTAATTATCACCTGCTCCAGCCCCTTGGCAGCAGACAGAGCCGTGGAGGGATAAACAAGCAGAGGAAGAGGTTAGTGCCCGTAAACCGTACGCTGGCTGACACCTCAGAGAAAGGGGCTCCATGGCGGTGAAAACATGGCGGTAACATGATCTCTGCCAGACTGCGGACACATCTGAGAAACCTTTGGGGGGGGGGTACGACGCGTATCGGGTTTAGTGTGCAGAAGTGCTGACAGCAAAGTGATGCTTTACCGCCCTCCTGTCTGCGTCGAGTGGTCTGGCTTGTTATGTTTATGCGGATGTAGCAATGGTGCATTGTGGGTAATATGTTAATGCTTACTCAAAGTCTACCATATAACTTCTGGTGGATGCGTATGGATGTATGTGCTGTGCATGTGAGAAGGATAGCTGTGTGTTTTGTTAGTGCGTCCTAATTGAAAAATACTCACAATGTATAATTAACAGTGCAAATCCACTGACTATCAAAGCATCTCCCGGTTTTCTTAAAAAAGGCTAAAAAAAAGAAGAAAATAAAAGGAGTCCTTGATTACGTGACCCTCCGGAAGGGTAGGGGAGTTATTTCCTACATTACTTAGGGGAAAATTCCCTTTCTCAATCCAGGCTGTCAGGCCCAATTTGGAGTAACAGTAAGCATGCACCAGCCTCCTGAATACATCCCCCGCGAACCCCACCCCCACACCCCCCACCGCTGATCACTGGCTGACAGTTTGATTAGATCATCAATCCTGGCTGGTAACCGCACTTTTCCTGAACACCTGGACTTCTGGGTCACGTCTGCCTCTTAGCTACTGTCGTTTCCATGACCCCCGCCCGTATCCCGCTGTCGTCCACATTAGCGGCACGGATTAAAAATCACCCGCGGACCCACGCCATCACGTCGGTTGCCCGTGTGCGTCTCCGCATTTATGTAGCTGCATCATGAATGAAAGGAAAACATGGAGCACAATTTTAGAATTCCAAGGCTGGCCTTATAAATTCTCCACCACGGACAGGAGGTTTTTGCTCACGAATTTGGAATCGCAGGTCTACGCCCCACTTCCCATTTGCTGTGAGTGACCACGCCCCCATGGCTCCTGATCCCCATTTGTCGGGCTGGGGTGGGGGGGGTGGAGCATGAAGTGCACGACAGGTCGCGGGAGGGCCGCCCTGCAGTATTCAGCAGCCGTGGCTTAAATAACGAGTCGGAGCATTTATCACATTTGTATTATGTGCGGTAAACCGAAATTAAGATCACGGTTATGGTAATAATGTTAAATTTATCATTGTGTAATCCAGTTACATTTATGGGCTAACAATGATAAAAGTGCCGGCTGCCAGTTCCTCGGGTTCTGTTCGATTTAATAAATGTTCCGGCCTTTTTTATAAAGCTTGTTTATGACACGCTGGCGCCATATGCCCGCCCCCCCCAGCGCTGCTTCTACGCCCCTGCCTGATATGTGCTACACACTTGCCTCACAGATTCCCTTTTATGCACAATGGTATTTACGAGTCATGACACGGGAGCGCATGTCATGGGCGGACGTCCATCGGCCGCTGCCATTACTGCACGGCGCTCTGTTTGGCATCCGGGGTGACAAAGCGGGTTCATTATGGTAGCTGGGCCCCTTTTCATGGCAAAACCAGAAACTTTTCATTGATTTAAAAAATGATGTCTAATGGCATTGCATTAGATCCAACCATCCAACCATCCCTCTATCTTCCGACCGCTTATCCAGTCATGGGGATCCTTTTGCAGGCAACACGAGGTGCAAAGCGTAGGAAAACCCCACGTGGGGTGCCAGCCCATCGGGGGGCGCTCAAGTGCCCACATTCACGTCAGCTACTGTATTTAATGAAACATCTACTGCCTCTTCGTGTTTCCTGTCACCCCTATTATGTGCGAATTAAACCGTCTAATCTGTTGTTCGATGCAGAATTAGGGGAAATGGGCTTCTATAAGCAGTAGCGACTCTGCGGCGATTACCGCCACCGTAACACCGGCGATAACAGCGGCATTCTTCCCAGACACAGCCACTCTGCTGAGAACATGGATGCCAGAACAAGGGGAGGTGCTCCTCTTCCTGGCTGGCGTTATTAATAGAGGCTTCACATTATTCCGCAGGACTAATAAACCAACAAAGGCTCAAAATCACCTGGAAAAATGAGGAAGCTGCTCCAAGGACAACAGTCGGCGAGCGAGGCGTGGCCACGCACTCGAAAAACGATTGGACTTAGTGACCAAGATTAATGGAACTCAGATGGGTTTTAATTAGCACAGCTGCGGTCATTAATTATACCCCCCCCCAATACAAATATTGTTATATTTGGGAAATTCTTGATTTATTTTATTTTGTTGGTCGGTGGAATTAGATGAATGACTCCTCATCATACGCGTCGGAGGGACACAAAGGCAAACGGAATGGGAAAGAAGGAAGGATTAGCTGGGGGGGGGGCTGGCGGGTAACGGAGATGTCGGGCGGTGGGCCGCGGACCGGACCACTGAGGAATCTGCGGGGGACAGGTAGCCCTGGCATGCTGGCCAATCAGGTTACGCTATGGCCCGTATTTTACTGAGACAATAAGGACAGGCTCAGGCAGGAGCTGGGTGCCGTTCTAGGTGGGACGATGTTCTTTTGGTCTTTAATAACACCCTTAAAGGAAAACCTTGTATGTCATCCTACATACGAATAACAAAGCAATTACCTAAAAACCATTAGCGTAACATAACGCAGAGCTATCCCTTAGAAAGTTAGCTAGTGCCCAGTGAAAAATCCATGACACCCATCACGGGCTATACTTCTTGTGTTCCTGAATGAAACATGTTACTTATCAGCTAACTTTGCTGAGAAAATGGCCCATTCTGGTGATTGCTGTATACTGTAAGGACAGTGAATGTATCATCATTCATAAGATTACATAACGGCAGAAGTTCAAAAAAGCTATTACTTAACACGGCTGCCCACCATCTTCATGACAGAGGGCCTTATGGACGTCCTGGATCAGTGCCTGCTGGCCCCGCAGCCTCTGCAGTCATTCTTCATAAAAACCGCACAAACGCTGCATATTTTACGCATATCATTATTATTAAGTTGAATGAAATGTAATCCTTTCGAGCAGATTTGGAAATTTGTGATGCCGCAAAGGTCTGTTTGGTCATTTGACATACATATTGTGGTAAAAGATAACTGATCCAGATGTTTCCGCATTCCACCTGCTTTGTTTTTTAGATGGGAGGGTGTTTCCATAGAAAGCCCCAGATTTTTCCCGTCTCATTCGATTTTCTAAACTGCCTCTGGTCAGTATGAGTCGCCTGAAGACATCCGGCGATGGACCTGGGGGGGGGGCGCATAGAGCTTCCTGTGTTGATTTCTGGTCTGTTGCCCCTCTGGGAGTCCCAGCCCCCCTGTACACTAACACGGGCCCCCCCTCCTTCTCCAGCCCACCCACTTCCCCCCCAGCCCGATTTAACTGTTGTTGAGGAAATTTAAAGGTGAAAAATGCCCACGGATGTCTGCGGTGGCTCCGCACTCCGTCTCCGGGCCTCTCCCGCCATTAGCATACCGCGGCGCGACTCGTCCCGCTATGAAGCATTAAAGGAAGTAGCTTTGGCATAATTAATGTAAATAATATGGCCGTGCCGTGTGGCTAGCCTCGCGAGCCTTAGCGCCGGAACATTCGTCACTATTCATCATGTGAGGAGCGCCGCGTCGCTCCAGATTAGACTTCATGGAGTTTAGCCTCTTCCCAATTCTCTATGCGCCCTCCCTCGCTCCCGCTAACCACCCCCCCGCCTGTGGGCCACAATAAATTTCTTTGAAACATGGCCCCGCACATGCGGAGAAGGCAACCGAGGGGGCAGAAATTAAAATTTTATTATTTACCGTGCTCACGTTTGTGAGCCACAATTAGCAACTCCAGTGTGCGGCATGCGGATATTTACTGTGTGCTCCCCCCATCACCACCGCCCCCCCCCCCCCCGTATGTCAGGGCCTGTGGCAGCGGCCAGGGCACGGTGTCTACACAGGTACCCTGAACCCCCCCACAAACCACTGAACCCGACATATTGGCAAGCATTTATCCTCAAGGGATTTCAACGCTGTGCATCACCAAGCAGAATAAGTACATATATACCTATAAAATATATATATACGAATGTATATTATGTATATTGTGTTTTATGTATATGTATTTTTTAAATGCAATCTTTGTCAAGCCTGAACAATATCATTTATCAGGGCACCATTTTGCACTATATAATAAGTTTCATGTATTAATGCAATTTTTCATCTCACGTCAGCCCGGTGATTTATGGCTCGCGTGTGATCTCAGGTAATCATGGAATTATAATTCCCGTAATGAGAGAGCGCCAATCCCAGCCCCCTGTGTTTTCCATTGTTCCGCGGGGCCAATTTACCAAACGACCATGGGCGGGAAAGCGGGGGGAAATGGGGGGGGGGGGAGGCGGGACGGCATCCGCATTAAAGCAGGACCACTGTTAATTAGACGGCAAATAAAAGCCATCCGTTTAAATCCGTGGCCAGCAAAGTAAACATCCGACCGCCTGTGCGTGAAGCGCTGTAATGCCAGCCGTCCGCATTTGGAATGAGGAACACGCGAGATTTTTACGGCCGGGTAGCTTACATGGTGCTGCAGTGGAAGGTGCGTGGGCTCCAGCCTAATAGTGAGCATACGTTCGCCATGCCACCCGTGTTTTGCTCAAACAGTGTCCGCCCCACAAGCACACACCCCATAAGTTCCTGCTCCCCTCGTAATTTGTGGGAACTGCCCTTCAACTGATTTTCAAATATAGAGTCATATATATAAATATAAATCTGCTTGACTGAATTGTCTATTGATTGTTAAATGTCAATCTTCCCTCCATCAATCCCTCCCTCCCTCCATCCATCCATCCATATCCATTTCCTTCTATCCAATAGCAAAGAACCTGGAGCTGATCCCACGAATCGGAGGGCATGAGGCAGGGGACACCCTGGATGGGATATGGGTCCATTGTAGGACACACCTACCCTTACGATTTGGCACTGAGGTCAGTGTACTAGCATATGGTAGCTTTCGATATATCATCTCAGGATGGTATAATGTGGTTCGGGGGGGAACTGAGAGGTGTCAGGGGCTGCCCGACTTTCTGACGCACAGCTGCGGCGAGTCCCCTCTCGGGGCTGCGGGTATGGCCGATCTCTAAAAGATAATTGCATTTATCATTCTTTAATGCGTCCGAGAGCTCGCAACAGAGGCGAAAAAAATAAACATTTCCCCACCTGGGTGCCGACAGATGAAATGAATGGAAACTAAGAATGTTCTGTGATTTACGAGGCTGTTCTGGCTGGATATCTCAGCGCTGATACATCTGGCCGACTCTGCGCGGGCAAACGGCACCCCCTCCGTTATCGGGACACCCTGCAGCTGTGGGAGATCCGCTCCTGTGGCCTCTCCGCTTCCGAGTCGCAGATGTAAGCTTCCTCCACGCGCCTTTTCCTGCGTTCCTGTGCACCTCCTGGACTTGTCTCACTCACGCGGCCCCCTGCATAGCTATCCATGCCCCCCGTTTGAGTGGTTAACGCTATCGGCTACACCTTTAATATGCTCTGTTTTACGCTAGGCACCGCTCCGATATATGCCTTCATTATCTTTATTTGCATTTTTTTCATCATCATACAATTGGATGATAATTGCACGTAATCAGATCAGGTTTACTGTGATATTCCTCCCACCCCCTACCGCGTCTTTGCTGACTATATTGGGAAAATTATCTTATAAAATCGCCAGTAGATGCAGACTAGCAGCGCCGTGCTACAGCTAACACTAAATTAAAGCGTTATATCTTAACGAGAACCCGCCCGCCGCGTTAAAGGTATGTGCGCTGGTTTCCTTAACTCGACGGAGAGGCCGTACCTCCGTGGTCACTTGAAGAGGGTCTCGCCCATGGCTGAGTCTGACGGAGGGTATAATTTCCCGATGAACTTTTCGGACTTTTATTTTTTAATAGCTTAGGCCTGATGGCCTACTGCAACTTTAATGGTGCAGTGTTGCATGCGGCCTAGCGATGAGAGATAGCATATAATATAACAGCCTCGCGGGACCCCGTCTCTCACTTGCTGTATTTTACTGCCCCCCCCCCCCCGTTCT
>JAODKN010000046.1:7873878-7884571 GCA_026774425.1 Petrocephalus zakoni
GACCCCTGGACATCGCCCTTTCCCACATGACCCCTGGACATCGCCCTTCCCCCATGACCCCTGGACATCGCCCTTTCTCACATGTGGCACACGCCCCTAGATGTCAGACCTTCTGCCGTCGACCGTGCTGCTGAGCGGATCATCCATTTGGGATTTCCTTTCACAGCAGAAAAGCCGCCTATATTCTTTTTATATTCCTCCTTTTCTTCATAGTGTCATGTGACGCCACAGAAGGGGACGTTGTCAGGCGGCCAAGCGGAAAGGCGGTCTTAACAGAAGCCGCTCACCAGACGCCATGAAGGCCTGCAAAATGAATCCCTGACACTTCAGAGGGCTTAAAAGCACAGGCACGGTCACTCTGCTTTCCCGTCCACCCTAACGCACCCATCCATCCATCTTTAATAACAGCTTATCCGTCGTGGGGCCGCGAGCCTGCAGCCTATCCCATGATGCACTGGGCACATGGCAAATGCAGCCCAGCATTCAGAGACAGCAGCTAGCCTACAAACCTACACAGTCACTGGGAGATCTGATGGGACGTGAACCCAAAACCTACAGGCGCCTGGCCACGCAGCCAGCTTGTCGTTCCTGCAGGGTACTGATAATTCAGATCTCGGTAGGAGACTAGGGACACTTTTCAGGAGAGGGGTGCCGTCCTCCGGTGTATTTTACATGCACCGTGCTTGCAGCTTGCAATTAACGCAGCAACGCCTGTATCGATCTCCTCAGAACCCCCCCGCCTCTGCGGCATTAAGGGTGTGAATACCCATTAAGGGACGAGAAAGGAGGAACACATGACAGTCATTAGCATAAGATTAGTGATCTTGGAATTAAGTGGGTCATTAGCCACCTCTCCATTAGTTTAATCCAGTCAGGATGCGTTTTTCAGGTGTGACGTCGTGCCCAGCCTGGCAGCCCCGTCTCGCTGTCCGCCCTCCAATCGGCGGGTGCTGCCACGGACCATCATCCCTGACCTCACATGCTGCTGTCCATCCTCATTTAATGCGCTGGAGGCCCCAGCCAGATTCAGCCCTCTGATTTCCTGTTCCCTCCGGGGTCACATGGTAGCACATTTGATTTTTTTTTGTGATGATTTGCTTTCAGACTAAAGTAAAAATAAATTTAATAACGCACACGGAGGCGTACTTCTAGGAGGATGTTTCCAGATGTCTTTCGGCTTAGGAAATGTCCAACTGTTCATGATGTTCATGGTCAAACTGATGCAAATTTAACATTCGGTGCTTCATGGAAGGTGCTCACCTCCAGATCACCAGTGTGATCACCGCTGAAGCTGGAGCCAAACCAGTAGCTGTCGATGATTCTGAACATTCCCAGTAGCCAATCTATTGCTTAACAGCTTAAAATGTTACGCTTGCATTTCCTGCCTTAAAAAAAAAAAAACGTGCTATTATGTAGAGAAACTGATAGCTGTAACCTGGAGTGGGGGAGGTCCATTAAAGCTCTCCTGATGTCACTAGGGCAGATGCTGCACCAGCCTGGTGTCTGGGTGCACCCCAGCCTTATGCTGCTCGGGAAAAGGGCCCGTCCCCCGGCCCAATCCCCCTACCATGACCCTGACCGGGACAAGCGTTTACAAGATGGGTTAATAAAATCTGTCCGTTGTGGTAGAGCCTACCCAGAATCCTGCTGTGTATCCGGAGAGCAGGGAAATGCCAAGCAATGTCTCGGTAACCGTGGGATGCCTGGGCTCCGAGTGTGTGTCCGTGTCGGGGGGGGGGGGGCGGAGCCAGCCGCAGAGAGGGGTATGGATAGCTCTCCATTTAGCCCTTTGCTCTGACAGGCCTTGCCCCGGATAAGTGGCGCCGGCCCCCTTTACAGGTGAAATCTATTCTCACGTTTGCCTCAGGGGCAACTGGACTGTAACAGAATTTTTCAAGCCCTCCGGGCCCAACCGCAAAGGGGAGGACAAATGGCTGAGGTGCCCAAGCTGGACAGAAAAATCAATGCCTGTTTATACAGACATGACAGTGCGGGGGAGCCCTGGCAGGCGGCCGCCCCCCCGTCTGTTCCCCCCACGTCCGACCCCCCTCCCTGTGCTAAAACCCGTGTCCCATTTTGTTGCCTCTCGCAGCATGTGTGTGAGGTCTGGTCTGTGCATTCTGGGGCTTTGGAGCTGGCTGAGGAGGGCCTCCTGAATGACCTCGCACTCCCGAGACTGCCACCCTGACCCTGCTCGGGAGGGCAGGGATCAAAGCTAGACGCTCACAATGAGAGGCATTTGTACAAAGAGAAACATGCAGAGAGACACATCGAGACATAGACAGAGACACGTGCAGAGACACAGGAAGAGATACACAGAGACACAGGAAGAGACACGCAAAAACACATGGAGAGACATACACAGAGATACATGCAGAGACACAGGAAGAGATACACAGAGACACAGGAAGAGACATGCAAAAACACATGCAGAGACATGCACAGAGACACGTGCAGAGACACAGGAAGAGACACGCAAAAACACATGCAGAGACATACACAGAGACACAGGAAGAGACACGCAAAAACACATGCAGAGACATACACAGAGACACGTGCAGAGACACAGGAAGAGACACGCAAAAACACATGCAGAGACATACACAGAGACACGTGCAGAGACACAGGAAGAGACACACAAAGACACAGGAAGAGACACATAGAGATACATGCAGAGACAGAGACACACAGAGACACAGGCAGAGACACGCAGAGACAGATAAAAAAATAAATGAAACAAGTTTTCCCTAGTGGGGAAAAATGTTCCCATGAGTTCAAATTAACAGGTTTTTATCACATTTTTGGGACATGTAGATAGAGCATGCACCATACCTGGAGTAGGGTATCAAGCCCCCCTAAAGGCGCGGGTGTCTCTGCTGGGGGTGCGATGAACGCGGGAGCCGCCGTCAGCGCCATTCTAAATGTGCGGTGGGGAACAGCGCCGCGGTGCCGCGGCACGCGGCCATAAGTAGCCGTTTTATTTTCATTTGTTTTCCGCCCCATCACGGGGGCATCTGTCGGCCCATGTTCCCCCCCGTGAGTGCGCGGGGGATGCGCAGATGAGGCGCGCGCTCCGCGGGGGGACTGACGTGGCCACTAATGCCGCGCCAACGCCCTGCCGGGGGCCCTGATTAGCTGGGCCGGGCTGGACGGCAGCCGGAAACGGCTCCGACATTATTGCAATTACATTATACGGATGGGCCAACACCCTTAAAATATTAGCCGTGTGCATTATCTGTTTAAACGTTATAAATGAGGTCATTTGAAGCACATGGCTTAAAGGAATTTATCGGTTTGAATGAAAGAAGTTAAATTATTCTCACATGCTTTGTCTGGAGCGCGGCGTAATTATTATCAATTACGCTGAGCAAACTTTCCCCTCTCTCCCGATCGGCCGCATCCCAAATCAAGACGGATCGCCAGTTACGCAATCGGGAATGAGGCCACAAAGGTGTGGGGACCTTGTGTCCCCCCCAGGGGCGAATAAAGATGGGGAAAGGGGCTGCCAAAATAGTCCATGAGCTCCTTGTGAGCACCCCCTGCCCCCCACAAGTTCGCTGGTTTTAATTTGGTGACCCTGTTACTACTGTAAATGAATAAATCTCTCTGGGAATGTTGGTCCAAAGAGGCCCCTCCCACCTTGGCCATTCAGAGCAGGGAGCCCCTGGCGCGCTCCGGCCAGGCCAGAACCACCAAAGCTTCTGCGCAGGCCTTCGCCCCTATGTTGCCCAACCGTGAGGCCTTAATGTAAACCTTCTACTAGTCATTCAGGGAGCAAAACGGACAGCTTCCATTATGGCGACTGACCAAAAACAAATGTCCGTAGCGTGACAGGACACCAAGCTGGTCCAGGTCCATAATAAGGTTTAATGCTCACATTCGGCGCCCATGTTCTGTAGAATGACCCGGATCCGAGGATTGGGCCCAGATCACCCCTTGCAAACCCACGTTTCCTCCTTGTCGGGAAGTCCTTCGCCCCCCCAAAATCACTCACACCGGCTCCCGCATTTCTGGTGAAGAGTGGCAGGCTGTGGAGCTACGGGGGGGGTGGGGGGGGGTACCCAGCCTAAGAGAGTCACAGTTACCCCGAGACACCTCGGTGCCAGGAGCCTGGGCCCTGGTGACGATGTTACAATTGATTTCCTCAGAGCTCCAATTTGTCGCTTAATCTGGCGATATGTTGATAAATTTCCATACTTTGTCAATTAATTTTCTTGAAAAATGGGCCTCAAAATGGCAAGGGCATCAATATGGGAGGACGGATCCCGGGACAGGAAAATTAAGTGATGAAATTAATTGCCCCCTATCCCTTACACGAAAACATAACTAATGAGGGAGGCAATTATGGCTGCATGCGGTCTCCTTTGGGGGGGTTATTTAAGAAAAAAGATCAAGGCCCAAAATACAGGAGGACGAATGTCTATCGGATAACCGCATCACTCTAAACGAAGAGCAACAGGAAAAAAAACCCAGCAAGGCCGCACGTTTTGTTTGTGTCAGCGAGATACAGCAGCGGCTTAAATAACGCGCGGGTCAGTTTTGAACCGAGGGTAATTCAGAGCAGAACGGCACCCAAGCCCACGACAGCCCCCTCCCCCACTCTCTAATTACAGTTTCTGATTAGCCCCTGGCTGCTGGGCCGTTTTGTTGGAGTGAGTTTCTGGGAGGCCTCGACCTCCTTAGCGTCCCTGCCAAGGGTGCTGACTGTCCCCAGTGGGCGGCCCGCCCCTGAGAGGTCCCGCGTATCGAACGGCAGATGAAAAGCCAGCACAGATGTAATTTATTGTCAGAGTTTCCTTCTGAAGAATAATTGTGGAGACTTGCGGCGGATCGATAGCTATGGATTTTTGTCGCTGGGGCCTTGTAGCGTGCGGTGTAATGAGGGAGAGGGGACAGTGCGGCCGCTTTCTAATAGAAAAGAGAGGGATCAACCTCACTTTCCTGCGAGATCTTGATGCAAACGAGGGGGAAATGAAATTCATCACCCGCCTCGCACAGGAGGGCGTGGAGGGGAGGGGAGGGGCCCCCAGCGGGGTGCGGCAAGCGACAAGCCCACCTCATTTTTTTAACCCTCCTTTTCTTCTTTAGCAGTTTCTTTTCCTCTCTGTCCGTGTTTCTTTGGGCGCCTCCTTGCTTCTCGAAGAGGTAATTTATGCAAGACCCCCCCCCCCCCTTCACCCACCCTGGTCTCCAGGGACCTCCGGTTCACCTAAATCTTACGACTTTTTTAAGGTGAAAATGCAAAGAAAAAAAAATAAATTACGCATCTTAGCGTCGCCTCCATGCATCACCTGCACGGCGGCCACGGCGGATGAGGAAGAGCGAGCTGAAACACTCGGAAACAGTATATTAGCGGTAAATAAAACACAAATGCCGCGATTTATGAACTCTCCCTTGAAATGTCCTTGGACGTTTGAAAGGCTGATTCCAGAGGACATGTAAATATTGCCATAAAGAGAATAATGCCAGTAATCCGCATTTGGCCCGGAGGACGGTTTAGCGTTAAATCTGCGTCACACTCCGCATCTGAAATTCCGAGCCGCGCCCGGCCCTTTGTGCCTCTGCCTCGCAGTTTATCGCTCTCCTGCCCCGCAAACACTGCGCTGTGTTTGAAATTTTTTTATCTCTTAATTAAATTTTTGCATTTTGAAGGCCCTTGTATTCGCAGGCCCCCTCCCGGTCTGTGGGATGCGGGGCAATGGAGTCAGGTGGCAGGGTGCAGACTCACATACTCGCACCAATTTTTGTAGTTTATCCGGAGCGGTGGAACTCATCCGTGAGGAAATGGAACGACGGGCAAAGGCTGGAGTGTTTGGGATGCAGTGACGTAGACGTAGACGTAGTTATCCAGGGGCTGGTATCTACCTCAACATTTGGCCGGAAGTAAGGAGGTCCACCATCGCCATGCAGAGTCCAGGCAGTGCACTGCAGGACTTTTCATACTTGGCCTTGTGTTGAAAAACACACAAGGGTTTTATAAAGTCTTAAATATTGATATGATTCAGTTTAAGAATTCTTAGGTCTCAAGAACATCCCAGTAGCCCTCAACGAACGAGATCGGCCTCATATCAGCGTAGCTGAGACGCCACATATGTTGAGGAAGAGCACTGACACGCCAATGGAGTAGGAGAATAACAGCCGTAGCCTACGTCAGCGATCACAGTCACATGACACGCTGGCGCTCGCACGTCTGTGTGTCATACTGCGGACCGTTTCTGTCTTTTACTGATGCCCATAATGTGCTGATGAGAGAACTTATGGTGACGCCGTGGTGCATTGCTTTGGTTTCATGAATGTGATCTGTTTCCAGCACACATGTAGAGGGGAGGAGGCAGCCGTTACGAGCGCGTTGACGTCACGCCACGTCTAACCAGCCGCTAACAACGCTGCGGGAATCCACACGCTGCCAGTGCAGAGAGTGCGCTTACGTCAGCTTGTGTCGCAGTAATCCACCTCCCTCCCCCAGCCGACTACAAAGCGGCACATACCCAAGGGGGCGGGCGCTCGCACGTGCACCATCTGCGGAGCGGGCCTCGCACTGGCCCGTGAGCACGAGGGCCCGCTCCTTTGGCCAGCGAGCCCATTCTTCTAGAGCAAAAACAACTGTGGGAGGACCAGTAGTCGCTCACGCTGAGTGGCTGAGAGGTAATTAATGATGAATAATTGGAGGCAATTAATTAGGGTAGGGCAGATAAGGGGGCCTTTTACTGACTGAGGCTTTTTCTCTGGAAGTTCTCCCACTGCAAACGCCGCGATCAACCCCCAGGATGACACCGCAATGAAGTTTCTGGAAAATTATTAAGTCATTACCAGAGGCCCCATGTCCTCAGTGATGGGTCTGAAGCTTTTTGAGGCAGATGAGGGACAGACGTTAAAATATAATTTTCCATCTGGTTTTCTCCAGGCTTCTGAATTATTCCTCAATAACCCTGACATTCATATATTGAATGGCCTATATCTGGCCCGGCAAATCTCCTGGTAATCGCCCGTTTCAGTACTGCTCGCTGCTGCTGTTTATTTTGTTGTGTCTGGTTCTCCAATTACTGATTAATTAGATTTTTGGATAAAGATTCGGGAGCGAGGCTTTTAGGCCAACCTGAGGCAACACAAGCAGATGCAAGGCAAGACAGACCAGGTTTACTCCGAAACAGTAAGCACCCCCACTGGTGTTTTCTCAATGCCTGTCCTGCTCTTTAGCTCCACCCCTATTATCATTCTATCACAGGAAATCAGTGACCTCACATCTCGATGGACAATTATGGGAATTAAGGGAATGGTATTTTGTTTCTCAAAACAATATCCCGATATCCCGGTCAAGTAATGATATCCTGTGGACTAGAGACGGACATGGGAAAGGTGGGTAAATTATCACTGCATTTCTTTGAGCGCAAAAGTGCTACAGACAAGCTTGGATGATGGACCCTACCCTGGCACCTCTGATTCTCTAATTAAGCGACCCCCCCCCCCCACCACCAACATGAATCGCTCACTTTCTGACACTCTAAGCGTACCGCACGCCCCCTGCATTTCCGTTCCGGGTACCAAAGTGGTTTCTGCAGGTTCAGTCTTCGAGGAGGCAGATATAAATAATTAAGAGCATCCCGAGACAGGAATGTAAAGGTAAATAGAGACGTAGGCAGTCGGCATTGGGCCTGACGTACGCATCGCCTCTTTGTCTGAATCCGCTCCCTTAATGGGGGAGCCAGATGCAGAAATGGGGCGAACGGATAAAAAAAGGAAAACAGGATATGCATAAAAACTGTTCAAGTGCATAAAGCGAGCCCATCTGGAAGACATCTAACAGAGATGAAGTTGTAGAAAACTGTTCCATTGATAATAAAGCTAATTTTTATGGGGCTGACAAGTATGTAATTATGTTCAGTGGTGCTTTTCAGATTTTATCACAGCCAATAAACCGCAGTGGTAATTTCATTCCCATTTGACATATTTACATGGAAACATTTGATTGGAGGAATTAGTAACCCCGAAAGCCTTGATAGATATGTTTTAATGATCTGTGACCTCTGTCGATGCTCATCTGTTTGCAGCCTCCCGCAGGAGATCCGTCCTCCCCGAGCGACCTCTGCGGATTCGGCGCATCCCCCCGGCCTCGCCCGACTTCACCCTGGCATCCTTCTTTTCTCTCGCCCCCCCTCTCTCTCCATCACTCCCTCACACACGCAGAACGAAGCCGTAGGAAGCTAAATAAGTTTGCACCCGGCCCAGCTGTCCGCAGTGCCAACCCTAACCGCAGGAGTGTTAATGTTCCCCCACGGTGACGTAGCTGTGCTTTTCACTGCGGTGCTGATATACTTGGGTGGGCAGAGCCACAGTGCTGATACACCCCCGGGGTTTAAGGGGGGGGTGGGAATTTTGAGGTGAACATTTCCCCAGATTTTGCTTCTAATTCAAAGGGCTCTTTTCCGCGACTCTGAGCTAAACGTCTCGGCAGAGAAAGAACTTCCTAAAAGCTGACCCCGAGGGGGCTCACCTGACTGGACTTGGGCACGACCACACTTTGGTGGGGGCTGGCGGTGAATCCCAGTGTGACTGCTGCAGGGACCGGGTTCATTGACCTGCCTGTGGGGTGGGGTGGGAGGGAGACAATACGGGCCACAGGGCTCATTTGAGTGCTGGTTAGAGCCGGTGCTGGGGGGGTCGTAATCACACTGTGATAGCAGCTGAGAACGTCTGCAAGGTCCCAGCCGTTAAAAGACCATCAGCAGCACTAGTAATTACACAGGAAATCGGCGGTGAAATTGAAAAACTTTGACCAATATCGTGCCTTTGTTTCCTATCCTTTTCATTTACGACTTTACAGTACTTTGACCTGGTGTGCAAAAGAAAAAAAGAAACATATTTTAAGGGCAGAAAACAATTGCTAAATTGCTGCTTGTTTCCTTGTTTTGAAGTATTTCACTTTAATATTTCCTCTTCGGCAATTTTATTGTGCTGTTTTTTTCATGAGGGGAAAATGTCTATGTCTGATTTTTATGCTAGCAGCATTTGCCAAAAAATAATCTATAACCAAAATCCTACCGTCGTTTTAAAATGCATTGCATATTTAAACAATGTTGCAAGCTTATTAATAATGAGGCACTGGAGGAATTATGTATGCATATGTAAAAAATATTCAGTAATTACTAATAAATGCATCAATGAAACAAATGAAGCTGACCGGCCTGGAGACATTTAAGATGCACCGACATCCCACAGGTCAATTTCACTGACTGGAAATGTATAGGTGTCTGTTGGCACTATTTAGTGCCTAACTTTATAAAAGTATAGTGTAAATTACAAACTATTAAAGTGTCATATTTATGGTGAAAATTCATCTGCAGCCATATGAAGGAATGAATACAGGGAAACATTGTCCTCATTTTTACAGCTGTGTATTTAATTTCTATCACCTGTGCAGGCCATTCACACACACACACACACATATGCAGACATACATGTACACACACATGAGGCTGCTGGCATGTTAAACTGTTCTTTCATTGTTAGTGCTGATGACTCAGAAGAGGATGGGGGATATTCCGATTACCCCCCGTTATTCTCCTAGTACAGCATAATACACAGACACGGACTAGCACGCGACACGGACATTTTCACTAAACCATAACATCTAATTTTATTTACAAAAGCTAAACTTTCAACGTCAAACACCGTGATTTTTGACATGGTAATACCCACAAATATTAAATATTTCGAAACATACTTTAAACCTGACAAACTATTCCACAGCCTTCCATTTAACTGGACCCAAACAAATACCTGTGAAAGCATTGTGCTCGTTATAGTTTAATTATTGGTTAAAACTACTGACCTCATGAGGAACTGACAAAAAGCAGTAGAAAATGCAAATGCCCCCCAGTGAAAGAGCCACCATACCTCTGAGATTTTTGGAACCTCCGAAACATGACTTAAACGCTAATTAAATGCTGCATTAGCCTTCAGACTACAGGCGGGGTACTCTTTGTTTGAGACTCTTTTTGTACAGAAAGTGATCTGAATCTTTGGTGGGTAGGCTAGTCAAGCAAATGGAAATGTGAACCACGCCACACTAATTAAAACCACGGAACGCCTGAGCCGCTCCTGTGGGCCTGACACCTGCTGACTCCCGCAATATTTAACGTTTGAATTCAGCGATGGTGTCATTACCATTTCGGAAGGGGCTGCTCTTCATCCCTCCGGACTATTTAGATGTAGTTATTTATTAAAGAAAAATATAGCGGCTTCCATTGGGCGAGGAGTTGCGCATTTCAGAGTTTGGGGGGGGTTCTTTTTGTTTTAACACGTGAGGGCTAATTATAATTTTAAATATTTTCAGACGACTCCAGGCCTCTGGAAAGCTTTTGTCTTCACCACAGAACCAGAGCCAGCTCTCAAGTAAGTACAAACTTTTCAAGTGAGGGAACAGCTTCGGGAAACAACAACGATAACAATTATCATTTGTTTATCGGAAATTTCATTATTATTATTCATAATGATATGAAGTGCTTTGATTAATAATAATTACTGATAATAATAACTGATTATTAATTCTGTGCTAACCCTCAGTTTTCTCCCAGTATCGGCATACTGCAAATGTCTCGGGATAAAATGAAGGGAGGGGGTTGAGGCCTGGCCAGCGGCCCCAGAATGGCAGCAATGTCTGGGGGGGGGGGGGGGAATGGACCCAATAACGCGT
>JAODKN010000046.1:7884656-7899405 GCA_026774425.1 Petrocephalus zakoni
GTTCCCCTTTTTTCAACGGTTTTCTGGGGGGGGGGCCCATGCTTTGTTTTTTTTTTAAACTTTGGGGTTACCCCCCCCCGGGGGTTTGGGCCCGCCCCCACCCCCCCCCCCCCCCCCCCCCGCCACTCATGGGGAAAATGTGAGGCAGTCAATTGACTTCAGATACAAAAAGAAATGCAACATCTTTCACACGTGTTACTTAATTTATTTATGCATTTTTTTTCTTTTTTTTTAATTTTGGTTAATGCATAAACCTCCATAAATAAGTGTTTTTTAATATTTCTTAATTTACGTCAGGCTTAAGCTTGTAGGAAACTGGGAACAGAAGCACTGTGCTGAGGAAGCAGGTGATGATATGAAAAGGAAGTGCCTTTTAAAAGCTATCAGATGGTTTACGTGCCGATTAGGACGGCCGCATCTGTCGGAAAGCTATTCCCTGATATACGCGCTTCCCAGCGAGCGCGGCAGCAGGCATGGGCGGACAATGCGCAGCTTTTGGCCGCCTGTCTGATTACTGTCTGTGTTGTGCGTGTGTCTAGATAGCTGCTATAGACCCCCAGAGGGCAATGCGCTGGGACAGGCCTGTGCTGTGATTAGCTGGCAGTCGCTCAGCGTTTTCCGTCTTGTCCTGTCGCTAAAATTGGATAAGGCACCAGTCAATGAGACCAAAACCACATATAAAGCAGGTTGATAGAGACATCTGTGCGCTGTCACTGTCGTACCAGGGACAGGAAGTTGGCCGGCTTAGGCGCCGCCGAGGTCCTCTCGGCCTACCTGGGGGTCTCTGGCCTGCTTTGGCAAATCGGATCGCCTGTTTTAGGGGATGCTGCTCTCTCTGTGAGTCTCTCCCACAAGGGTTTGTCTTCTTCCAGCATACAAATAACTTCACAGGAACACGAGCGCGAATTAACACGTTTCCGTAAATTGCTTTTGCATTTTGAATCGTTCTGTGAAAGTCAGTGTATCACCTCCGTGCTAATGTGCAATATTAATGCGCATTACAGTGGATAGCGGCGTCCTCCGGGCAGTGATGGAGAAGCCAGCTCTCGCCACATCAATCACCAAGAGCTTGTTGTTTCACTTCAGATCAGCCATCTGCGTACCTGCAGGCCCGCGGCGGCCCGTGCACCTCGCACGGACGTTACCTTTCGGTAGGTGGCGGATGGTGGCACAGCGCCCCCTGTTTCTGGGTGGACAGGATCCTTCCAGGGAATATAACCCCCCCTACAACCCCGCTGCGACGTGGGGCGCTCACGAGCCCAAACCACGGGACGCCCCTGCCCCCCCCCCCCCCGAACGGCAAAAACAGAAGCATCATGATAAGTGTGCTGTTGCAGTAAAAGTAAAACTAATTTTGCCTTCATTCACATGAACTATAGTACGGGTAAGCTTTATTGTCCCTGGCAAGGTGATAAGGGAGAGTAATTGTATATTATACTGTCCGAGAACATCTGCCTGAAAACTGTTAGTACAATTCATCTATCACGGACGATACCCATTTTTTCGCGTCTTTCAGCCCGAGAGCGACTGCGACGCCGGTCCGTGGGCAGCTCTTGATAGGGCCTGCTTCTGGACCGGGCCTCACATTAATCAGCACACCCCCCCCCCCCCATTCGGCACCCCGGCTGACATAATTACAACCTGCACATACCAGCGATTCAAGGCCAGTCCTTGTCACTCGCAGTGCAAAACTACACAGCTCAGATCCCCAAGGAGATTTGCCTTATCACACGGAACAAGGGCTCATCTGAGTCGGGGAGTCGGGGAATGGGGTAGAGTGTCTTTCGGGAGCGCTATATTTTTCGGCAGAATAAGACGCTTGCCAGGACTACGGAGGAGAAATATTAAAGCTGAACAAGTTTGATGAAAGAGCTGTGAAGTTTGTTCCTTTAATTCTTTATAACTGTGGAAAAAAAGCAAATATACTATAAGCCTGGAGTGTATGGCAAGGAGGCATAAGGCAAAAATGATATGTATCCCCCTTGTATTTGCTTCTTGCAAAGTAAAATAATTCAAAATGATCTGAATGCCTAAATAATGTATTAAATCGTGATATTTCCCTGACAAAGGCTGTTCGCGTTTCGGCAGAGCTGTTTGTGTGCCGGAAGAATACAAATGATCCCCCAAGAAGTTCAAACAGGACACGGCGGCCGTCAGGCCCCGTCACATGGTGATGCTGATATCTGCCATGTCCCCCGCATTTCTTATTTCATTCATTTTATTTTTTGTCACACGTTACGTTTCACGTCGATTTACTGCGCCTCAAACGGTTCAGGAGGTACAATTAAAATTAAAAGGTGGGAGAAGGCGGTCTGCAGACGTGCCGCTCATTTAGACGATCCGGCGAATCGTTATTTATAATAATAGTAAAAAAAAAAGGCGAGGTGAGCCCGCAAAGGGCGGCCGATAGAGATGTCAGCCGCTGTAATGAGAAGCAGTGCCGAGTGAATCACACACGATTACCTTTGCGAAGTGTATATTATGCTGTTACATCGGCGCCGGGAGATGGCATGCAGATGGAGCTGTCTCTCATTGACGGCTGCCGTACCCCGTATTTTCGGCTGAATTCCGCACCGTCTGCCCCCCATCAGTCCGGGAGCGGCGGCCGAAAAACGCCCTTTATATTCCCCGCTAAGGACACTGCCGCGGAAATAATGAACTGCGCCGTTTCGGAATTGTCAGCGTTAAAATGTGACTGCATTGAGAGCATTTTGCTGTTTAACACTTGTGTGTGTCTGTGTGTGCATACAGTGTGTGTCATTGCATATGTGTTTTTGTATGTGTGTATGTAGTACATGTGTGTGTACATATATGTTTCTGTGTGTGTCACTGAATGTGTAGAAAGTGTTTGTGTCTGCATGTGTGTATCTGTGTGCGTGTATTTTGAGTGTATATAGCAAGTGTCTGTAAGTGTGCATGTACATAAGTGTGTTTCTGTGTGTGTGTGTGCGTGTGGGTGTACACAGTACGCGTGCATATGTGTACATATGTGTGTGTCTTTGTGTTTATAGGTGTGCATGTGTATGTATCTGTGTGGGTGCTTTTTCATGTATGTATGTATAAAGAATGTGTGTGTGTTTGCATGTATTTGTGTGTGTATGCCTGTCTGTGTAATTGTGTGTTGGGGGTAGATATCCACCCTGGGCTAGGGTACGGTTATTTGACCCGGGGAAGTTTGGACTTGTTAGGCCTGCCTCATTCACCAGAACAAGTGGTGTTTAATGAAGGGCTGAACTTATTAGCACAAAAGCAGAAGAAACGCGAGTCGGTAATTGCTTAAAAGGCCGCCGATAGACAGACATCCATCTGTGTGGAGGTATGCACTGCCTCCGAGTCCAGAGTAATCAGATGGGTGTTGATGGTGGAGCAGGTTGTATGAATTGTCTATACCATCTCATGGCATTCAGGAATAGCCTCTCCTGCAGACCCCTCCAAGGTCATAGAGAGACACCTCCCCCGTGACTCTGTCCTTGACCTTCTACACTTGATGAGGGTCTCCTTTCTTTTCCAGCTGGTACCCTGAATATCGCGCTTTGGTATCTGGCTCGCTGACATTCTCCTGTTTCAGCATAAAGTAAACGTGATGAATATCAGCGGGTATTTTCTGGGTATGATGTCAGTTACTTTCCCACATATTTGCGCAGGTAGGTTATGCTGAACCCTGCCTATTTTAGCATGCTTAGTCGCTCCACTGCGGGAACAAAGCAGGGGTCCATGCAAACCAAATTGCTTTATTATGAAACTGAAAAGGTCTCCTGGGTACAAAAGTCCCTGTATTTTTAGAGATCAGTGTCAAGGGAAACTTGGTAATAGTCACTGGGCCTGGTGTGATAAACTTGGTTTTTCCAGGCTTCGCGTTGGTATCAAACTCTGGTACTTTCAGAAGACAGAGTGGTCATTTGCAGAATTATCACTGGGGTTTGTGATTTGCTTCTGGGTGCCTGTATAATTTGTACTTATATAGATCACTTGTCGGTTAAATCTCTCTCCTTATAGGCTGGGGGATTCTGTCAGGTTCTTATTGGATTTTATAACATGTGCTGTGATTGGTGGAGCCTGTGTGGTCAGCTGTCTGTGGGAAGTATCTTTTACCAACCTCACAACAAATGACATTCTTCCCTGGCTGAGGACCTGGAGTGAAGGTACCCTTCACTGTGAGCCAAGATCCAACACGTAAACATTAAATTGCCAGCAAATTCCCAAGCCTACTCTCTATATAAATTATTATTACCCGGTGGCTTGATTTAATCTCTGGCCTCCATAACTACTCACGATGGTGAAACGCACGCAGGTATTCATTCCATGCATTACATCCAGAAAGGAAGCAGTTATCACAGCACAATTTAAGACGAACGACTTCTCCTCCAGAAAGCTATGTTTTTCTCCTAGAGTTCCTTTATTTCATAAAAAGGCTCAAACACCAAATCAAAGCCAAGAAGAGAACGGGGGGGAAAAAGTGGATTAACAAGATAGATATTGAATTAACCCACGTATGATTGCAGGCTGTCAGAATGAGAGCGAGTCTCCTGTAGAGAGGCAAATCCTTTCTGATGGCTATTCTCGCCTCCTTCCTTTGAAAACTCCAGATCAAATAGTTCAGTCCTTCCAGCATCCGGCGTCAGGCTCCGAGGCGAGCCCGCGATTGATTGACATGCCGACACTCGCGGCTTTTTAATTTCCGTGTTGCGTTTCGAATTAAACCTCTACCTGGGATGAAAGACCTAGTTTCCTGACACCAAGGTAGGAGCTGGAGCTGGTAAATGATAGGGGAGGAAAAAAAATGATGATTAAAAAGATATTAATTCTGGATATGAAATATTGCTGATGGTTCACTTTTGTAGTGACGGAATGTTAATGGTGATCGTCGCCTTTGTGATCCGCGTGGATCGGACGGCCGGCCGGCAGGGTCTTCTGCACGGTCTGCAAAGATGCAGCTAGTGCCTGTGGACTTTATTTTTGTCCAATAACCATCAAAACACGTTCACTTCCAGAGTTTAAAGCCAGCCTGTCGAGTTGAGCGGGGGCGCCACTGGCCAATTCCATCACCCCACACACCAAAGTTTCACTGTGTAAAAGAAGAAACGCGATACCCCCCCCCCCAAACTAGACTGTTACATCTGTTTAAGCAACAGTGTAGAGCAGAGTGTCACTTTACATGTACAACAGGCCCCAGAGAGATGCGTATCAAATGATCAGATCCGCGCGCGGTCGCTTCTCCCCACAAATAATTCAAGGTAATTAATACCAGCAACAAACTGCGCTTTCGCTGGCAACGGATGTGACAGGATTGCATTGTTATTAAAAAATTGTTAATAAATGTGCCATTGCGTTTAGCATCCTTGATGGTTTATGAGGCGACGTGCATTAAACCTTTTCATTGTAAACCGGGAATGCAATCATCAAAGAGCTTGTAAAATGTGAAGGGAGGCATAAATTTACGGCGAAACAAAAGTCGCACAACAATGCTGCTTTCAAGTCAAGCTGACAAATAAAGAGGGATGTAAAACAAACCTTTTCTCAAGAACAGAGTGTCTGGCTTTATTGTATAGGGAAAAAATGACACTTAAGAAGCAGAGTAAAGCTCTACTTGCATGTTTGTTTAATTTTTAAATTTATTTTAAGTCAAATATAGATTAGTGTCCAAATTTAATAATCATTAAAGGGAAAAAAAGACACGTTAGAGAGTAATCTATAGGCTGCCTTATCTCTAATTATAATAATTGCATTTTAGATTCTTTTAGACAAAAAAAAAATTCACATTTAAAATCCTGCATGAATTGGACAGTTAATAGTTAGTTTTAAGAATGAAATTGTGGCTATAGGGTCAGCATGTCCGGATGATTGATGTACAGGTGGTGTTATTATATTTCTGTGATTTACTTCCTTGTTGCTGGGAGTCGGGGGGGTGGCTTCTCCACCACAACCGAGACAGAGTGTCATAGTTAAGATCCTCAGCACCTCTGGCATTGTGGGTAACTGACACATTTAGCTTGTTTTACTCTTCGCCACAAGATTATTGATCTGGGCAACGTTCCTGAGCCTCGTGAATGCCAAGATCACAAGCAGGGAAACACCTCACTGTCCCAAAAGAGAAGGGCCTGATTGGTGGGGGGGATAAGAACTGAGAGTGACGGCTACGGGGCTCACTGGCCGTGCTCTGGCATGCACGCGCACCCATGCCGGACAGCCTGCTTATGGAGAGGAGCACACGGCCATTCATCTCCATCACTGGCTGCTGGCGGGAAGCGCGTGCTGGCGGTGTGTAACGCCAGCTCCCCGGCACTGCGCTTACCTCCCCGCCCTGGCCGCCGTGTCCCGCCTCGGCCCTCCCGCTGTAACGTGCCCGCTTTCCCACCAGCTTGGCGTTCCCTTCGCTAACTCAGCGGGGCCTAGTCGCTCGCCGGTAGCTGGCCAATCCATACCGAGACCTTCAGGTGCACCAGCACGATGCCAGAATGGACCAGAGGGCCTGCACCCACTGTCACGTGACCTGGTGAATAAAATCCCTGCTGCACATAGGCCATATCGCTGTATAGGCAGCCATATTCTCCTTCTAGCCTTACTTATTTGTATGCATGTCTTACTGATTTGTGTGTCTTATAAACAATTAAAGAATTAAATTTAGCATGCAACCTTGTCCTCCATATAACACCTACAGTTATGCAGCTATAATTATTTTTTGTATCATGAAAGCAGATGAATACAGGAGCTGCTTTTTCGGGCTCATTTCCGAGGTGTGGGTGAACGGTCCCACCCTCAACAACACCCACAGGTGTCTGTCTCCTACAAATGAATTCGAACCCTGAGCCGACTGGAAAGCAGTTTATTAAAAATACAGTTCCGCACGGATGTTCCAGTGATTATACGCCCCACAGCTCATTCTGCTGGTTCCTGTCCAGGCCATTAGCACGTGGGAGCATCCACCATGTCAATCCATCCTTCACACAATACCGAGGGCCGCGGCTTGCCAGGAGCGGACAGGAGCACCCCAAATTTCATGCTATTGACGAGCGTTGAAGTTAACGGTCTGTTTTTCTTCCTCTGTGCTTCAAGGGTTCAAAATCGGATCTTAAACACATCACAACACAAAAAGAGTGCAGACATTGCCTGCCCTCCAATAAAACTGTCTCTCTCTAATCAAACGAGCGAATGAATCGTTTTGTCTGAGACCAGCTTCAGTGTAATGCAAAGTTTTTCATATTTCAACATTTTCAGAACTATGCTCTGTATTTTTTAATTGAATTTCTTCTTTTGTACGATTAAAGAACACAGAGAGGCATATTTGTGAATTAAGTTCACTTTCAATGTGCCACAAGGATCAGCAGAGCGACTGACCTTATATTTGGCTTTTATCTGAAAAGAAAAATGTCATATTTCCTCGATCAGTTTGCATCATTGATGCCGGGACTTTCACATTGTGCTTGACTTTGTCCATTTTATTCCCTTGACTTTTCCGGTGACTGACGTCCCGCAGCACGAGGGAGTGGGACCCGAGCTGCAGAGCGAGCCCAGACAGCCGGGACTGGGAGCCGGCGTGAATGTCACTGGCCAGGACGCGCGGGCTTACGCCGTGACATTACGGCGGCCGTAGCCTCGTTTCCCGGCGCCGGACTTACTCATGCAACGGATTCAAATGCCAAGATGCCGGGTCCCTGGGTGCCCCGCAATGAACAATGGAAAGTGGGATCATCTGACCGCGGCGGTGTAGCCCCCCCCCCACCCCAGACCACGCAGCCACAATGGAGGGGGGGGGGGGATTAGCACATAAAAGCAGCCCGGGGCCTTCTTTAGTTACTTCTGCTGGGTTTTTTTTGTGCTGCTCTTAGTGCAGGACGCAGCTCATGCCCGGTGTGTCACAAGCCATCCCAGCAGACCTCCAACCCCCCCATCTGCATGTGACAGCCTGGCCCCAGCCCTCCCTGCTTACCCTGGCCGACAATGGCTTTAGGTTTTATTCTGGGGGGGGGGTGGATTTTCCTGCTTTAATCTCACCACCTCGCCCCGTCGCTGATCTGTGGTCCCATGACAGGGGAGACGCCGAATCTTTTCTCTCGGACTTACAGGAAGAAGGGGCGGGGGGTCTCCTGGAAGGGGGTCCCCACACACTTACGCCGAGAGTTGAGCAGTGGAAGGGGGCTGCCTTGTGGGACATCCTCAGCCGATAAGTGTCCCCCCCGCCTTTTTTTTTGAGGCAGGTGCAGGCCGGAACTGGGGAAGGCAGAGAGTAGCAGCAGAAGTGTGTTCCATTGAGAGGGCAGACCCCAACACCCCGGGACTCCACGCCAAAGAAAACACCGCAGTCTCTTTACACAGATCCCCGTTACGTTCACAGGCTGAGGTCTGGCCCCCCCCCAGGCTGCTGTGTTTGCTTTCACACCACACGTTGGTTGTGCCAAGTTTAATGATGCAGAGGGCAATTCCCAGCGATTCGGCGAGGCTATTAGGTTACCGGGAGGAACTGGAAACGGATTTTTTTGTGGAGCGTGTTTGCGAACATGCTGTTCTTGCCGTATTTCCTGAAGACAGACAGCTGGAGAGGACAGTTCTGTTTTCCTTCCTGGATCATTTGGGGATATGGAGGAGAGATATTAAGACCGAGGTTTCTGGCAAATGTGACTGTCATGTCAACATATTGGGTATTATTTTGTGGAAAAAGGGGAATCAGAGCCTCCGTAAGAGTGAAAGAGTCACAGGCAAAGTCGTGGGATTAAACCTGTTTTCCAAAGGAACGCGTCCCTCTTTGACATGCACGCCGGAGCTGATCTCGGCTGTAATGTGTAATGTGAAATTCAGCACCTGTTTCTGCTGAGAGATTGTTAAACCGTGTATGAGCGTACGGGACCAAATTAGATGAATAATTGTCGAGAAAAAGCGCGGCTTCGGGGCACATTTGTGTTTGTGTCATGAAAAACATAAATAAAAATGACAGAGGGGAAAGTTTGCGAGCTGAAACCTTTCTGAGACAAACCTCTGGCACAAAGGAGAAAGAAGGAGATAGCAGAGCGGAGCGGGCCACCTAATAACCTGCTCATCAGGAACCGAAAGTGTAAGTGCAAAGGAGGTTACCACGGCAACAGTTACACCATCATTGATTTCTGCATTTTCATTTGGAGCCATGAGAGGAATGCTTGCGACTTTCTGTAAAACAATCATGAAACGTTCTGTTGGCCAAACACACATGTTTCGGGACTTTTTATGTAGCTTTGATTGACTTATTATTAAAAGATTGTTTTTTTTGTGGTTACTGATTGACTGATCATTTCGAGTAGAGGTCAGATGATTTGACCTTAACTGGCACGCCACTGTATGCCCATAAAACGTGCTGAGTGCTGGGCAGCATAGTAAGACCGACAAAGATCTGAAGGTTTTCCAAATTCCAGCCAATAATATGGGAAAAGCTTAACATGGCTGTTACTGTTGCAGCTTAATGGCCTCCAGAAGCTTCTCCAATGCCATGGGTCCAGGCTGGAATTCAGGACACCTTCAGAAAGCCCTCCTGATCCTCCTCTATACCAGGGGTGACCAATTCCAATACTGGATGGCCAGAATCCAACACAGTTTGCAGATTTCCTTGCTCAAACACATCTTAATCAGCTAATTCCCAGGCTTAATAGGTATGTTTGAGCAGGGAACTCTGCAGACTGTGTTGGATTCCGGCCCTCCAGGATGGGAGTTTGGCACCCCTGCTCTTCACCCTCAGCCATCCACACACAACTTTCCACACACTGCCATCCGCTGTGTGACAAAGGTCATGCCCCAGATTGCATGTGTCCTCTTTTAGCTGCGACCGCTCACAAGATGCAAAGGCCGATGCGCCGCACCTACAGCCGTCAGCCCTGTGACCTGCGGGGGGCCGGAAGTCGGCAGGAAACGTGGGAGTTTGGCGCAGGTGTGTTTGGGGGGGCGGGGTCAGCCACTCACCTGCATCAAACGGGAAATTAGCGCCGCTCATCTGAAACTCGGGCTGTGCGCAGCGAGAGCCTTTCAGATAGGTCCGCACACGTGCCCCCCTGCTGGCCCCACACCCCCTTGCTGAGGCCCGAAGGCCTCTCCATGGGTGTTAATTGGCAGATTCCTGGTGGGGGGGGGGTACTTTTCTTCCGAATGAAATACATCATCCGGGGAAGGATTGTTTTCTGACTCACATCAATATGCTCCATTGAATAAAAGAAGGTGTCTGCACGTTAAGATTCACGAAAATTCTCTTTAAAGAAAAAGAAAATGACGTAAGTGCTAGTAATTGCTTCCCCAGGAGAGGAATTTTTGTTCTTTCTTACATGTATTTTCTCCACATTTGTTTATCTCTGTATCTTATTTATTTTTTAATTGGCACACTTTGCATATTAGAGCGGGTTACGTCGTACGTTTCAGATGGAGTGAAAAGGCAGATTCCCAGGGGAGTCCCAGAATGCCCAGTGTTTGCCATGAAAATCAGGGCCTATTTCTCCAGAGCTGGGAAACCTGTACTTCCAGGCGAGGAGCTGAAGCGATGCGTGACGCTTCCGGAGCGACGGCCCCTCTCTTACATCTCCAGCTCTGCGCTACGTCTCTATCCGTCACTGGCAGTTTGTTCTGTTTCTAAGGCACACTGACGTCCTTCCCAGTTCCTTCATTAATTTCATTTATGTCTGAAGGAGAATTTAGATTGGAGGAGTGGCGATTGGCTTGGTGTGGTAGCTTTTGTACCATGTGACCTGCGCGTGTCCTGTGAATGGGCCTCGCTTCGGCAGAGTGACACTGGGTGACAATGTGATAAAGGCATTGGCCTAGCTTCCCAGACACAGGCCTATCTACCTATATATAGCCTAGCTACAGGCCTATCTACAGGCCTTTCTATCCAGACATAGGTCTAACTCAAGGTTTCTAACTTGGGTCAGCTGGCTTGCGTGAGATTTTTAATCTGAGACGAGTCGGCGTACTAATTTACATGTATGTAACAGTTTTATTACCTTGTAAATGGTCTGTAGGGTTTGTAAACTACCCTAACACTTTTGATGTAGCTAATTTTAGGTTTATAATGAAATACTATAGATTTGCCATAAGATTTCTTGCGTGAGAGTCAGAAAGCATTAGTGTCTTGCTAGATGCATGAGAGTTGGCAACCCTGGCCTTGATACCCAGACAAAGGCCTATCTACCCATACACAGGTCGAGCTATAGGCCTATCTACCCAGACACAGGCCTAGGTACCTGGACACAGGCCCATCTACAGGCTTAGCTACCTGGGCACAGGCCCAGCTACCCGGACAGAAGCCTAGCTACCTGGACATAGGCCTAGCTAGTTGGACACAGGCTTAGCTAGTTGGACACAGGCTTAGCTACAGGCCTAGCTACCCAGACACAGGTCTAGCTACCCAGACACTGGCCTAGCTACAGGCATAGCTACCTGGACAAGGGATTAGCTACAGGCCTGTTTCCAGTGTAGAAATGAAGCAGGGAAAATAGGGCAATGTATATTTTTTGTGGCCACTGAAGTGTGCAGAATGAAACTGCCTTAAATGGCAGGCGGTGCAGAAACCCCGCCCACCTTGAGCTGCTGAAGCACTTTCCGCCACCTGTCAGCCCACCCCAGCACCACTTCCTCCCCGTGGGCTGGAATCTTTCTGAGAATATCCACTTGTGTTCGTCTCAGCCCTATGTGCACTTCACCAACGGTGTTCTGGCCAACCGCTCCAATGGGGATCTTCCCTAGGTCCCCCCCAGAGATCAGCAGCTGGTTCTTTGTCTGACAGAGCCACGCCCCTCTCGCTCTGCCGCATCATCACCTGGCACCACGCCCTAACATCGCCCGATAGGAAGGGCCCTGGCGCCTTTGATTCGTGCGTAATTTGCAGCCGGTACCTCCGCATCGTCACTTTGTAATTACCTCCAGCTAATCTCCCAACTAACACGCAATTATCATTTTTACAGGGTCCCTATCACTACCCAATGGCGTCCATCGCCCGTCGCAAGATGCACTCATTTGTCCTTAATTGAATCCCTTGACTGCTCATCACGGGGGTCATTTGGCTCGATATGACATCCTGCTTGCGAGTAATCAGTGTCCCGCCTATTAGCCGTCGCTTCCCAATTTCTCCTTTCCTTCTGTCTGGGGAGAGCCTCGTGCCTCATTTCCTTTTGGGATGATGGTTTTATTACACTGCAGTGACGGCACCGAAACAGTGTAAATGCACAAGGAAGAGTTAAAAAAACAAACATACGAGATGAGAGTGGAACAACGCGGCAGCTTTGGTGGCGCTAATAGATAGCATCCTTATTCCATCCTACCTGGGGATTCGCGGACCAGACGAGCCCTGGCTGACGGAGTCATAATTTTTGTTTAATTTCACGAGCTGATTACGCACCAGAAGGACGACCGCAATCAGCGCCTGGGCGTAATCGCTCTGATTGTGCTGGCCGCCACCTTGATTTGTCTCCCGGTGGCTTCTTTCCAGACCAGGAAAGATGCAAGGTACGGCAGGATTTATGGCTGGGGAGTTACATTGTGGTGGGGGCGGGACCAAATGGGGCGGCCCCCGATTTACCTGCAATGTGGAGGAAGGAAAATCATTGATTTTCTTGGTGGGGAGGCCTCCCAAGTAAAGCCCCTGAAATGGTAAGACCAGCCATGGAGGTGGGGGTTACATTTGAGGGGTATAACTGTGAAACTCAGGACTCATCCGTGGAGCCGGCAGTCAGGGGGACAGAGAGACGCTAAATGTGTCGTTAACGTTTTCGTTGGCGTCTTGGCCGTGCCGGGAGGAGGAAAAAAAACTGTAAAAACCCACGCAGGATGGAAGGTACGCCGGCGGCGGCTCCCTGCGGCTTAATTAAACGCTGCGGAAAAGCCGCCACAAAAGGAGGGAAACATCAAAAGTCAAATTAGCACCGAGAGGGTGTGGCGGATTCTCACTTCGACACCTGCAGAAAAAAAGGAGGGAAAAAGGGGGTCTGGAACTTTCTGAAGCATAGCGGGTGAGGCCTCATTAGACTCGATTTGAATACACCTCTACCCGGCCTGTTTTAGTCTCTACACCCTGGACTGGCTGTGGCAAGCCCATGTGACCATGTCTGGGAGCAAATGGAGACGCAACATCCAGAAAGACACGAGCAACCTCTGCTGATTAATGTGAGCCTCCGTGCTGAGCTTCCCCTCCTGCCGCGTCCCGTTTACAGCCATTCGCTGGGTCTCACTTAGGCCAAGACGGCAGCCATTTTGTAAGGAGGGACCCCAAGGCCATTGGCTTCTGTGAGTAGACCCACAGAAGATTTAGGACTTCCTGTACCATGTGACCTGGCCCTGGCCCTTTATATGCTACAGACACACAATATGTAATGTCTATCTAATATGTAATGTCATATATACAGTACAGGCCCACACACATGCACACACTTTCATAGTTCTGTCTTCCACTTGGAAGCTCTGATCACTCAGAAACACCCAGAGCACAAGGAGACAGGAATAGGAAGACAGTTTTCTGGGGGGGGGGTGCTGTTATGGTGTGGGGCATTGACAGGCTGCGCCCCACACAGGGTTGTTAGGACCCACAGAAACAAGACAGATGAGCTTTCAGAGTGGCTGTCACCCTGCTTAACATAATGGCTTCCGTCCCCAACGGGGTCCTGCGGGCTGTCACTGCGGGCCGTCCTGTCCACCGCCGTGCTCTCCTTAGCATAATGCGTTTGCAGTGGGCGTGGCCTGTGCGGGGGGCCCGCTCCCAAGTCCCCTGGCATGGCTGTGAATGCGTAAGGACCAGTGTGGCACTTTGGGATGAAACCCCCTCCATATCTGTATCAGAAAGCCCATCACCTCTCAGACTTATGAGACATGGCGGCGGACAGCGCTCATTAAAGAGCACCTTGTGGTTCTGGTCCAAGTCAGAGGGGGAGAGCTGGCCGCGGATACAGCAGCCCCTCCTCCTTCTGCCAAACGAGTTCTGCTGGGCTGTTGTTCCCTCCCCTCAAGCGCTCATGTGTGGCGGGGGGGGCTGGAAATATAGGGGGCTGTCCTCCATTCCCGCCCCAACGGCGAGAAATTCTATCTGCACGAAGCCTGCAAATTGATAATCCACGATTTTATTAGGAAGTCCCAGCTCCAAAAACGTAATGGTTTGCTGTTGTGCCTGTCTCCCCCCCCGATGATGCATCTTACCCCTGCGTCACATGGCGCATCACAGCTGCTCTGCAAACTGCTGCTTTTAAAATGCACCCCCCCCCCACCCAACCACTGAGTTTCTGAAGGAACCCGGGTGACTGTACAGATAAAGCTGTATCTGTCATGTGTGTGTGTGTGGGGGGGATGGCATGTGGAACATGCAGTAGTGGAGGAGGAAAGTGGCGACCCCCCCCCCCAACCCAGAGGAAGCACACAGCTGTGGTAATGAGCACGCGGGTCACCTGTGTCCAGCTGTGCTCCAGCTGTGCAGCCCAAGCAGGGGGCGGGCTATCAGCGGGACGCCAAGCCACACTCTGGAGGAGGGGCTGCCATCGATTTCTGCTCCTGCAAATGAGTTTGGAATATCAATGTATTACTGGCCCAGCGACCCCCCAGGGGCCCGACGGGGGGACGATAGTAATGCCTGCTGTGTCTCATACCTCAGCCCCATGTACACATGCTAACTGGCGCCATGCGACCCCCCTGCAATGACCGTGCTGCGGACGGGACACTAAAGCGACACCTACGGGTTCCTTCATTTATGACATCATCTACCCTGCCGTGATGTATCCAGTCCCTTTTTTATGACATCATCCACCCTGCCGTGATGTATCCA